>VWZV01012058.1:701-67745 GCA_013397155.1 Irena cyanogastra | reverse complement strand
TTCTGCAAAAATAAAAAATATTTATAAATCCAATAATAATTTAAGTAGATTCTATAAAATATTTTAAAAATAACTAAATTTTTTACTCATTCACAAAAGTCTTGATAACCTAATATAATATTAAGTAACAAGCTCTGAAGCCTCAGAAATTATACATAAAAAAGACAATCATTTATTTATAGGTCCCCATTAAATTTTTATGTTTCTTGAGTTAAAAAAAAAGAACTCTTCTATTTTATGTTCTTGTAATTACAAAAACTAATCAGAGAGCTAATCTATGTTTCTGGTGAAAAAATAAAACAATTAAAAATATCTTCTGTCAAGACAGGATAATATTTAACCTATATGTACATTTTAATATAATTTATATTTTCATCCTTTTCATATGATCCATTTAATTTTTAAAAGCACACTGGAAACACGTTAAGATGATGGTTTGGGGCACTGGTTTACTGCTTGCTTTTTTTTTCCTCCAGAACAATCACTTAGATATTAGTATAATCTATTTGAAATCTGCTCTCTTACTAAAAAACCCTCTATGCAAACAGTTAAAATTATAATTATTGGGGTATTTCAGCTCTATCTAGATAGTAATATTAGCTGCAATCCCAAAATGTTAATGGATTTTCGTGTTATAGGCTTTAGGTGAAGCTAGTAATTATTGGCCTTGAGAGAAATTGCAAAACCAACCTTAAGTGACCTCTAAGAATTGTTACCTTATCATACAATATAATTTCTGGTAATTTTCCAAAACCAGCAATACTGTTCCCAAATTTTATTTGTTCCTAGAAGTATTTATGTAGATATTATTAACACACATATATTATCAAACCTACCCAAGCCTACCCAGAAATTTAAATATAGTTTAGGCTTTGCATGATTTGCTGCTAGATGAGTACATTGCGAACAACAGCATGCAATTTGGAAAGGAGTTAACCCTGACTACAAGCACAATGTGTACTCAGAAACAGTTTTCTTTAGTAATGAAAAAAAGGTACTTGAAGAGCTTGAATGGCTACACACACAGGTAAACTGAGGGACATAACCCATCATGCATTAAACAAAAATAAGTTTCTTCCAGTTCAGTCAATGTTGATATTGCTGCTCTGCTGAAAACAGTAGCAATTTTGCTTTACATATTTAGTATACAAATCCAACGGGAATGCAATAACCTCATAAAAAGGCAATTAATTGAGAAAAAATATAACCCTACTTTTGACTTATCAAATTAAAATATTATAAAACACACATACATCCACACACAGAGAGAAATTATAGCTTTGGCAGAAAACACAAACTTCTACAGACTTAGACAACCAAACAAAGAACCAGTTTATGGAGCTACTTTTAATTCTTAATGGCTCCATGGGTAAAACACAATTAGTGAAGTCAATAATTTGTCACATATACTTACTGCTGGTAGATTACAAAGCTGTCTTCCATGTCCTGTTCTTAGCCCACAGTGAGAACTATATTCTTAGAAAATGTATGTAGAACTGGTTTGTGAAAAATGCAGCTAGAAAACTAAAAACTAAATCCCACTAACATGATACAAAGATATGTATTCCTTATGCCAAGTCCAATTGAATTTCCACATATTTGAAGTCTAAAAAATTTAACTCAAAAATTTAGACTTTTCTGCTGCCTTTCAAGTACAGCTAAAAACAAGTCTATACCTTTTATTTTGTACTTACTACAGGCTTCAAAGATGTAAAAATTAAGAAACTGGGAAGTGAAGTAGTTGAAATATTTAATGCTTAATTGGATTTAATGAACTTTAATTGAGTTTTTAAAGAAGTGTGTGTGGGATGGTAGCCTGAATTTGGCTCCATACTAAAAATATATTTTCAGGGAACATTCATACTGACTGCAACTAACTTATCCTTTGAAAGGTGTGGTGGCATTCTAATGATTTTTCACTGCAATAATCGAAATAGATCACTTTTCTCACTTTAATATTTGCATTTTATAAAGTCAAGTTGTTCTATGATTTACTATTATAAAATATGACAATTATTTGTATTGTGATTAGTCAAAACAATATGAAACAAAACATGTAGCTTCCATCCATAAGGTAGAGTTCTTCTGAAAGGACCAAATGCAAGATGCAATACCACTTTGTTTTTTTTAAAGTAGACTAAAAGATATAAGTACAAGTCAACTCTATCTAATTTATACACAAACAGACTTTTTTTTAATCAATAAATCCACAAATCACACCTTTTTCAATAGGGCAAGCCTGCATATTAACTATTTGGAACAGATTTGTTTATGAGCAAGTCATTGACCATGAACTTTGAAAAAAGATGCATGGGCCAATGACACAAAGGAACAAATATACAAACATTAAAATACTTCTATTTTTAATGTAAATCAGCAATGTGAGTTTTTTGAAACTATGCTTTCATACTATTTGACGCTAGCAAAACCAAGTGTCAATTAGCTAAAGTTCCTTATAACTCCCAATTAAAGTTAATTGAATTAATAAATTGAAAAAAATTAAACACAAAGAACAGTTTTCATTGAATCTCTGATAGTAAGAACTACAGGGTGTACCTTTTTCAAGAAAAAAATATGAGAGTATTTATGGGAAAAAAAAATTTATCTTGCACTGACTCCTCAGTAAAAATACTCAAGAAATATTTCTACATGCACAGCAATATCCTTTGAATGTTCTTTAGCATTTCCAAACCTCCTGAAAACATATTTTCACTTTTTTTTCCCATTTTCTTCTCATCTCTTTTATTTTGTATTCTTCCTTTTATTCTAAGTAACATATTCCTCCTCCTCTCAATCTTTATATTAGAATGAAATGGTTTCCACGGTATGCCTTAAAGAACACTTTGCATTGCATATGCAATTTCTTCATAAATCAATTCTTTGGCTTGAAATTCAGGATGAGAGTAGATGGATTAGTTCAAGAACTCACATGGATGGAAAAGTTAATGTAGATTCTGGTATTTCAGCTGCCTGAAGGAGATACAGGCACATGCTGTTACAAAGAAGGGAACCACGCTGCCTCGTTCTGTTTTGTCCGCCTCTCTCACAGTGGCAATTAAAGTCTTTTGTCCTTGTACCAACACCAACTTTGCTAAAGGATTCCTGACTCTGATTGGTTGCCATGGCTTTTTACAATCGCCATTTCTCTTTCAAAAAGAAAACTGTAGGTCTAGGGGGAGTATTTGGAAGCTCAGTCCTCATTGGTGCTCCACATAAAGTAGGGAAGTGGTTTTGTACTCCAGAAATGCTGCAAGTACTATATACACAGACTGCTTAAAGTTTTCACCCATGTTAATTAAGAAAAGTATACTCAAGAAAGGCTGTCATCTTCATGAAGACAAAGACTATTCAGTACACCAATTATCTGACCATCAAATTCCTTGACTGGATTATATAATTATTAAAATTACAGTTGCAGTTATTTTCCTGGTATCTCAGACAATAATAAGGTTAAGTGCTCTAATGATTTTTTTCCCCCTTATTTGTTACTGGATACCTACAGAACTTCTGAACTGTATGGAAGATCACACCCAACAAATTAACACAGAATCGAAACCTCCTAAAACTCTTCCTTCCCAGTCTAACTTCTAAGGGAGATGAGCCCTCTCCTTTTTAAGCTTTTCCCAGCACTGGTGTTACTTTATTTCAAGTATCACAGCAATCTTTGCAGGTCTGGAAAATGGCCTCTGAATAATTTACCATTTAAAATTTTTTTGGATTTCATTTTGTAGTGCAAAAGATTTGAGGTACCAATGTCGATTCACATAAAATTCTCAAGACTAAAAAAAATTAATGGGCTTAATCTAGCTAGGTTACTAGCTACACAAAAACAAGAACTGTAAAAGATCTCTGTTAATTCATTCAAATCAATGTGCCCAGCCTACAATTGCATCTTGAGACAAACTGTCTCTCTGTCAATACCTGTTACCTCTTGTCCAGTCTACTCTGCAATTAGTCCTTCAGAGGCTACATGGAAGTAGTTTCACACCCACTTCACAGCAGAATTTCTCAAGTATAATTCCAGAGTTAAAATGCTGGAACTAGGCAGAACAAGTGGAGAAGACTTAGTTACTGGAACTCTTATGTATGAAGTGATATAAGTTGGACACAGACATCAAAATGTAGCTTGGTTTTTGACAATCACATGCTCTAAAGAAGTTGCTGCTTTAATAATTTTCTATTGATTTTATAAAGTTAAACTGAACAACTACAAAAAAGAAGACAGACTTTGATTCAACAACAAAATCTTGACCCAATAAACACAATTTTTACCCTTTTTCCCAAAAAAATCCTCTCAAGATTACAAAAACCACTATAATGGGCAACCCATAATATTATGCTGCTCTTGGGATTATGGGAAGAAAGACTGACTGTTAGGACAGAAATATATTTTTGTAAGAACATGATGTAATAATTCACCAAGCATTTAGAATTTGCCAAACAAGGTATCCTCAGAGACTGCTAAGTCATAATAGAGCATTCAAAAGGCAGCCAGAAGAATGTCGTAATGCAACTGAGCAAAATTCAGTGTCAGAAAACACAAGTAGTGAGCTACTCAGGGAATTGTCACAAGCCAGGATGACAGAAGAAAAGGGAAAAAACTTTTCTTGACTAAGAGGAAAGTATAACACACAAGTAGAACACAAACAAGCCACCAAGCACTCATTAAGTTAATATTCCACAGCCTGTAAACTAAATTTAAGAGGGAAAACCAGTACATTCCTGGAAGCACCAACAGTACTGGGAAGTGCACTGCATAGGAGTAGCTACACAAGCACCTCAAACAATACAAGGATAAGATGATTGCTACTGAAGAAAAATAAAAGGTGCATATGAATGTCATTGTGGCACAGAAGTAAGAAACACTTAACTTGCAGTCTTTTTGCTAACTTGATTTTATGACTGATCACATAGTGTTTATTACCAAAAAAATGTCAGGACAATCCTGGCTCCCAGAGACTATTTCCAGCTGTAAGTATACCAGTTCAGTACTTTGTAACCTGCTGAAATACATAAGAAATCAACCTCTTATTTACTTAAGATTGCAAAACTACAAAATGGAAAATCTGGTGAAACACAGATTGTCATCTCTTGACATTTTATTTAAAAAAAAAAAAAAGAAAAACCAACAAAAACACAAACAAACAAGGAAAACAACCCCCAACAAGTATGTTTGCACTGGTAGAGACGAATAATGATGTCACTATGGACGTGTAGAGAAATTAAAAGCAAGAGATATAGATAGCGGAAAAAAAAAAACCCTAGGTGTGATTTTGAGTTTAGGAACTGTCATTTCTTTCTGAAATTGGTATCAATTGTTTGAGAGAGATGCATGTTGCAAACAAATAGGAAGCAGCTTTCCGGAGAGATTAAAACTTTTTTCTCTGAAACCAAATAAAATATGTTTTGTTTTATTTTATTGAGTCCAGATGCACTGTGCCATTGTGAATGCTCAGCAAAATTTATGAATGAATTGTACCCTGCCAATAGCATTACTGGTAACTCAGCAAGATCTTTGCATATCACTTTGGCATATGAAAAGACCAACTCAATTTGTCCAATATTCTCAATATTCAATTCAATTTTTATGAATTACTTCATATTCTGTATTGTGCTACTTTAAATGCCTATGATTAGTGTCTTTAAAGGCTTTAGCATGAAACAGAACTGAAATTCTCTGCAGGATCAGCAGTAGGAAAAAGGACACAAAATTCATAACTTTCTTCTACTTATCATATGGAAAATGTAAAGCTTTTAAAATGAAGTAACAGTTGGAAAAGTATCTCTTAGGAAGAAAAAAACCTATATGATTAGCACATGCGAATTACTCAGGTATCTGCATGGCTTCTTAATTATATCGTGGGGCCTCTCTGTTCAGCAGTGCTGACAGTATTTGTCTCCTCTTTTGCAATTTTGTCTTACAACAGAAGCAAACTGTACAGCTTTGGGCTGACAGTCTGTGCTCAAGAGTCCTAAAGTGCCTGGTACTTTCATTGCTCCTGAGGAGTGCAATTCTTATGGGAGGGCATAGTCATGGACTAAAAGACAGAATCTCTCTCAGTTTAGACTAATCCAATGAATGGCTTTGATGGTTAAAATCTGGACCTCGAGTTCCACTTTGTATCCAAGCTGTGAGCTCATATTGCAAGCACAGTCCAACAGAGGAGGGGCAATAGTGCTGACTATTATCATTCACCAATGCTGAAGCATTTCTCAGAGTTGAGACTTTTATTTCCATGTACAATTATCCATAATTGAGCCTGAACCATTGATCAGCTACTTCTCAGCCTTGTGTTACAAAGTATCTCACCTTTCAGGTATTTTTTTTTTCTTTCTTTCTTTTTAACTTTAAGATAACATGACTACATGGTTTAATAGCGTCACTGAGGATGCCAGAAGTGTCCTGAACTCCTGGAAACTCAAGGATGGGAAACGTTCAATGAATAGAAACCTTAGAGATATAGGCAGTTCCACTAAATGCTTTTTGTGTTTTGTTAATAATCTCTCACAGAGCTTTGACCTTTGTTTCATTGTTCAGCTTTAATTCCCTGCTTGTCCTCCAAAAGCCAAGTCCTTTTAACCACTGAGACTGAAAATGTAAGGGACTTATGGATTCAACTACATTCAGTAAATAGATAACTTTTAGGTAACATGAGTGAAAAAGTGCCATTACCGAGGATTTGAACATTGAAGCTGAATATTTGTTCGGCAACTCAGAATGAGTATTTGTTAGGATGTAGCAAACAGCAACTATCAAAACTACCAATAATAGAAGAAGCAAGACCTAAAAAGTCAGAGCAGTACTTTTTGTCTGTTATTCGAAGTGTACATTAGGTTCATCTGTTCTTACAGCAAGGCAATACAATCCCAAAGAATCAAATATTAGAAATTCAAACAAGAAATATCTTATGCAGAACACAATGCAAACTTAACTTCCATTTTTTTCCTGTCTTGAGAAGTTACAAATTTAAAAACAGATTGAAAAACAGACCATATAGTTACAAGCTCCCAGCAAAAGATGTCTCTAATACGTCAAAGCAGCAAACTACACTGTAGGAGCAGGCAGACCTAACAGCAGGAGTGTTACTAGAAGAAACGTTTTGTTATTATATAGTCAACATCTGTGCTTCCTAAATGGCAAAGAAAATGAACATAATAGTTAGTGCCCTGTATTCACATTTTGCCACCTGCAGATGCATGGTAATATAATGAGTAATCAAATCAGACAGAACCAAAAAAAAAACCCAAAACACCAGAATCCTTGATCTGTCTCTCCACTGAACATCTATATGAAATGTGTTTATTTGGAGCAAAACAGCATACCAAAGTTGTACAGATAACTCAAACAATCAACACTATTACCTGTAAAAAGATCAAGACATAATCAGCAATGTGACCTCATAATTTGGCAAGATGAAATAAAAATATTGGAGTAGGTCCTACTTGCTTTTCTATATTCAGGAATTTTATAAATGTAATTATGTCATAATGCTAGAAATCTCAGTTAAGCAATTAATAAAAGCTTACACATCTGGAACTCTTTAAAAATGGAGGTTGTGAAAAATCCTTCAACTATTGTCATGTAAGCCTCAAAACCCTCAAAAAACATTCTAGAGCCACACCTGTTGACTTCTATACCTATCAGTACTTTAAAGCTGACTAACATTATTTGAATAAAAATAAAGGAGAGGATTAAAAATTATTTCTAAATATCATGAAGGCTTCTATCATATAGGCTTCTATATGAAGGACTTCATAACCTTTTTGTTGAGGGCAGAGAAATGTCTTCCTAGGGGAATAGCAGGCCATAAGATTTAAGACTAGGATTTCAGTTAAGGACAAATCAAGCAAATGCACAATCATATTTCCAAGAGATCTGCTTCTTTCTAAGCTAGGATTCTGTGGGTGTTGAGGTTGCATAAATATTTCTCTTAAAAGAACATTTCCATTTTATTCCATGACATATCAGCACTTTTTAAGCAGCTGTCTGCATTTTATATGAATCAGTATAATTTAAATCCATGCTGCATCAGTGTTCCCAGAAAACTGTGGGGTTGCAATGACTCAGAGTTATTGCTGAATTCCTAGAGCAAACCATGGACCCACACTGCTCCTCCTGAATGGGAGAAACAAGCCTGTTGTTATTACTTGAAGTCGTTACAGTGCAATGGAAAAGCCCTGTTTTGTATACAAATATATGAACATTCCCTAGTGCTTAATCTTTAATTAGCAAACATCAACCTTTAAAAAAATATTTAGAATGCAATTATGTCTTTTTAAAACTCATGGATGAAATAGGTTGGTTTGAGGTTTTTTAATTAGTTTTAGTCTTTACCCAATTTTTAAGTTTTCAAAGTATTACAGATAATCTCTAAATCATAAAATTACAGCAGTCATACAGATAGAGGAGCCATTTCACTTTCCTGACCTTAAGAAATATGATATGAAAGCACTTTGCTATATTAGGCAGAAGGATCCAAGATTGTTTTCCCAGAGAGATTCAAATGTAGTTGATCCTTTTAATTGGTGTCAGGAGTTCCAAAAGTCTAAGAAAACTAGAATCCTAAAGAGATTAAGTATGTGTTCTCTATTAGTTGCATAAATGCTGACGCCATGCCCAAGGAAGTGAAATGGCTATATATCAATTGTCTGTTTCCCTCTACAAACTATTCTGAATTAAGTTTTGCTGGAACAAGATTACTATCAAAAACACCATAGAAATTTTAGGGTCCTCCATATTTTGCAAACTTGAATATTTGCAGCAGTGAGAAAAGAATCATTTTATGCATATTACAAAACTCTTAAGAAGCATTCCAGTCTCAACTGTGGGCATGACTTGCTGGCTATGTAATAATTCCATAGACATAGATGCATTACTATATTCTCATTGGCTAGAGTAGATTAGTTTTCAATAAAATTGAGATTGGCAAACAGTGGAAATGGTACAGCTAGAGGTAATTAGCCCAGCTGGAAATGCATAGCGAGCAGCCTTTGATGTGAAGTGACATGCAAGGTGCATATTTGCTTCCAAACAGAGTACAGTGCAAACAAGAAAACATCAGAAATAATTGGCTGATTTTTTATAACTGAAGTTCAAACATTGCATGTAAAATGTGCATATAGAATTAGTGTTTATCTCTGTCCACCTAGTCACACGTGAATGTTGTTCCACGTTAATAAAAATATGTTCTTTTATAAATTAATTTTAAATTCCTCTGCTCAGAATAACTTCTAAATTAGGAGACTGAGATCAGAATGAAGGTAAATCTATAGGGAAGTTTCAAACCCATTTTTTTATCCATGCTCTGACTGAATTTATAATGAAGATGTGCCTATGACTGAGAAAATTAAGAATTTTTGTGTTTTGAATTTTGCAGAAAATGGATGAAGGTGGGAAGAGGTCTTTGTTTTCAGTCCACATTAATGTGTTACATAACTCAAGTGTACAATTTACTGGCAAATATTTTCTGTAAAGCAAAGTATGTTATGGTTCAAAGAAAAAGAAAACAGACCTTTTTTCATTAAATTTTAAGAGGTACCATTCTTTGCCTCATATGGTTTAGGCACAAGGTGCTTGCTCTTAATTACTCAAGATTCTGTCCTTTTAATAGCCCTGAGCCATTTTGAATAAGTGACAGGTTTTCCTTTTCAATTTTCCTTTTCCCCCTCAACATTTCCAAAAAGTAGCTAAAAGCTAAACCTTTAAAATATTTCACTGAAACCCTAAGCAAAACAAGAGTCTGTATAACATGTATATTATAAGAGGTTACATACAATAACATCATTCATATGTGGAAGTTTAAGCCTATTGCTTTTTGTGTGTATTTAATTATCAAGTTTTTATTAAATATCTATATATATTTATTGATATACATATGAGTGTGTATATATATATAGGTTGGCATTTTTTGATATTTACAGGAAATCACTAAAAATCTCATGATTTATCTTAATGATGTATAATTGTATGCAAATACATAAGACATTTGAAAGCAAAATTATTAAGCAGTTTTGTTGAATTTTTCACAAAGAACTACGACTGATTAGGATCTGGCTTTAGTACTCACAGTAATACAGGGGAAAACATTGAAGTATGAAGATGGATTTGAAGTAAAAATAGGATGGGCTTACAGACTGTACCTGCATGTTCAATGTATTATTTTCTTTATTTACACAAAGAATTTAAGCTTACATTTAAGCTAAGAAATATTCCCATAATATTTGAAACCCTTTTTAATATAAATTTAACAGCAAACTGCAAGTGTCTCTGAGGCAAACAACCATTTTATCTTTGATCTCCATGTTCTTTCTCTTTTTAAGACAGCATATACAGGCACGTAACATTTCCTGTTAGCCTTTAAAGGAATACATAACAGCTGTTGATATAAAATTATATATGCTTAAAATTTATTTTATGCACATATATGTTTTAGAGCTCTTTCTAATCACTTATTTCAGAAGTACAATCACGATTAGCACTGATACAAACCATAATATAAATGGAATCTCCTTACATCTCAGAAACAAATGTGGCCTCAGATCTCACAAGTAAACTTTAAATTTATTATCGCTTTAATCTAACCTAGGAGTTCACTAAATATATTTAGCTTAAGAAAGCCTTTCTGCAGTCAATATCCCAACGCATGAGCAGGTGTGCTGTAAGAACATTGTTTTGAATTTCATCAGCTGTGACCATTAACTTATCACGCAGTGGAAGGATATTTCAAACTGACTGTAGTGCCAACACGTAGTGTAAAGAGCTTAGGAAAATTACTCAAGCAAGAACCAACAACAGATTTTGTTTACAGTGAGGGACTTGAGGAAAAATCATTAACACACTACAGTGTTTTAAAAGACAGATGGCAGAACACTAGACCTAAATTTAGCCATTCAACAGTAATCATATAGTACATGGAGAAAAAAAGCACACTTTGAAAACTTGAACATAATAGAGTTTCTTTTGCTGGCTGTATTTATGCTATCAAAGCACAGTGTTGGCCACCAACTTGGAAATGAGTGATAATTTTCTAAGACAACCTTGATTCTGTGTTTCTCTTTTTTAACTGAAAATTTTCTTTATATAATTTATACTAAGTCATCCCAAAACTGTCAGATAGCATTTCAGGATGTGCACTAAACAAAGGAAATTACATGACATGCACCTTTTTGTGCCTATATCCTCATCAAAAGAGGCATGAAGTAGAATGACACACTTCATTAGCATTTCTCTTTTATAGCAAGTATATCTGCTGCTGCACATATTTATACCTTGCAAGAGAAAGCATTGCTCAACACAAGTGCCAAGTATTGGAGCAGAACAGTCATGTTTCCTTAGGTCTGGAAAGAGTTCAATTTATAGTCTTGAACAAGCCTCCAAACAGAACTACTTCCTTCATAGCTAAGACTTCCACATCATTCTTTTTAAATTACTTTTTTGCTTGAGGGAGACCTAGTAGTCATGCTTTCCATCTGAGATTATCAGGTATCCCATCATAGATTAAGGATATCCCATATAGTAAAGCAAAACTCAAGCTTCCCGTTCATTATGATATTCCCAAATGTGACATTCAATCCTTAAAGCAAACCATGCCAAAAGTTAATTATTTGGGCAGGTGGGAGCAATCCTTCCTGTCTAGATAAAAGAATATTCTTAGACTCCAAGTCCTCAAATAGGAATACTCCTGAAGAATCTTGAGTCACTCTATTCATAACAACATAACTGTATAGTCCCATCCACCAAAGTAGCTTCTCAATGAAAAAAAAAAATCCCTTTGATCTTTAACTTAATATCTTTCAGTTTTACTCTGAGCCAATTTGAACAAAGGCACAGAATAAAGTTGTATTTTACCTGCATATTTCAACAAGTACCTCTTGCCATTCCAGCTTCTGATTGTATACACAGGTTGTATACAATGTAAATTTTTAATGTAAAACGATTACAAATCTTAAACTGAACATATAATACTGTTTCTATTGACCAATGAATTGTAAACATTTGCACGACCAGTAGGTTGTGGAAGGGATTTAGACCGGATGGCTTTTATGGATTCAGATGGACAAAGATGCTGTTTTTGTGGATTAGAATAATACTAACTGTTACTAATAAATTCTGACATGGTTTATAGACATTTTAAAACAGATTAAGCAATTCATCTTGAATAGACAATGAGTTCTAATACTGGTTTAGCTTCAGTGGAGACAAAGAGAGAGAATCTTCATTACAGAACCTTGATAGAGATGTTTTCAGCTACTCAACAAATAATCAGATCTCACAAGTACTGGACTGCGAATGACATTTAATGGCCACTCTTGTGGCCTCTGGTTATGCTCCACGCACACACACATTTTGCTAACCCTGTAATCTCACCCATTTGCAGTGCTGACATGTAAAGGAAGTGCCTGCTGGGCCAAGCAGGGCCAGAGATGCTGCAGTGCTGTGCTGTAGTGCCATCTCTCTTACACTCATCACCTCATGTTTGACACCACCAGTGACCACCCTCACACACGACCTGCCCAAAAGCTTCAGTGCACAGTGCCATGAAGCAGCAAAAGGCTGCCACTGTGGGCAGCAGCTGCCCATTTACTGCTTAACTGTGCCCAGGGCTCAAAGCAGCCTTGATAATAGGCTCAGTCCCAACAATGGCACGGCTCCTTCCTGCTCCCATAATGTCAGGCACGGCCTCTAACAATGGGAGACAGTGTACATCTCAAGTCCAGTTAGATTCAGCTAGCAAGGAAAGAAAAGCTTTTGGTACTATTTTATAAACTTTTGTCACTGTTTTACTTTAGGGACAAAAGCCTTCATGTGGTATTAAAATCACATGTTCAGGGTTTATTTCGCACAGCACTTCCTAGCAAAGTAAACTGCATAAATCTAATTTAACAGCATTTCTTATGGCTCACAGTGCCTCTTTAAACAAGCTTTCCTCTGGAGTTTACAAAAGCCATGTATTAAAGCCAAAAAAATAAATTACAGGGCTTTGTGACCTCCTCATCTGGCAATGACAATAAGTAGCATTAAGGCAGAGTTTTATACATTTCTAGGGAACATGTCATTTTCCACTGAAAAGGATTCTCCTAACATCTTTTATTAAAAGCAGCAAGACCCAGGCAATTATCATAAGATACAGAAGAGAGTTTTGTGTGGTTGGTTTGGGTTTGTTTTTTTGGTTTTTCTACTAGCAATTCAAAAAAGCAAACTTCTTTATAAAAAAAATTAGGAACTGGCCTCAAACTGTAACAGTGGGTAATAGCCTGGATAAAGCACACATATAATGAGATGAAGATGATGATGACCAGTATGACCCCATTCATAAGAAAAATACCAGCTTTGAAACAACAAAGGGAAATCTGACAAGTTTCCAACTTGTGTTTGTGGTTAAACCACAATCAAAGCTTATGGTCATAAACAACTTATTATTTTTTTTTTTGCCCAGTTTTAGTCTGATGTTTTCTCTAAAGTAGCCAGTATTGGCGCTTTCAAAATGGCAAAAATGAAAGTCGCATAACAAGAGTTATCGTAATATCAAATAAAAAAGCAGTAACTGGATTTTTTTTTTAAAGCAACCCTACACTCTTAGAGGACAAAATCCAGGAAGAACATTTTGATCTTCAGTTTGATGCAGCAGCAGATAGATCAAGTATCAAGAATTATTCTTATTGTAAAAAAGGTTATAAGCTGTCAGCAGAAGATAATTCACAATAATAAAAGAATAAGAGAAAGCAGTGTACTAAGCCTCTGCCTACAGTGTTACAGTCCTAGAGATGAAAGAAAAATGAAAGAAAAGATTTTTTTTTTTTCCTGCTTGAGTGTTTCACTGGCTAAGAAAAGCTAGCAAATTCAATGCAAGTCTCTTTGAATTTTTATTTTTTTTTTCAGAAAACATGGATAGATGGATAGACAGGGTAAATGAGTACTACTGAGTTTAATGACCTTCCTCACTGGAATACATTTTTTTAAAGTTCCTTCCTCTTGGAGAAACCTTTATATAGCACTCTTCATCAGTGATTTCTATAACACTTTACAGAGGAAACAAGATATAATTTTCATTCAATTTGCAGTAACTAAAACCAAATGAAAATCCCAATACAGATATCAGGAGAGGTTCTCAAGGTTGGAATCACCTAAGAATTTTCAAACAATGTTCTGGTGCTGATGACTAACTCCCATAACCCTAAAGGCTTGCAAGAACTCAACTTGCTTCTTCTCAGTATCCATGGAGACTAATGGGAGAGTCCCTATATTTCTCAGTAGCTCCTGGGAATAGGGTTTCCCAAAATCTATTAATTTCCACTTTTATCCCAGCTCCCAGTTCACAAGCACATTAAACGAAGACAGAAACAAAGGCCAGGTTTCAGGAGAGAGAGAATGGTGATCTATGCACTAGCGAGCCTGAAAAGGTAGGCTAATTAATGTCCAGACACTGATTTGGCCACCATCATCTATGACAGAACAAATGAGACTTTTGACAGGCTCCATTTTATAATCTCAAACCTGAGCGGACAGGATTTTTTAAGAGAAACATTTTTGAAAAAAACGTCTTGGAAAGCAGATCACCGAGATCAAGATCAGTCCACAAGCAGAGCCAACCATCAAGGTAAAGTCTAGAAAAGTCTTGACTGAGAACTTACATTTCTATTTGATACTCCACTTGAAATTAAATCTTATAATCAGTATTTACTGAAAGTGGAGCTTTTATGTTGCTAACATATTTATCTTTTAATACTCAATGGAGCTGAATACCAAAAAATATAAATGCAGCATTACAGAGAGAAAAGTAAAAGAAAAAAGGTTAGGTTGCTATAAACCTTTCTTTTATGCCTCATTTCTCTAATACAAATGGACTCCATTTCCACTTAAATAATCCCTTTGATTTACAGAGTATTAATAGCTGCATTTCATTTCTGAAATACAATCTGATTCGTAATTATGTTCAGAGAGAGATAATGTACTCACATCACTCACGCTTTCACAAGGTCTGGAAATCATTGCTGCACTATTGAAAAACAAGTTTGGAAGGTTCTAGAAGTTTAACAAAGAGAAAGTCACTCACAGAAGCTCAAGATCTTTCAGAAAGTTTTCAAAGTCCTGGCTTACTATTGGTTTATTCTGTCTGTTCTCTCTACCAGGTTTCAGAAAAAAAACCTTGGAGGAAACTTTATGAATTTTCAGGAAGACATTTCTGATCATATTAGATTCTTACATACTCTCCAGTTCCTCTGTTGTTGAGAAATTGAATAGTATTTAGGTAGCTAGACTCTTGTTTGTCCTCTATCATTTCTTCAGCACCTCATGCAGAAGCTCTTTCCATGGTTTTCTTAAAATTGTGAGTTTGTTGGGGTTTTTTTAAAGTAATATTATAAAACAACTACGTCACAGATGAACAAGAAAGAACCTGAAAATGGTACAGGTACATGAGCTACTTTCATGAGCTACTTATGTAAAAACAAGTCCAAACTGCTGCAAAAAATGGTATTTCTCCGTTCCTTGCACATCAATGTGTTTCCTCCTACTATGTGTCAGCATTAGATTTCTAATCCCTTAGATATGAATTTAAAAAAATCTTTAAATGCTTGAATTTTTAACTCTCAAATTAAATGTCATTTTAATATATAAAATTTCTATCAGTGTTGACCTGACTTGACTAGAATTTCCCACAGGTTCCTGCAACTATACTTCATTATTACTGATGGGTATATGAACTCTTATCATAAAAACAATCTCTTACCTCTCTCAGTAATTAGCATAAGAGAGCTTTCTAGGTTTAAGATCCCAGTCTGCAGGCTATTAGTACAGGGTATTAGGATAACAGCTAAATAAACCAGGATAACAGCTTCTTGGGACTAGATCCAGATGTCTTTAGCTTTTCTTGGCCTGGTCTGCCTCAAATGAGGACTTAGCCATTTCACTTCCTTTGGAACAACAAAAAAAACCAATCCAAACCCAAAACAAACCAATGAAAAAAAAATCAAAAACCAAACCAAAATCTACACAGAACAAAAACCTAATAAATCCTTCGTTAGCTTTTTATCCTTTAATCTGGTAATTTCCCATTCTCCATTCTCCAAAAGTCTTAAAATGATTTTCCAAGAGAGGGTATCTTCTTCTACGTACCCTTAGCACAAAGTTAGCAGTGAAACCTGAATGTTCTTGCTCTTGAGCTTCTCCTCTGCAAACAGTGTGATGCTCATTAAGGGCTTGGTTCCCTGGCTCCACAGTTTGAGCACTTGTGATACGGGAATTCAACACAATTAACCAGGCACTGCGAGTTCTCCATACACACTGATTTCTCACAGTAAGCACACATAAATTGCCATCATCTATTGCAATGCCAAAATTGCAATGGAGATCTAGATACTTTGGGGCACTGTTTCTGTAAAAGAAAAAATCTGTACGGCTCCACTGACTTTAGCGGACCTACAGCATCTACGTTGTTAAAGAACGCGATCCACCGTAATTTGAAACTCAAACACAGACACAATAAAATTTAATGTAGCTTGGAAAGGATCTATTCCAGAAACAGCTTGTAAGCGTCAGATAATTACTCTCTTCAGATAGTTACAAGGGTGGATTAATTTTACATCTTGCTCATTTCCATTTAGTGTGATAGAGATGAATCAATGCTACAAGAGGAAAAAATGCAGGAATGTTTATCAAAATGTGTAAACATGTTTACAGTCTTTTGTTGTATGTTCATTCCATCTCATTTTTACTTAATTACAGATAATCTTCAGTAGTAATGTAGAAAGCTTCTGAAAGAATCCCTTCCTACTGAACTACAAAATTGCCAAAAAATGACAAAAAGCCTAGTTCTTCTGTAGGGACTAACTCTCTAAAGGTCAATGCTGATTTCATGCGGGTATCTATCCCTTTTTTTCCCCTTCAGTTACATAAATTGGTTTATTTTTAAAAGATCTTTTACATTTGCAAGACTTTGAGTGGTCAAAAAACCTAAGAAATTTGTCAAACATATTGCACTGAGAGAAGAGATACATGAGAAAATTGCCCTTAGTTTCCAGAACACTGGATTATAGTTTTATTCTATGAAAACTGTTTTATGACTTATCTGTTCTGCTGGTTAGAAGGATTCCATGGCAGAACATTTTGTATTCTCCAGTTTCCACTCTCCAGAAAAGGTTTCTACTTCTAGTCACATCATTTATATCCAGAATACATAAAAAGAGGTAGTTAGGTCTTTATACAGGACTGAAGAAATTCTTTCTAGTTCTAAGTTCTTCTCCCTTGCAAAGGGTTCCTTACTCAGACCTAAGAGAAAACATAAAGTAATTCAAGAACTTTAGACAAGATTTGTTTTCCCCTCAATCAAAGGTATTAAATAAATGCAGTACTTTGAAAATGGAAACTGCTATACAAGAGCTAAATACTATTGCCATTAATTCACTGCCAAGGGACAGTTGCTATTAAGGTCATTCTCTGTAGAATTATTAATTTAGCATTTTCCATTATGCCCTCTGCTTTACATTATTCTAACTATGCCAAAATTTAAGAATTTGGACTGCAATATTGTTTGTCATTTTTGTCCTTTAAAAAATTTAACAATGATTATTTTATGCTTGGTATGATAACAAAATCCACTGGCTTTAAAGGTTTTTTACATCTTTCCTATTATTTCTGGAGCATTTTTGTTACCATAAATACAAAGAATGTCACCAGCACCCTTGCTTGGGTGGAGGTTCCTTTTGCAGCTACAAAGATAACTTTTCCTGGCAATAATTCCCCCAGCACTACTCAGTGTAAAAATAATAACAAAAAATATATATATTCAACATAGATTTTATTGACTCTTGCAGCTAAATAAGAAGGTTTCCACTTCAATAAGCATGCCTCACAACAAGGAAGACTGTAGACCACAAAGAGATTAACCCCTCCCCATTCCCAATTGCTTTTCCTGAAGGACAAAGGACATTATGGGAAGCGATATAGAATTGATCTTTGCATTGCAGCATGGTTATTCCAGGATTTTTCTTGTCCAGGCATAATAAAGGAGAAAGTGTCCTACTGGTGAGACAAAGTGGTTAGGAGCCATAAAGGAAATAAGAGAACATTGGTAGCGTTGATCAGCAGAGAGTTATAGGAGGAATAGATTGGAATTGTTGCACCCAAGTGAGGTACTACTACATGAGAAGGGACTGACTGTATGACAGAGGATGGGCCAGAGAGACACAAAATTTAAAGAGTCAATAATCAGACATTGAGCTGCTATTTTTACTTTGACATTCTAGGAAAAAGCTATGAAATGTATAGACAAATCTGTCATTTACTCCTCCTAAGTGAGGGGTTATATTGCACTGCTTCTTCAACTCTGAGCACGCAGGAGAAATGTCCTTCATGCACCTGAGAAACCCAGCCCAGCTACAGAGGAGCAACATGGAAACACACATTTACTGGTTCTGCTTTATTTCTTAAAAAAAAATTAAATGTTTAAAATATTAAAGATATAGACAAACTATTGAGGATGTAATAAAGTTTAAGTGTAAGCTAATGTTATTTTGTTTGAACTGAATTTGACTTCAGTGGACATAACCAATCAAATATTGTATTAAAGGAACAAGTGCTAATCCATGTCATTAAGTCTGCAATACAGACAGTGCTCGGGGAAAAAAAAATGTTCCGGTTCAAACAAATAGTTAGCACCTCTGACTAAGTATAACATATTAAAGGGTTTTACATGTTCAGATAAAAATCAAAACATTGTACTTGGAAGATATTTTATAGGGTATGTTCCTTTCCTGAGCTGGCCTTTCCCTTCAGTATTGCCTTCTTTCCACCTATCCCCATGAAAGGTCAAAGAATTAGTGGTGAGGGGAAGAAAAGAGAGCTTATTATTCCCACAGGAAAGTGTCCAAGTAGAGAATTCTAGACTAGACTATCCACTTATCTGTAACTAAACACCTTATACCTTGAAAAGTCTTATGTATGTACCTTCAGTGATGAAAAATGAAGCTATATTCTTAATAAATTACTACTTAGAGCCTTGACAACTATATTCTGCATATTATGAGAGGAGGACATACAACACTGGTGAGAGAGGAAGGGTCTTCATGGTTTCTTTTCCTAGAACTGGTGCAAGCATATGCTTGTTCACGTTACAGAATGAGATCCAAAAATATGTTCTGTCATTAGTATCAAACCAGCCTAGTTTGGTAGGCTGCAATTAATAGTAGGAGAAAGTAGTACTAGAAAGCAATATCAAATGTTAATTTTAAAAAGGAGGGGCAAAAAACTGTGTCAATCCACAGGGAAGAAAAGTGTCATTCAATTTTGAAATATGATTTCTGATTGAATTTACTTGTTATTCAGAGGAGCATAGAGAAGGGGTAAACAAAGCCATCCAACGCATGAAAACTCTTTCATTTCAGTGAGTGATTTAGCACAGTTACAAAGTTAATTCATACTTATTAGACTTCATAAGGGAAGAAAATAATCTCCACTCAAAAGAGGTTTAAGACATGGTGTGTATTGAACAGTGAAAGGCCCCACCTAGGATGATATACAGAACTTTACTAGGCTTAGTACTCAGCATCCTCACTAATAACCTAGAAGATTCAAGACGTAATAAGCTGAAGAAATACATAAATCGCACCAGAGATAAAGAAGTAGCAATGAGACAAAGATTTTCACAACTAAACCTGAAGATAATGAAATTGCATTAGACTGGGAAAAATAATTCAAAAAAGTTTTTGAAGAAAAAGAAAAAATTTTCAGAGAAATACAAAATCAGAGTTAAGACAGTTAAGAAGAGACAATATATTTTACTGATGAGAACTGGTTGCAAAATGCCTTTGCTGCATTAGGCTGTGCATATCAAAAGATACACACAACAGTGTTTCAGCACTTGGTACCCTGCACTTCCACAGCTGCTCCTGGAACAGCATATTCAGTTCTGGGCGTATCACCAGGAAATTAAAAAAAAAAATATTTGAAGAACAGTAAAGAACTTTAACACCTGAGGAAATTTTATGTTACAAGATTTAGGTGAACTAAATATGAACTACCATCCTCAGCAAGGATCAAGAAGACCCAAAGAATACAAATACAACAGCAAGGTTAAATAATATTTTTGAGGAAGATTTAATTGCCATATGAAACAAAATAAAAAACCAAAACCAAACACAACATTAAAGTTATCAAAAATTAAATATTTATCTAAATGGGAAAATATACTAAGACTAGAATGAAAGTACTTGGTGCAATTATCTCTCTGTGACATTGAGAAAAGCTTCTCTGGAAAATTTAAGGTTAGGACAGTCCTGGACTTTATTAAAGAAGCCAAGAGGCACACAGGACAAGGACAAAATTAGGAAATAGCAGGAAATAGTGATGTATTAATGCCTAAGAAAAGGAAACCAGTGCAAAAAAGCTGAGAGAGCATGAATACCAGAAGTTCCTAAAGAGAAGATTCAACTGAAGTGCAGAGAAATGGTATCTCAGGACTTCTACTGTTTAGTATTTTGTGTCTGTAGCACCTATTCCTACAAAATATGTTTTTCAACAGCAGGTGTATATTTGAGGGTATTCTGACTAGAAATTCTACTCTCAGTAACAGCAAATACTTATAATAAACTTTAAATGAGAATAGAACCAGAAAAAAAATAATCCAAATCAAAATCTAGCTTTCTTACAAACTAAGTCTACTTTATTCTGTAAGTAATTAGCTTATCTGGACTCAAAAGTACATTACAAAAGACGTACTTCAGAGAGAGCTGACTTGAACAAGAACTCTCCGTGAAAAGAAAAAAAAAATCTCTACTGCAGAATAAAATAAGCAAAAAAGTCATTCTAATACATTCACACTTCAAGGGCCTCTCAGGCATGAAAGATGAGAATTTTTAAAAGGTTAATTTCAGCTCTCAGGTATGCCTGACTAAAGGCAGATTACAAAAAGAAATTGCTTTAATTATGGCAAGCCAGCTAACTGTACCCCTAAAGTTTTTAGCTCTAATAGTCATAGTTAAGGAATTCTGAGAGATTCTATCATGACCACCACATTCATATCAAAGCACATTTGAGACCACATTTTGCCCTTAGTTACACCATTTCAAATCAGTATTAAATTCTCCAAATTAATGTAGATTCTGTTTACAAAAGCCCTTAGAGTTAAAAAACATCCAGAATTGGAGTGCGGCTTTAAGAAATAAAACAGCAGGGAATATTTCTTCCAATGGAGACATTCACAGATGAAGGGAAAAAAATTAAAAACTTGAAACTTTCTTTAGACAAATTATTCCTTCTACAATGCCACATCTCCAGGAAGATTCCGAGCTATGAGAATTGAGAGTATTATGAAAAATCTACCTTTCTCTTCAGTTGAACTTCTGTAGCTTGAAACAGTGCCTGGAATAAGCATTAGGAGGTGATCCTCCCACATTAGTGCTCCAACTAGCAACCTAGAGACTATTTCTGACCCACTGACTGCCACAACAGCTTTGTTACAGTCAAACCCTCAAACTTAACAATATTGTGAGCTACAATTCTTGAGGTAGTCTACCCCATAAATGAAGCAGAAGGGGCACCTGATTCTTGCTCCCTACCACATGACAAATGCAAGAGCACCACCTCCATTTCAATAAAATGTATAGCTGCTTCAACAGAGCTTTGAATACATCTAGCAGAAGCAGTCCCTGCAGGTGAAATACATAGAAAAACAAAATTCTGACTCTGTGCCAGACAGATTCCAAGCAATTTAACTCAGGATATTTGTGACAGTCACATACTTTGGCAGCAACAAGCTCTTGGATCCTCTCTAAAGAAATGCACATAGTTATTTTTTGCATTGAAATGTTAAACTACAATTCTAGAGGGACAGTGAAACAAAACAAACAAACAAAGAACTCAGTCCTTACTCTCTAAGGGATTGGGGTGGAATTGGAGGAAATGTGTGGTTACAATGAGGGTTACTATGCAATTCTCTGTTTCTTGTTGGTCTACCTACGTCTCATACCTCGAGTATTTTTTGATTGTCATGCCTTATCAACACCCTTTCTTCTACCATTATTTGTTTAAATGAATCTTTCCAACACACTTCTGCTACCACCATAGATTTTAATCTTGTACTACTTCCTGTTGTTGTTTAAATGTCATTTTCCACAATTATTTATGGAAATCTATCTATCGAAACACCAAAATAAACACAAGGATCAAAATCCTATGTGACAACATTTCTCTGTTAGGAAACAGAACTCAGACATTTAGTTTGAAAATGATGTACACATGTTGCCCAAATCCTACGGAGCTTGATATGCTGAAGCTAATTACTATACAATACTACATCAATAATAATTAAAAATATAAAGGAGAACAATAACAGCAAGACAAGTAAAACAGATTCAATTAGCTATATTCTGAGAGGACCATTTCCCAGTGTATCTTAAAAAAAATTTTAAAGCAAGATTTGGCATAGTAGAAGTATTTCACTAGCTTGAAAATCCCCACTGATGCGGGGTATAGCCATGCCATGAATTATATGTCTCACTCAAAGAACGGAATTAAAAATAAATTTTCTGATCAGTAGATTTAAAACCCAAAAGGAAGACCGTTCCATATACGGCACAATTCAATTTAAAAATTCCTTCTTACAAAACATTTCATAAAACAAAAGCAGAAAATTGGATTAGCTTCAGAAGAGGCCAGCATGGAGTACCCAGTCCTTAAATTCCTAGTTACCAGAATCTGGGAAGACATATTTTTGAGAATGACACAATCCATCTTCTATTTCTTGCTTCTTTTTCAGAAGCATTCACTATTATCAAACTACTCAAAAGTATAATATGACTTAATTGATTTTACCATATAATATGCAGTGCCAAGAATAATATGCATACAGCAAGTCACTGAGGTATGTGCTACAGCACCCACACATCCAGCAGAAGAGCTAAGCCATGGGACAATATTAAAAAAAAAATAAAGATACATTTGAAAGTGTGTGTTTTCCCAGACTCAGCAACTACAGATTTGTGTGTCTCGGCGCTGAAGGTTCACTGCTACTTTAGATTGTGTCCAGATTTGAAAAAAATTGAAGATGGCATTAAACCAAATGAAAAAGAAAAAAGCTACCCAGGCGTGAAAGTTAACTGAAAAAGAGCAAAATAAAGATAAAAATCTGTAAACAAAGTATATTTTTCATTGATTAATCATGTAAAACTGAATGCACAAAGCAATAAGCAAGGGAAATGAAAAAGAAATTAAAGGAAAAATAAAAGTTAAGACAGCCAAGGAGACTAACTGCGTAAGTGCATAGAGGAATAAAACCAATCTCTCCCTTCCCCCAGCATACAGTTTCGCTTTGAAAAATAGTACTAATATTTCATGCTCAGATAAAAGAGAAGGGGAGCTATAAAATCACGACAATTAAGTAGATTGCTTGGAATCGCAAGAAACATAGCTAGGAAAGTATGTGTGGGAGAGAAATAAAATTGTGATTAAAAAACTTAAGTTTTCAGTTGCTATCCTTAAATTTCTGTGTAAAATTATAACAATAAATTAATACATTTTATGACTGGATAGCTACACATGTATACACTGAGAAAGTATCAGAAGCATAGGTTATATGGTGGCTTTAAGAGAGATGGCTGTACTAAAGCAAGACAAAATATTAAATATATCAGCCAAAGTAACCATTGATTGTTTCTATATTTGCTAGCTATTACCTATGCAAGAATTGGAACTTGAAACTGTTGAAGCCCTGAAATGAAATGAAACAACATTCTACCATTTGTTATCTTTTAGTCTGAGGGAAGGTATGCATAAAATAACTCTAAATAAGACAAAATAGATCAGTTTATAGCAAATTATATTCTTGATAATGCCCAAGAAGTTTTTCAGTTGTTTCAACTTTTAAAATAGAAAATCAACTATTAATTTCAGTGTCAATAAGCATTTTATTTATCATAAGTCAGAAGTGAAGCAAGGTTCCATCATGCCAGTTCTAAAGAAGTTCTTTGTTCCAAAGAATTTACTAATTTATTACATTCAACATGTAACACATTGCTAGAAATAAATAACTTGTAGTGAAGTTCATATGCAGTCAGTGTTCCTGCTAGTCAATGTTTTTTGATGAAAACTGTTCAAAATGAACTGAAAAAAATCCAAACCATAAGCAAATTAATGGGAGGGCAACTTCATTGTAAATATTACAAGGCTATTATACCAAAATACTGCTTACCTGCAAGAATTTTCTGAGCCAGTATCAATTAAAAAGTTAATAAATAATATTTTTCTACCCCCTCACACAAACTCTTGCCACCAAAGCCATAGCCTCTGCCCAGAAAACACACAGTAATTTCAAAACTGGTTTCCTCCAACACTGGCGATTAGATTTAAGTTATAAAGATGTAATTTCACCTCCTGTAAACTGATGATGTAAGGTAAGGACATAGAATGCATTAAGTCTTTATGCAGTGATGCCAACTGACATTGAAACAAGTGATGTGATACCTGGTATTACTTTGGCCTCCTTACGACTCCTTTCCTTCTCTCTGTGATGAAATTTACTGGCCATAACAAAGCCAACGAGGAAACACTCTGACTTCAGCTGAGTCAGCTTTCTGTGACTCTTACTGCAGGCCAGGTGACAGAGCCAACAGCCTGTCAAATCCCACTGCAGTGATGGGTAAGAACATTAACTTGTCTTACAGTCAGTTATTACTTCTCAACACAAAGCAATTAATTAAAAAAAAAAAGGATCTGACAACTAATTCTCTACAATCCTAACTTCCATATATTTTATGACATACTTGAAAGTTGCAAATTTTGAAGTATAGAATATTTGAAATACAATTAGAAAAAAGTGTGAAATCATTAAAATCTTTAAACCTAGAATGTGAAGCAGATTAACATTTTATCTAGTTGATATTAAGAGAAATTGGAATGGTTACTTTTATAGTACAGATACATATTATGCTGTCTACAGAGCAGCTGTCATTGCACGCCAGTTTTCCCTAGCACATGAGTAGATAAACAGGAAGAAAAACAAACAAAATCAACCAATCAAAAAAAACCAAACAAACAAACACAAACACCACCAAACCAAAAAAAAAAAAAAAACTGACCAAAAGCCACCAGCATGGTATTTGAAATAGCCGTTATTGTTAAAGGAACATCAACTGGATCACTTTCCCGATGTATACAACACATTTCCTTGTACAGACATTGTAATAGGATTATACCCATACAAGGGGAAAAAAAGCCCCAACAAGCCTAGATATGAGAAATTTGCCACTGAGGATGTGGATCTACCAGAATTATTAATGCTGTATCTATTTTAGCCATCAGATTGAAAGAAATACTTGCAAATTATACAGTATTTATAGAAATGTCAGAGAAGGACTTTGTACACAGGCAGACAGTGACAAGAAAAAGGACAGTGGTTTTAAACTGTGATGACAGGTTTAGACTGGATGTTAGGAAGAAATTATTCACTATGAATCCTTCACGATGGTGAAGCACCTGAACAGGTTGTGCAGAGAGGTTGTGGAGGGCCCATCCCTGGATGTACAGACAGGCTGGGGTCTGAGAGGCTGCAGGGCAGCACTGTAGAAGGCACCTAGTGGTCCTGGTCTAAAGCGAGCTGAACACGAGTTATTGTGCCCTGGCAGCCAGGAGGGCCAACCTGTCGTGGGGGCATCAGGCACAGCATGGCCAGCCGGGCAAGGGAGGGGATTGTCCCCTCTGCTCGGCACTCATCCTGAATCCTGTGTGCAGTTTTAGGCACCACAATATAAAAAGGTCATTAGACTATCAAGGAATGTGCGAAGAAAGGCAACAACAATGCTGAAGGGCCTTGAAGGCAAGCCAAATGAGGAGAGTCTGAGGTCACTCGGTCTGATCAGCCGGGAGAAGAGGAGACAGAGGAGACCTCATCCCAGGCTACAATGCCCTCGTGAAGGGAAGGGGAGAGGCAGGCACTGATCTCTTCTCTGTGGTGATCAGTGACAGGACACGAAGAAATGGCCTGAAGTTGTGTCAGAGAAGGTTTAAGTTAAATATTACCAAAAAGTTTTTTACCCAAAGGGTGGTTAGGCGCTGGAACAGGCTCCTCAGGGCCTGGTCACAGCGCCAAGACTGATGTTGTTCAAGAAATGTTTGGACAACATTCTTAGGCACATGGTGTGATTCCTGGAGCTGTTCCATGCAGGTCAGGAGCTGGACTTAGATGAACGTTGTGAGTCCCTTCCAACTCAGCACATTCTATGATTCTGTGTTTAGGGCCAAGTTGGATGGGGCCCTGAGAAACCTGGTCTCATGAATGGCATCCTTCACATTGCAGGGCTGTTGGAACTAGTTGATCTTAAGGTCTCTTCCCATCCAAAACATTCTATAATTCTATATTGCTGTGAGTAGTGGCACGGATACCTACTCCTTTGTTCCCTATTCTAATTAAACTCCAGCAGGAACTTAATAACAAAATAGATATCTGTGCAAACTTTCCACCTCTGGACTTCAGCACATTCTGTTCAGACTAAGTCTTTGGAGCTCACCGTGTGCCAAATTTAACTTCCACTAAGCCTGCAATAGTGCAAGTTAACCAATGGGTTCAGACAAAACTGAGCAAATTTTTGAAAAGGACAAAAAAAATGGAGATTGTACACAAAATTCAAAGCTTTCTTCCTAAAGCATAAAAATGACAGATAATGCATACAATAATGTGTCTGAAACAGTAAGGTAGACTGTATTGTTAAGCAGAAAACACAGAGTTAAACTTCCTATGCGATGCTATTCCAGGTGCTATCTGTAAACACATTTTAAATCATTCTTTGTGAAATCATCACAAAACCCATGCACATTCATTTTTCAACCTTCTTTATAACCATTAAGTCTGCTGTGATGAAAAAAATATATTCCACATGGAAACATCAGCTAAGTAATATTCTTCAAGTCATAAACCACTAAGCAAGCAAAATCCAAGCATCTGATCACCAGTTCAAGTCAAATAGTACCTTCAAATTTATAAAATGAAACTTCAGCCAACTTATCACAGATATTTGCAGCTCATAAACGACTTAGAAATTATGAGAATAATTGACTCGAATTACAAAAGTTAACAGTTTCACCTTGCATAATGTACTACAAAATATGAAATGGATGTTGGCAAAATACACTTTGCATATCTTGTGCTTATTATTCAAATATTTGTCATAAATTTGTCTATTTCCTGAAAACAAGTCTAACAATATTTTTCTATGCATAAAATTAAAATTCTCACAAAAAAGTCCACCTAGTATTTTTTATGCTTGAACACTAGTAGTTTCCATATAAAAATTATTCAGCAATTGTGACCACATCTACTTTTCCCTTGTCTAAACTACAGTGAATAGCATAAAAAAAATGGCATTCAATTTTCAAAGTCCATTTTGCCATCCAGCATGAAACCAGCACTGCACAAAAGCAGACTATACTTTCAGAAATTCTTTATGTTAAATGTGGTAGGAACACAAGGGAGTTTTATCTAATTAATTTTTTGAAAGATTCACTAGCACATAAATTACAAATTCCAGTTTAAGGATTATGGTAGTGTACAGAGAGTGACTGGCTATTAAATTAAAGATCTCATGTAATCTTCCTGCAATTACTTTTCCTCTTGGATTTTATATTCAGTGATCTGCCAAGGGACATCTTGGATACCTCCATCATTACTGCTCGCAACTATTTAGTCAAAATAGCATTCCAGTAGTCCCTTCTTTTTGAAAGATGACATGAAGGATTCAGAGCTCAGAAATGGATCTTTCAAAAATGTTTTAAATATAGAACAACTCTCTTTATCAATCACAAGCTATAGTGTAACATAACATATTCTTCACATTCCAAAATCCCTTTCCCTACTCAAAGGTGTGGATGCTGTCTTCATAGAACAAACTGTACTGCAGATTGCAATCAGCAAATCTGAAATTATTTGCTTTATAACGTCTTACTTCCCTATTTTTATGAGTGTAAACATTATGCTTTTTTCTTCCTTCATATTGATTTACAGAGATCAATTATTTTACAACCACTTCCATTAGGATTGCCTAAGTCACAGGTTCATCCATTCCTTCTGATAGAACCCTGATTATATTTCTTAAAGGATTTTTCCTCTCATCCATCACTGACACTTATTCTCAGACTTCATTTTCAGTCTCTGTTCGCCCTGCTGGACATTGCTCTCAGTATGGCTAGAGAGGTATTAATACCTTCTTCTTAGAACATGTGAGTACTCTACTGCGCTGAGTACCTGTCTCATCAAAAAATGTTCATAATTCAGGCTTTTTTTAACAAGTACAAACATACTACTTCAAAACCATAAATCATTAATAGTTCACCATTAGAATTCCATATAGTGCACAGCAAAACTGGTTTATCCTGCACACTTCTCCAGACCATTTCAGGTATTTAATTTGACTTTTACAATGCATTTAAATATGGCATTTGTAAGCCCACTCTGGAAAAGTACATATTGGTAAAAACAGGCACTTGATGGCCTCATGTTCACTTTGTAGAGGTGGTTGGTAGGTGCTATCTGATTAAGCAACCACAAGAAGACTATCCTCAGCAGTGGAGTTTGTAGTGTATAAAGTGTGCTCCACAGAGGGACAGAACAAAAGCAGACCTGTTCGGTAACACAAGGACATGACACCTATCTGCCATCAGAAGTGCCCAAGGTCATGCTGGATGGAGCTTTGAGTACCCCAGTCTAGTGGGTGGCACCCCTGCCCCTGGCAGGAGGGTTGGAACTTTAAGGTCCCTTCCAACCCAAACCATTCTGTGATTCTATGAGAAAGGGAGAAAAGAAGAGGAAGAGAGAGGTAGAATGAGTACATGCACACAGGCACTCCCCAAACAACTTTGTCTTTTGTTGGCCACACTACATGCCTCTTAATAGAAGAGGCATGTAGTGTGGCCAACACTATTGACTACTACTAATATAACTCCACCAGATAAGTACAATTTCCATTATTCTCTATATTAGCAAGTAAAGTAGAACAGAAACACAATAGTGATGTTACTTCAGGCAGAATGTTACTTCAGGCCGACCACTGCACACAGTTCTACACCCAGCAGAAGAAATCGAGTTGACAGAAATATTGTGCCTTCATAAAAATTGCATGAGTTATTTTATACTGGCAAATGCAAATAATTTTGTTTCCATGACACAGCAGCAGTTTTCTACAGAGCTTATCTCTTGCCTGATCCTTAGTACACCATGTCCAGCTCAATCCTACAGGTTCACAAATATGAGGTAAAGTTAAGTCAGTCACTTAAACTGGTCAGTGTTCTTTAGTTGTCTAACACAACGTTGAGTTGCTCGAGTACCTACTGAAGTCAGCTGAAAGGCTCTCATATTAGGCCTTAAATCAGAAATGCCACACTGTCCTGTCCTTGTTATAAGTAGCACTGTATGAGTATTTATAGACAAACTTTGTGTTACTTTAGCCACAGATATTTTATTACTTTTATGTACCAGATAATTTTCCAGAAATGTAACTTTTTTTCCTTTTTTTGGTATCAACTCAATTAAAATTAAAACATTTTTGGATTTGCAATCACAAGCAAATTATTGTGCACTCTCAAAGTACAGTAAGACAGCAAAAAGCCTACAGATATGTATACAATTTTATGAATTAGCCCATAAAAACTGTGTGGAAGACTGTGTAAAGACATTGTTTTTAAATTGTGAATTAAGAAAATAATTGTGTATTTATTAGACTGTCTGAATTGCTATGACTATCATAATGGTATGAGATGTATTTGAGAGTTGATACTGGATGCCAGTGGAGGAAATTGAAAATAGTTCTGTTTATAAGATTCTCCCTTTAAGAAAATAGTGCTATTAAGAAAATGGTGCTATTGCCTGCAAACGCAGTTAAAACACTATTAAATGCCTTTATTTTGAAATGTATCCCAAAGCTACTTGATGTCTATTTCTGTATCTTATTAGCAGTCAAGAAAATTCAGATCACCAGAACATTTAAAAACGCTGCCCAGAGCAGAGCAATTTTTATTATCAGCAGAGAGGATTATCAAGTAATCAGGGAACTTTTTCCCATAGGCAAGTCTGAACTGGTCATTTAGTGTTCATACTGATGAAAATACTCCCTGCAGAGATTCAAAACAGACGATAACGCAATCTCAGCAGCACAATGAAAGCCCATCAAGGTTCCTTGAAAAAAATCCTTCATTTGGAAAGTTATTTTTTAAAAAACATATTTACAATTCCTTCTACAGACTTTGAGATATGATGGAGACAAGAAAGAGAAGTTCAAACTTAAAAAAACATTGACCAAGGACAGTATACTTCAAGAAAGACCAAGCAGATTTGGAATACTCAATAACAGAACACTGAAAGGTGTGACAGCAATTTGTCTCAACTGTCACACCTGTCATGTAAAAGAGGAAAAAAGCTCAGTTATGCACTTTTCAAAATGCAAAACAAAGCAGAACAACAAAATTGCCAGACTCAGTGAGTATCTCTTCCGTATTTTATTATCTAAAATACAAAGGAAGATGGAGGTTTCACATAATAGATGTGCATCCTCTTCAGAGAGAAAATAAATCCCTCTGAGTCATTCACGCAGAAAAATTCTCCAAGTTAGGACTGTCTTACAGGGAGCAAAACCCACAAAATACACCTACCCAAAAACACCAGTAGACTGAGACATATGAAGTCAACAGGAAATGGAATTCCTCAGGAAATCTCTGTCCCTATGTTCTATAGTAAATTAATATTAGCTCTACCTGAGCCTACACGCTCTGCTGAACATCACTATTGTGCCATTACCAATAAGCACAAGAGTTTTAAGGGAAGAACACAATTTGCTTCTCTACCAATTGTAATAGAGTCCACATTTCAGAGGCCCGAGCCGGTATTCTGAGTCACATTTTAGGAGTATTTAAAGAGTGTACACAGTAAAAAATTTAATGTTAGGAAGGTGCTAATTTGAACTTCAAAACATAGTGAATTGTTGAAATAAGCACACCAAATTGTGTATAGCTTCATCTTAGCATTCAGAAATACTTTTAGAGTATTCAGAATGAGTTGTGCTTTCAATAATCTGTGGAAGTCAATTGGTCAAGGTACATTTTGTCAAGTTAGGAGAACCTTCCTACTTTGCTCAAGTCAGGAAAGCAGTAAGTGAGAAATGCAGTAAAAATAATGAGATAATTGTACAGGCTTTTACTTGCACACTAATACTTTCTATTTTTCCAGCACCTCAGATCAGAAGAGATCTTTATAGCATGTCTGAGTACCACTGCTTTCCTAAGACTGAGAGACTGGAGACAACAAGGCAAGCCAATACATAAACTAGAGTAGCCAAATTTTTATGCCAAGTAAAATGGTAACACGCCTGTAGAATCAATTTTTTACAATTTATTTTGACAGGAATTCCAGCCTGACAGCTTCTTTTCTTTGTTGAGTGTTCTTGTGTCGGGAGTTTTGTTTTGCTGATTGGCTTTGATTTTTTTTTCAAGGACTGACTCTACTTATTTCCATTTTAGTATTTCAGTTTCTCAGTCTTTCAGCAATTTTAAGTAAGTAAAAAGAGGTAAAAATTGTTGCAAATAACTTGGAATATAAAAAATAATAATAATTTTTTAAAAACCACACACACTACAACATGGCAAGTGACCAACGAATCTAGCAGTTTACAGCAAAGCAAGAAGTAAAGAAGTGTAACTGAGAAAATCCAAGTAATTCATCCTATTCTCTTTTCACCAAAACTAGTTTTTCAAAGTTTATAAAAAAATTTATCTCCATCCTGATTGGTCAAAATTGTGACTGTACTGTATCATCTGCATAATAACTCTTTTGGTTTAATGAAAGAGACAGATGTCTCAACTCTACATACTTAGCTTTTATAGAGAACTTTTTTTTGTGAACAACTTTTTCTCTTTTTAGTTTATGTCTTCCTCACAAATAAAGACTGTAAATAAATTTAAACTGATGCCATTTCTGGGAAGTTACTAGGCCTTATTCTGTATTTTGTGGGGATTAATCATCCTGGCTTTGTACTCTTGCATCTACTCAGATGGACAAAGCTTTCTCCGTCCATTTTCTGCCACTATTACAATTAGAAAAGAAGAACTGGCATTTCAAATATTTTAAGTAGCAAAGGAAGAATTTCGTGAGAATATTCCTGTTAGTTTTTACTTTCACAAGTAATTTTAGTTACACTTGCATTCAACTTCTTGCAAAGTGAGTCTCCTCTTTCCCACCAGTCCAATAAGCAAATAAATAGGGTTACCATATTAAAATGAAGTTATCTCACCTTCACTTGTAATCTTATGTACAATCACTTGGTTTTACAAGAGATAGAGAATTAAGATCCTTTCTTGTTTGATTTATCCCATGTCTTTTAGAAATAATTTTAGAAATAATAATAATTTTAGAAATAATAATACCTTTGACAATATTCTGCACTGAAAACTCGAGTCCTTAAATTATGCATTATAAAAGAGTACTTAAATACTGCAAATACCAAAGCTTCATCAGGTGAATTCTGCATGAACATTTTGTGTTATCAGATTATCAAGCACCACCCTTCACATTTCAAAAATTTCTTTAACTTCAAGCACAGTCCAGAATGTTTTGTAAAAGATTCCTATACAACTCAGGAAAATATACTAAGCACATATAGGCTGAAAATGTATCTACAATGCATCCTAGTGTTGCAGCCCTTTGATCATCTAAACAACAGCACTGTTCAGGAAAACAACCCTTTTTAGTCTACATACCCAGATTTTCACCTTTCAGAATCAAGCATGCAAAACAGGCACACATCCACACATCATTCATGGTATGAAAAAGAAATATTACGATGCACGTCCACATCCCGTGAGGCTTAAAAATGCCTTCACTGCCACCATCACCACTAATACTTGCCTATAGAGTAAAACAACTAAAGAAATGAAGCAATGATTTTCTTTTTTTTTTAACACTATTTTTGGAGAGAGAGATGGGAGTGGGAGATTTTTTTAACAATGTCAAAGTAATACATGTATTTATAGGTTGGTTATACAAAGAGAATATCAAGACAACTCTAATGGCTATACATATTGCACCTAGACTTAGGCTCATTTATCTGTGAACCACAAAAAATGAATAAAGTTTGTAAGCTTTTATAACTGGCTATTTCATCTGTACTCCTGGGTCCCCCCCATCAACTGTTAACTCATGACTTAACCTGTTAATGTCTTCTATCATTGGTATATGAATTCTTCCTGCTGCCTATAGCACCAGGACTATACCCTATTCCAAGTCCACTAAAAGCAAAAGATTAATAAAAATGCCTCTATTTATTTCCAGAGTCCAATATAAGGAGCATTAAGCCCAAAAAAAACCAAACCAAACCAAAAAAAAACAAAAAAAAACATAAAAAACAAAAAAACCTGAAAAAACAAATAAAATCCCCAAACCATTACAACAAGCACATGAAATGCCGTAAGAGTCACTACTGATCTCTCCTTTTTTTCCACTTTTTTTCAACTACCTATTTTCTACAAGTACTGGACATAAGGAAAGCAAGTCTAACTCAACTTTTTAAAAAGCATCAAGAATTCCTGAGTACTTCTAAAGTTTTTGATATTTCAAAAGAAAACCTTTAAAAAATTAAACTGTGAGGTAAATTTCCATAACATACAGAGTAGGTAAACTCCATCCAATATAAGTGAAGAACCACCATCAGTTGTGATGTTTGCCAGATCAACAGGATTTATGTTTCAGGCAAATCCTGAGACCATTTCAGAACAACATTCAAGTTTACATCACGGTATTTTTACACACAGTGTGTTTTCAACAGTTTTTTAATATTTTGGGGTGGGAGGGGTGAGAAGTGCATGTGTGGTTTGTTTTTTGTTGATATTTTATGGTTTATTTATTTCAAACTTCTAAGCCAGTATTCTTTTCCTTGGGCTCCCTTTTACATTTTTAATGCTTGCAATATAACAAATATTCATCAACTGACTGATTTCAATGAACCTAATCTTCATTAAACTCAGTAGGGAGGATTGAATTAAATCCTGAGATTACTGAAATGATAGCGTTAGTGAAACTCCCATAAAAACTAGAAGGCTTTCCCTGTCCCACAGTAATCCTTAGCACTTTGGGATCTTTTGTAAATGAAAATCTGAAACACATAATTTTTAATTTCCTTTAAAAAAATTAATTATAAAATACTGTAAAAATGAAAGAAAGCATTAACATTCTCATATGTTGTATGTGTCATTTGTGCTCACTCAACTAATTTATACCAATTTCATGTACTCAGTATTTTTCAGGGCTTTTAAATCTTTTACCAGTTGGTTTTGTTGGGGTTTTTTTCCCCTACAAGATTTATCACAGAAGTATGTTTTTCCAACTACCATAGCTAAAATGTCTGCTTTAAAACTTCATCACACAGTAAAGAAGATAGATATATTCCCAGTGTGGCCATTCACCACCTGCTTAAGCAAATACACTTCAAGACGCTTCTACAATTGTGATAAAGTGACAGCAAATCTAAGAGCACACAGAGCTCATATTCTAAAATGATGATTGTACAACTATAGTTTGCATCATAAGGGACCAATAAAAATCTTTATGTTCTGTTTGAACAGCAAGGACTTGTATAGAAGAGAAGATGGAATAAGAAAACAACAAAGAACTGATGTATTCAGCAGTTGTCTTAAATTTAGACACACTAATGAAACTTCTTGACCATAATTAGTATTTAACACTGCAAGGGTATTTTTCCCTATTTCAGACTTTTTTCAGTGATATACAAGGCTTGCCATTTTACTAGATCCCAGGAGTGCTTTTTTCTCATTTTCCAGGTGGGATTAAGAGTATGGAGTGCTCATGATTAACAACACTTCTGCTATTCTCCATGCATTCAGATTTTTATTCTTCTAATTATCAAAGTGATGACTGGGAAATGCTAATTCACAGCTTCCTCCTTGCACAGTGAAATATCCTGACAAACAGGCTGAATATTAAGTGAAAACTTGCAAGTTTATTAGTCAGTAGCATTTTTTCTATTCTGTACAACAAACATTATTAGCCAGATATCAAATCTGTATTAAAACACTGCTAACAGCAAAACTTCAATGCACTGCCTCTGTTTACCAGGATTCTTAGTGATAACCCTATAGAGAATACAGCTAAGAATTCTGCTGCTTTAAGGCCAACATCAGCAGTTTTCTTTGGCATAAGTACTTTTTCTTGTAGAGATTCAGCAGACTTGGTCTCTAAATGGTGAGAAGAAAAAAAAGAATCTCTACCATCTGTTCCAGCCCTGAGGGAAACAAACTTTCCTGGCAGTATATAGTTCAGGATTTAATTGCACCCAAAGCCAATACATGCAAAAATATAAAACACCACTCTTAGTGAGTGGAAGCTTTGTATAATTTTACTTTAGCTTGTTTCTTAGGGCTATAGTTTAACTTATTTTTGCTGTAATCTGTTTTCCTTCATTTCTCTGTTTGCTTTCAACAATTTTGAATTAAATCTACATTATCATTCCAGATAAAGAGAAAGCTAAAGGATCTAATCAGATTTCATCACCCAGTTTATCAAATTTTATTTACTCTCTGCATGAGTATCAGGAGAAGTACATTTGCCAGTGAGAAAGACTAGTTTCTTTATGAAAGGTAAAAACTTAAAATAATACAAATTTTACAAATTTCATATAAACTATTATAAATAATCAGGAACAAAGCTCTGGTTTCAATGACAGCAAAAGGGAGAAGTTCAGTCAAACAAGATGAAAAATAAATTAGGATGAGGCAAAAATTAACTATTTTTATTTTCTGAAATTACTATTTTAAAATCAGTTTCAGCTGGAGGATTATTAGGGCCATTCTATATAAATTTAAATATGTTTTACCTCAGGATAAAGTCTGATAATATAATCTACCTTAATTGCAGTTTATGTAAAAAGGAGTATTGTATGATCAACAATTCCATGACAAAAAACTTCTGTAATTGAATCACTAGTTATAGGTCTCTGTGAAACTTTAAATTATCATCTTTTGCTTGCAATGTTACAGAAGTAACAGTATAAACTCTGGTTACAGTGGTAGAAATACTTTTTTTAAAAAAAACTAAGGTAAATCAAAACTGCCAAGTCTTGGCAAAAATTAGAACATATACAATGATCATCAAAATCATTATCTATTTTATTTACCTGTCTATGACACAATTGACAGAGTATACTGCCCAAGTCTTCTTCTTTAGAAAATGTTTATGGCTACTTATTTTCTGGTTGCTTCTAATACTTGTCCATACCATAACTTTAAAAATTAAATGCATAACAGTAATATGATAGCTGCCATCACAAGCATGGTGGCAGGAAGCTTTCTTTGTTATCTTGTCACAAGATGAGACAAATCAAAGATAAAAACTGTAAGTTATCTAGGTAGTATTCTGCTAAGAAATATAACTTGGAAGCATCTGGCTGTTGCATTTCATTACTCATATTCTGCATGATTAGATTCCAAGAAAGTTGAAAAAAATACAGTTGAAAAATACTTACAGATCTTGAAAATTTGCCTAAACTAGCTACTGTCAACTGAATAGATTAAGTTTCTTTAAACCCATTTCATTTCTCAGGTTTCACTAGAGTGTTAGACACTAAAAACAAGCAAACAACCCTGAAAAGGCAATGCTACATTTCTAGTTCAGTTTACTGTAAACCCCACCTACCATCCCATATTAAAAGAGAGTAAATGGCAAACCACAAGAGAAAGCTTTTAAATTACAGGTTTTATCCACTGTAAATTTAGTTACTCCATCCATTATTAGCTAGTAGAGCCAGAAATGGAAATTAAATATCATTTTTGCATGCCTACTTCTCTTCAAAATATTCAGATTTTGTAATAGAAGCTATGGCTTTTTTAAGTTGGTATAACATATACTAGCCAACTTGAATTACAAATATCATGCCAATGCCTTGTATACGTATCCAATTGCTAATGATTTTTAAAGGCCAACAATATGTTCCATCAGAAAAATTTCCCACAAGACCTAATGATAATTCTGACAATATTTAATTAAAACTTTTTAAAGTTTGCCTCAGACCAACCAATGTTCAGTAGTTCAAGACTCTGTGCTTACTCTAAACTTAAAAAAGTTTCTCACTTAAATGTCTGCCTGAATACAAGGCTTCCTATATTTACTATAAATTTATGACAAAACATTTAGTTTGATTTATTGTATAATAATTTTCAATATCCCATACCACCAATTTGATAGTAAAAAATAGTTCTCTAATTATTTTGAAGTACAAGCAGCCATTTTGCCACTACATTATGCACTACTGTTACCTGTTTTCTTCCAGTTTTAAAAACATTTGCTATACTCAATACTAGGCAATACCAGTATTTATTTTGGAACATCACAAAAAAAGTTGTGGTGGTTTTTTCGCCTTTTCTCAAAACTTTTATAAAGGCTATTTGAGCACAGAAATTGAGACACAATTTGAACCATAGCTGTACAATCCTTGTACTGCTAGCAACATATCAAAATTTTCTGACAGTACCAAAAAAGCACGCGAGCAAAGAATATTCTGTCCTGTGAGTGGCACTGTCCTATCCACAGGCCCAAGTTACCAGGTTTGAAAGGAGGGCACTAGTAGAACTCTTTCCACTGATTAAACTTTTCCAGAACTCCTGTTTGTTTTCCTCTGATCTCTCCAATTCTTCCTCAACAGCACCAGAAACTACTGGATGAATTTTAGCACCATGAGCTAAAATTCTGTTTCTTCAAAATCAGGCTGAAGGTGTATAAGTAAGGATGTTTTTTCAGAGATGCTTATTCACAGAATAGCTGAGGTTGAAGGAAACCATAAGAAATCATCTGGTGCTGCTGCCCCACTCAAGAAGGGCCACCTAGAGCTGGTTGCCCAGGACCACATCCAGTCAGGTTTTTAGTATCTCCAAGGAAGAAGACTTTACAATGTTGGTGGTCTGATTCAGTGACTGGGCAGAGACTTGAGAATTCAGCTTTCAGGTTAATAGAGCCTCCTTAAACAGATTCAACAACATTACCAGAAAAATCAGAAGTTTTAAAATGGTCTACCAGTGAAAACCTGTGATGTCCATAGACCCATTTCTTTATGTGGTGTCAAACAGCAGTGATGACCTTACAAGAAATTTTAAAGTTCATATCCAGTGTACAGATATTAGCTAGAGAATGCTAATTCTTCGTCACTATGTGAATGCAGAATACATAATAGGTTAGAGCTGATTAAAAGATATATCCCAGCATTGAAGGCATTGATAGACAAAGATTGGGACTGTTCTAAACACTGAAAATAAAGGATGTCTTTGCAGTATATCTTTATAGGCAATAAAAGCCAAGCCTATATTCATAACTTGTTTCAGGAATTGCCCCATTGTCATTGCCCCATCCAACATTTTAGAGGTTTGAATTCAATGCAAAGGAGGAAAGAGAGAGTAGAGTTCAAGACTTTAGTTGCAAAGATATACAATATCACCAACAGCAGTGAAGCAGGGAATGTTGAATGTTCAATTTTTTAAATTAAGCTTCTTATAGGCATGTTCTCCTAAATACCTCGAATTTACCTTCACTTTGCAGATTTAGTAGCAGATATTACATACGTTGGCCTTGCATGCCAGTTAGTTTAAAAAATTTAAGGTAACACTGGGGAATTTAAGAGAGATATTTGAGACCAATCTTGCACAGATATTGGAGGAAAAACCACCAGTTTTCCAAATCTCATGAGCAATGCAACTCAGAAAAATGAACTGTGTGAGGAAAGCAAAGTAGAGGAACAGTGCCAAAATTTAGTATGGTTTCAAAGAGTATTAAAAAGATCCAGTTTTCTATTGGTTAGAGCATCACTTTCCAACAAAGTGCTGAAAGAAGTAGCACACCTGCCATTAACAGTGATTTTTACCATTCTGTGAATGTGCAGTTACTAATGTTATCTCTGCATGAATTCAGGATTTAATATTAATTTCTTAAGTGTTGCACTAAAAGCAAGATATATATATATATATATATATATATCTCATAGGCTGGATTAGTAATCTAAGTCTAATCATTCCTATGCACTATCAAATGCTTTAAGATCAAGCAGAAACATCAAGTTCTGAAAGATTTTTCAGACTTCTTTTCACAATACTGCTTGTGTTGAACATACTTCTGGAGTGATGACTGAAGCTTGACACTTTATTGGCAGCAACCTTAAGGGTAATGTTATACGCAGAAATTCAGTAAACTCAGAAATTCTTTCTTTTAGAAAGAGTGTAATAACAATGTTTTTGAGAACTTCAACAGAGAAGCCTACAGATAGCCAAAGTAAAAAAGCAAATACATCTTAGAAAAAAGTTATTTTGCAATGAAAACATCAGACTGGAATTCAGATTAACATATCCTAATTTCTTTTGAAAGGTGGCTAATGATCAAACTTAAATAATGTGTTTAAAATTTATATAAAAGACAAGATGAAATATTTCTAGAAGTGAAACTGGTAAAACGACAGAGACTTATAGACATGCTTTTGAAGTATATGAACATCAAGTAAGATTAAATAAATGTCAGGGCTTCTAAATGAATGTGCCAGTATTTTAAGAACCAATCTAAGATCACCTAGGGCACAAATCAAACACAAACAAAAATGTAAAAAGTACAATCTTTGAACTAATCCTGTGGAAGTCACTGTAGAGGCTAGACAGGTATCCTAGATCTTTTCGGTGGGATAGTTAGTATTTAGTTCACTTTAATTAATTCCCTCAGCCCTCTTTAAAAAGAAAGAAAGCCTATAGGCTTTCCCCTAGTATTTAGAATCTGCTGCTGAAATTCCATGTAGTTTTACTCACAGGACCTGCTGTATGTCAAACACAAAAGCTTGCTTTGAACTTGTTCCTGCTTTCTTATTTCATAATTTTTATTTCTTTTGTTGGAATACAAGGCAGCCTACTCATATCCACTCTTAGGTTGCCCTGATGATTTTGCAAGATGCCGTCATATCTTTATTAAGCCATTTACTACTTTTGGTCATTCCTGCTAATGTCTTCTGAGCTTTTTCAGTTTCCTCATACTTGTTTTGAATAAGCAATTTGAAAGTCCATTTCATAGTCAGCTCTCATCCTCTGCCCTGAACAGCTTAGTACTGGGAGCAAGCTTTTCAACCCATGTTTCTACTTTGTCTTTCAGGAACACTCCAGGGTAAAGCAAATGTTGTAGCAGTCTTTAGATATCTAGATATTTTACTAATAGTAGTAAGAAATCTGAAGCTCACAGACTTTTTAAGAGATTAAAATATTCATCAAATGAAAATGAGACAAAAAAAAGAAAGGTAAGAGATTAAAATAATGTTAATATCATAAGGATGTCACAGAAGTTACTTGTGAGTAAAAAGCTTACCTATGAAGTAAACTATTTCACAAATATTCTATAAAATTCAAAGTATATAGGAGTATTTGCCACCTTCATGAAGATTCAAAGCAAACTGCCATTTGTCAGAATGACTGAGTGTATCACTGTGTGGAAATAAATATAACGTAAAATATACAAGAAGTTCAGGGTGCATAGAAAATACAAGATGAATTTGTCATGGAAAGTTTTCAATCTCTTACTTATATTTCCTGGCCTGGGTTTAGGAAAATGGAGTAAAAGAAGTGAACACAAAAAAACAGAACTGAAGCTTATGTGATGTCCCGAGAATGCCATTCATGACCCAGTACATTATCCCACATGAGTCCAACTGAACTTTATAGAAGCTGAAGAATAATGTTTCCAGCCTTTTAAGTTCTGCACAAAAGCCATTAATTTCACAATGCCACTTCACAGAATAAAGATAAGGGCGGAGACACCAAGTAAAATAATTTTAGGCCATTTGAATCCCCATCCTCTGGGGCTTGTTAAAGGCATGGCTAGCAAGAACCAGGGAAGGGCTAATCAATAGTGCCAAACACACTGTGAGTCAGATGCTCCTATTGCTTTTCTTACACCCAGCAGAAGCTGCTCTGAAACACAAAGTGCATGGCTTGAGAACATTCAGGGCACTGGCAGCAGAGGGCATGCAGAAACCACCTACCCCCTGCATGTTCCCATGCTCATGCTCTTCACAAACTACTTATTCACTCAGCATACAAGAAAAGCATGTCAGACTTTCCAGCTCATGTGGTCACTATCAGAGCTAATGAATAATCTAAGCTTCAAACTTTGAATTTTATCATTAGTATTTCCTTTATTTCATAATTTATGTTTCCTCTTCTTCCCATCACTGACCACACCATTGTTGCACTTGACCATCTCCTTTTTCTTTTTTTTTTTTTCCTTAATATGAATATCATTCTTAGAAAGTTCCTTAGAGCACAGGACCACAAAGCATTTTCTAAAGAGTATACTTGTTTTATTAGAATAACCTTAAATATTTTACATTTTTTAGATCATTCAAGCTTGAGAGCTCCTCTGAAAGTGATTGCAGAATTTTCATTCTCTGACATCCAATTACAGGACACCAGACTTTACCTGAGGGAAATAGAGGACTCTAAAGGTATACAAAATACTTCTAATTTAAATTCATAGAAAAGGGGATTATAAGTAATTAGCTTCTCTGTAGAATTCATTTTGCATCTATATGAGAAGAAATTGAGACAGTTTATTGACTAACTCTCAGGGTCACAGTTGGCATCTAAACATCTAACCAAGCCAGTAGGAAAAATCGTTCAGTGTCTGATGCATCATGACATGCCAATAAGTAACTGAGGGAATAATTACAGGAGTGGAGGAAAAGTAATTTCTAATTTAGTATGGCCATTATCTTGATCCATGTGAAAAATGTAACATTTGCATAGCAGTCTCAATCACCAAGGAAAAACTTTCAACTTCAATTCCTGTTTTGCATATATTCCACACATATTTCAGAAAAAGGCCTGATTTAATCTGGTGTGAAGAAATAAAGATAGCAAGTGAAAAGGGAAAATAAAGGGAAAAACTAAGTAGTCCAATGAATCTGGAAATAAATAAGCTACAATACAAAGCAGGTAATGGATCAGAATTTGAAAAAAGCAGAATTTGAAGTTTCAGTTTAAAAAACAGCATGTCAGCAGAGTACAGCTTTGACACAGCTTTCACTACATCAAAATGTATTTATCAAATGTTTCAGAAATTGCTTTCTGCAAAGGCCATGATGCTTTTGTCTGTGTTGTATGCAAAGCTTAGCTAAGGCACACATTTCTCAGTGATTTTAATGGAGTTTCAACATATAAGCCAAAGATCTCTCGTTTAGCAAGGCAATCTTTAAATTCCACTTAGCAGGTAAGTGTTTAAAAGGGCAATTTTCAAACCATTAAGTAGAACTCATGGTATTTGAGATCAACTATAAATCATTTGGTTACAAGATGTATTATTCAACTAATTATAGCTACCTAGCTACTATTTTAATGTTAATTGGGTATACAGAACATTAGATTTTAAAATTTTATTCTCCAGACACAGAATACTAGTGTTTTCTGGTAAGCTTACTCATCTAAATAGGGTGTCTTTCTCAGCTTCTCTCATCTTGAGCTCCATACCCAATCTAAAACTTGAAATTTCTGCATCAAGAGATATTTCCCCCTTAAGAGAGGAGAACAGAGAACCCAATATGAGGATTTGAGGCATAAACGCCTCAAAGCATGACTTTGTTAGAAATAAAACACACATCAAAAAAAAAAAAAAAAGCAAGCAGCTAAGTACACAGTAGTTTGATCTGAAAATCAATGATTAGCAATGAACCAGAAATTAAAAATACTTAACTGCTGTCTTAATATAGTCACTGCTGACAGTGACTATCCCATCATGTAACAGCATCATCTTGCAGGCACTCCTTCCCCTCACACCCTGTCTCAGTTCAGGCTAGCCTCTTCTACAGGATTTTGTGAAAGTCTAAAAAAAGCACTCAGAATAATTGGTTTCTGATCTTTCAATTTTTATGGTCTCAGAAGCAGCTCCTTGAAATTAGATCACTTGTGCTAGAGGATGTCAGCTAAACTAACAAGGAGGACATGCGGCAGTGCCCTCCCAACACCCTCCATAGTGATGGGGTTCACCTTCTCTATCCAGGAGAAGCACTGTTGAGGGGTTTTTCCTATATGCTTTTTAATATTTTTGACTTGTAACTGGCAGAACCTTCAGCTTTATTGAAGGCAATCTACTAGTGGTTAGCTTAGAAATGTTTTGTCAAAGAAAGACATCATACAAAAATAGCTTGACATCTTCTGCCACCTTTACCATATAGATATAGTGTGTGTTGGAAGACGGTTACAAAAGAATGGAGATGTTGGAAGAGAGTCACAAAAGGCAACAATGCTTCAGCAGCACTGTGCTCTACTACAGCAATGAAGCAGGTGAAGTTAACATAGAAGAAATTGAGATTGATAAGGCTCATATATGTGAAATAAGATAAAGAAAAATAACTGTTCCCATCTCAACTGCTTAACACTATTGAAGTCAACAAAAGATGAGAAAGAAGAAGGAAAATGAAGTATTTTACATTATTTTAGGCATGTAGTTATAGCCCAAATTAGACAACTTGATAAATAACAGTTTTCAGAAGGCATCTCAGACCAAGTGACTCAGATACCCTAGTTCTTTGCTAAAGACTGTAATTGACAGTAAGTAGGAAAAACCTACTTTTAAACTTTTTTAATCCAGCATCTAAATTAGGTGTCTGAAGTTGAACCATTCAGTATCATTCAGATACTCCACTGTCCACAACAACAAGTGTGAAAGAAGAATGATGAATTTAAAACATAAAGATGAGCTAACAAAACTTAAGGCAACCTTCGAGTTATATTTCTACCTGAAGTTCTGTCTCATTTCCATAAATAAATCTCTCTTTTTCTAAGGGGAAAAAATGTAGAAATGCTGTAATTTTTCCCACACATGCTCTGAAATTATTTCTGTTGTATACACCATACTAAAGAACTGCAATTAGCCCCATAAATTTAAACATTCTGTGGTTTTCTATTGTCATTTCTTATACCAGAAGAAATGCATTATCAAAGTTTTTGTTAAAAAGAGATTGTGATTGTTAAGATAAAAGCATTCATGTTTTGTTGTTATTGCACAAACCATTCCATACAATCCCTATATATTATATTTCTAGAATCCCATTTTTATCTTCCACTACCTCAGAACACATGCTATGTACTTAAGGCCTATATATCATGATGATATATCAATTTTATACAGTGTCCACAGTTAGTTTTGAACAAAGTTCAAATTTTGCTATTACTTATATATGCATTCCTGTTAGAAGATTTCCACACCCCCAGTTTAACCTATGGATACCTGTACCTCAGCATTTTTTGACCAAGTTGCTGAGCTTATCATGTTTTCAGGAAACACTAAAAAGACTAATAAAAAAGGGCCTTATTAAAAAAACTTCCCCTCCCACCAAACCCATCCACCTTTTTTTAACCGGTGAAAACACACTCAAAATCTGTCAAAGCAGTCACAAATATTCTTATTCAGTCGGCACTGGCAGAGTTCCAGAAACCTGCAAGGCGTGCTCAAATTATACAAAAATAGAGCATGTTGCAATTGTTGACATTGTCAGCATAAAATGCTTAGCATAAGGTGTAGCTCTCAGAATTCAGGCTGGCATCTCAGCATTCAAAAGATTAAAAAGTAACTAATCTTGCATGCTTTGATGAGTACACAAGTAACTTTTCATTATCCAAATTCAAAGCAAGACAGACCCATTTAGCCATGAACAAGCTGCTGATCGATCAGCTTCAACACCAAATATAAGCATAGGTCCTGCAACCTTCCAAACCTCTCTGAAATCCTAGATTCCGTTTTTCTTGCAACAAAGATTAATATCCTTCAGGCTTTGGGATCTAAGTACATTTAGACGAATGAGGTCAGCAACCACATTTGTAAGGCAAGCTGCCATAGATTAGTTTCTAAGAGACAACTGGTTTATTCAGGTTAAATGCCCAGAGCATTGAGTATAAACAAAAGGGGAAAAAAAAAATCTATACTGTATCTCTGGAGTGCAATACTTACTGTATTAATATTTCAAGTCATTTATTCACTGTACACTCAGTGCCGACTCTATAGAGATTTAATTGAACAGCTTGAAAACACATACCCGATAGCAATATTCCAGATATTGTTCAGCCATGCTTACCTTTAAACAAACAATCCTCATTGTGTACAATGGTGATCTTTTGCTTTTTCAGACAGGCAGCTCTGTGCACTTCACAGTGGTTTTCATAGAACTCTCCATCAGACCCACACACAGGTTTGTAGTGTGGCTTGCAGTGCTCCATGCACAGACACTCGGCTTGGCCAGTCTTCCCATTCACAACGCAGTGCCTGCCCAGACCACAGTACTTGTTTTCACATGATCCAAAATGGCCATCCTGACCAAAATACCCTTAGAAAAAAGAAAAAAGGAAGTTTTTATTTAATAACTACATTTTGCTTAATTGCATGCAAGATACAAAAAGCATTGATTTGAGTAAATGAAATGAGACTGTCTTTTCTTACTTTCTTGACTAATACTGAACATAGGTCAGCCTGATGTTAAAAAAATTTAGTCTCCTTATCATGACTTATACTTTTAATCATTGTCATAGCCTAACTGTAATTTAGAGGAAGATCTAGTAACAAGAGTTACTCTTCATTAAAAAATTCATAGTAAATCATTAGTTTTTAAATATATATTGAAGTTTGTCACCTTAAGATTGCTGTACTGTTGCATGCAATAGAATAATGTATTCTCTAGAATTTATACCATAGGTTGTCTCAAATTGGAAGGGACCCACAAGGATTGAATCTAACTCAGTGCTCCTTGCAGGACTACATGAATCTAAACCATATGACTAATAACATCTTCCAGAAACTCAACAAATTTTGATAGGCAGATAAAATAGACATTCACACATTGAGACTGATCCACGAGAATAACTAGAACTGAATCAGGGCTCTGAATCAATATGAAGAATTTAAAAGGAAAAAATGACAAAACCTCTGTGGTGGCATTACAATGACATTTCAGGAAACAGAGCATGGAAGAGCAGGACTGATATATCAAGTGAATGGTGGCTAGAAGGAGTCACATGAACCTCTAAGTAGTATTTCAATTAAGACAAATGTGATTTGGATGGTAAACAGAGCTTTAAGACTGCTGCAGTAGAAATAGAGGAGTTTCTGCTGGCCACAACTTTCAGTTCTTTCTGCTCCTAAAATAAGGAAATCTATTGTCTACATTAGGCTACCAAAGCCATCTGTTTGCTTTCTATCCTATCTGTGCTGCTGCCACCATCTAAGATCAGCACTGTTGTCAGTAGCAGACCTCTTGGTGAAAGGGGAATTTCAGTGCACAGTAATATTTCCTTATTATATCCCCAGTTTCCATTTTGACTGCCATGGAACTAACTATGGCTTCTCGGCAAGAGAAAGTGCATGATGTGAAGATGATGTGAATATGAAAGCAATTATCAATAAATAGGTTTTCTGATAATATAATTGTGTCATAAAATATGTGTAAAAATACTAAAATGCCTCCAAATGTGGGAATAAACACCGTCCTTCACAGTTACTTAATTTTATTCTCTTGCTTTGTACTCCTAATGTCCAGAACAAGCACCTGGTATTCTAATTCCTTGCAATACTTTCCTTATCCTCACATCCTAGCTGAATCCATCCTTGGCTAACCCATATAAAAACAGCATGAAGAAGCAAATCACAAAGCATAATTTGGTAGTAATTTGGTCATACTAGATTCATTTTCCATAGTCAATTCCATAGCTTGACACGCATTTCTTCGAGCCACTGAGAATTTATGTTCTTCACTTCAGTGGCAGAAATAAAATCACACCACCTTTTCTTCTGAAGCCTATGGGTCTATTAGACAGCCATGCCTTGATTTCTTGCTTCCTCACAAAGCACAAATTGACTAAACAAATGTACTACAGAAAGAACACAACCATGAAATTTGGCTCTAATGACATGCTTTCACTATATTACTTGGTAACAATCTCAGAACAAAGCTGAGAGGACTACATATTCACCTCAGGTGTTGTATGGCTGATATAACAAAGCCACAGTGATTTTTGTACACATGTAAAGATCAGATTGATGGCAGATTTACCTGCTCATTCACCAAAATAACTTGAAACAGGAAAATCCAATTCAACATTAAAATTTTCCCAGAAGTTTTTGAAAGTATTTCTCCTTGTGCCAATGTATCACCATGAGCAACAGACATCGACTGACAGAAATTAATGGAAACCCAATTTCCCTATTTTCTTATAGTAAAGCTAAGCTCAAACAAAGATTTGCAATACCCAAGAGTGCTTTACAACACAGGCCATATATTCACGTTACAGAATGCAAGAACTTTGAAGTGATGAAATTGTTACAGTTTGAGGACAAAGTACATAAACCATAATTATTTATGCTTTCTGAACTGAAGATGAAGATTTCAAAACTCCATCTAATAACTGTTCTGAATTATTGAGAGGTGTGTGGTGACTCAGAAATGTACTGTGCTGTATGTTATGAAAATAGAACTCATTTATGACTTCTCTTGGGACTTCATCTTAGTACTATAATTGAATCTGATGCCTGAATGCAAAACACCTTTCAGATAAGGGAAAATAATTTACATTATATATATTGATATTTACAATATTGGTATTTGTAAACACATACCAATTATGTACAGCAATAAACAGGCAAATTTTCTGCCCTAATGAAAAACTGTATTTATTATGAAATGTTTTATATATGTCTTCATTTTACATCATTAACTATTCCAAAACAATACATAAATTTGCATACATCACTGCATATGCAACTCTTTCAATTGAAGTCTGTGGTAAAATTCCCATTGAACTCAAGAGAAGCAGGATTCTTTCTCCAGATATAATCTGATATATCTCCAGATATAATCTCCAGTCAGCATTAAGTGACAGCCTTAAATTAATCTGAAGCAGTCCACCAAACTGTGGTTACCAGATTACTCACAGCAAATAAATGAAATCCATGCAATTCCAAAACAGGTGACAAAATACTCACTACCATAAATTTGAACTAAATATGCACCCAATTATGAAAATGTAAACAAATCAATCAATCAAAAGAGGAACTGAGAAATACCAAGACACGGGTTTAGATATAAGCTAAAAAAACAAATGAACAACCAAAACCCAGCTTAAGTAAAACCAGCTTCTGCTGCTTTTCACTGCTCAAGTCCAAATTGCAAAAATCACTATATTTGGCAAATTCAATTTTTTGTTTCCAAAAAAGGTACTTCCATTATTTTATTCTTGGAATACAACTGCTACTAAGCTACAGGAATCTTGCCATTAACGAAAGAGAATCCACATTTTAAACCAATATAGGCTGTGACATGCATCCCATTCTTGAACACCTGACTATTTCAGTCACCATCAGGAAATTGACACTATTACTTTTTGTTCCTGGATTTATTATTATTGGAGGCATACTTTTGATACCTTGATAATGGATGAGGGGTTTTTTCAGTTTTTTGGGGGTTTTTAGGGGATTTTTTTGGTTGTTTGGTTGGGTTTCTTGAATGTCAATGTAGCTAAGTCTCCTGGGATAAAACCGCTTAGGGTGCAGCACCCACTCAGGAGACCACCATCATCATCACAAACACTGAGTTTTTCAGAAGGCTGTTGTTTATCTAAGCACACGTTTTAGAAAGTAAACTAGTCTGAGAAGAACTCAGGATGCCATATTTAGATATAATTCAGTAATTTAGTTGAGAAGGCAAGCAGCATATTCAATATTTTGAGACTGAAAGCCAGTAATTTGAGATGACAAATAATCTAGCCATGAATGCAAATATTTTTCTAGCAATTGTTATTGCTTATGTGATGATAGGCAAGTCTACATTTGCCAAATTCCACAACACAAAAACAGGGAAGTGTGTATCCATGTAAGCAATGTACTCTGAATTTTCAGCTAAAAAAGTATTATATTTACACATTTTGAGAGGATCTACACTACTACAGGAAACAAAATGTACTTTGTAACATCTGAAAGTAAGTCAAGAAACTTGATAATTCAAATTATCATAGATCTAAGTTAAAAAATAAAAAGATCACACCTTAGGAACCATCACTAAAAACATATTACATCAAAAACAGTCAAAGCAGTCACATAGATTTTTCAGATTCTCTTGAAATTTAAAACTCTAAGCAGATACCACACAGAAGGGAACAAATTTTTATTTTTAGACAGTAGAGAAAGTAAAATAGTTTTAACTTGAAAAAAATTAAGAGACAGAGTTTCAAGTTTTCAGTTGGGATTCCTCATACAGGTTGTCTATTTAAAGGATACCTCAACAGCATCCACAGCTGAGCAAGCTGTAGGTCACTGTTTGATTCATTTAGATCTGGGAATTAAGCTGATGTTTTAGCATGCAAAAGACTCACAGAAATACACACAGATACTTTATCCTTTTACCTAATCAGTTTAGAGAAACATGGCACAGTGAAACGCTGGAAATTCATGAGAGTATGAATCACCATGTTCTACAGCTGGCCCTGGCTGGAACACACACACAGGCTTTCTGTGTGCTGAGCATTCTCTCACAGACTGTTTTCTTACTTCCCTAACAACATAATTTACATCCATGGCTTCTGTTCTAACTTGCTGCATCACCCACACATCATGTAAAACAAAGTGGCAGCTATTTTTCAAGACAATGCACCGATATTTTGTGTGCAAATAAGTAATGGTAATTTCTAGGGTCAAAAGACCTGTGATCCCATTCCCCCCTCTTCTATTTAAAACCATTCTGTAAATGACAATTCCACCTCTACAGCTGTATCTTTGCCTAATACACCATGAAAGGTCCAACCAAGACTGTAATCCTTATTTTATTTAATAAGTGTTCAGTGTAGTCTCAGGTTTTAGTAGCAAGTAAGATTTATCACCACCTACCATTAAGACTCATAGGGCATTAACACTGAGCAAGACCCCAGTATGAACTGTGAGAATCTGCTCATAAATATTAAAGCTCTAGACTTTTTCTGTTTTTGAACTGTAGTATTTTAGCAACAGTCCTTTGACAATTTTTTATCTCACTAGCCAGAACAGCTTGTAATTACATTGACTCAACATGACACTAAATCTGTACTACTTATTATCCAGAACTCTTTGTATATGAAATTCTTCAGAAATTTAGATTTTTTAATTTTGGTTAGGAATATTTTCGGCAGTGGACAAAATTTAAAGAAAAGAGTGGATTATTTGAGAGTAAATAAAAAATTGTTCAAAAATTTGTCAATATAATGACTATAGCAACAAATTTCCACCACATAACGGCGCATATTAACAAGCTGAAGAGAACTGGTGGCCCAAAGATGGGAGGGTGGAAAGCAAGGACAAACAAAAGCCCCACAGCCATGCAGGGGCAGAATGAGGAGCTGCAGCCCATGGCCCTCAGAAACAGCCCCTTGCAGCTCACACCCCTCAGCCCTGCTCCTACCTGCAGGACAGAAAGGAAATCACACAAGTGGCTCACCATTAGCTTGCTGTGTCATGGTTTTCTTTCAGCACCAGCCAAGTAAGCTCCAGTGCTTTATACTAAAGTTTATTCTGCCTGGTGTAAAATAAGTTTTTGGCTGGGTCTTGTACTCTCCTCTCCTTCCTTCTCCCCTGCCTGCCCCCTCTGCCCTCAGACACAGATCTCCCTTTCCTCCTTCCTTCCCACCAGGGGCACTGGAAGTACTGTAAAGATTTACACCTCCATAGAACTTGATTGACATCTCCTGGTGGCATCAGTAAATCTTCTCAGTATTTATCAGTGAGGACCAACTAACAGAAAATGGCACAGGCATTATGACTGTACAGGATTTTTTCAACCCTAAAAGTCAAGCCTAAATACACTTAAGAGAATAGGGCGTCTGTATTCAAATAAAATTACTTTCTTATTACCCTATAAAGATAAGTTGGAACAAATTAGGAGAAAGTGCCACACTTTTAAAGGAAATAATATGCAAAACTACAGTGAGAAAAAGGAGAACAAAATAATACCAAATAATACCAAAATACTATAATACTAAATAATATAATACCTGTAAATGCTGATTTGCCTAGCTATTAACCAGAAATATTGAAACCTCCCATAAAAGTGCATCTGTCAGCCAGAAACAGTCAGGTTAGCATTTTTCACCATATTAATTTGTTTTTATTACCAGCACTTAGAAGCCATCTTTAGCAAAATTCACAGAATTTAGTTTCCTCAGAAAAGAGAAAAAACAAATCATACCTCCTTCACTTGAATGAAATTGAAGACCAAGAGTAAAAATGCCATAAGAAAACGAGGAGAAATTACAACACAACCAGAACTACACAAAAACCTCTTTTGCTCATTAGGCAGAAACTTCTCTCCCTTCCCAGAGCCTTCACCTGCTCCTCTCTCATCCTCCTAACAACCCCTTTATAGGCTTGCTCCACTCCAGGTGCCCACATCAGGGGGCTCAGCAGCTGCCTGACCCTTGCCTTCTGCAATTACAAACGCTTTCTATGTGTTCCTGCCTCTGACTTTCTTGCCCACTAACAGCAAGAAACACCTGTTGCTCACTAACCTATGAAACACCTGTTTGATATCAGAGGAAATGTCTGTGACAACTCCACTACAGAGCCTTTCCTCCAGTGAGGTGCCTGTTCAGATTTCTCCCTGGACCAAATTCAACTTCACCATCCCAGTGGTGCTGAGCAGTGCTCTGGCCCTGCGCCCAGGGGCCACATGGCAAGGTCCTGTGTGCCACCTCATCGCCCAGGGTCCTGCCAGCTGGGATAGGGGACATTACTGTCCTAGCAAGGACAGTTCTCATGCTCATGGGAACCACGAAGGAGTTGCCCAACTCTCTCTCACTGCTAGGAGGTGATTCTTGGACACAATATTAAACCTTGTAAAAACCTCCTTCATTAATCACCCTCCTTACATTTGACCAGTGACCATTAAATTTATAAAATGGTCTGTGGGCTCCAGACATGCTTACTTGCCTTACACAGGGGGAATGGAAAATGCACACAGGTCTGACACAGACAGCTGAATAGATTTGGATTAAGAGCACTGTTGGCTCTAAATGTAAATATAGACCGATGTCTTTGAGCAGTTTCAAGCCAGCAATTCATGACTTTCAATTAAATCCTTAGCTCTGATTAGCATTAGCTGTGTTTGTCCTTCTCACATATTATCGTTATTTTGAAAAAAGCTTATAATTCATTTAACATCAAACCAGTGGCAAAAGGAGTTTCTTTAACACAAAGCAGGAAACAAATTACACGTTTGCCTCATCACAGATACATGGACCCCTATTCAAATGGTTGATTGCTTTTCAATTGCAGCACAGCAGGCAATCCTCTCTTCTGCCAAACACATCACCCAATGTCACGAAGAGCAGGAAATGTGCATCATAGCGACAGCAGTTTTGAAAAGGTCATAGTCTGAACAACCTTTCACACATTTTAATGCTTATCTGAAATAAGGCTTTATGAATATCACAAAGGGCTTGCTTAGTTCTCAGTCAGACAAAACAACCTAAATACTTTTTCTGTTATTCAAAAGTCAAACTGATTAGTTTTAGCAACAATGATCAAAACAATCAAAACCTTGAGTAAATCATTGATTAGAATTTTTATTTTACTTAGTTAAAATTAGGAAGGGTGTTAGGATTTGGTTTCAAGAAGCAAGGTTTAACTGCTGTATCACACAATAATATTAACTGTTCCTCTTTGGCAACTTTTCACATGAAGAACACATTTGTCCATTTTGAGCTAATAGTACAGTAAAAAACTATTGTCTTCTTGATAGCTTTATATGGCTTTCCCTGGGATTAAATATATTTCTGTATGAAACAACATTATAAAGACAAAATTTAGCTCATCCCTGATCAAGCAGCTGTCATGAAATAGGTAATTCAATTATCCATGGAAAAAACTAGCCTACCATAATCCAGATATTATTAAATTCCTGTGTTAGGCATTGAAACAATGCTGTTTTGTTGGAGTTTTTAACTTCAAAGCCCTCCTTACAGATAAATCTGTGATGTCTTTCTGCTACCTTCCCCAGGGACCTGTCTAGAAAAAGTAGCACACACACTGAGCAGCATTTAAACCATATGGCTAAAGTGCAGCATCATTTCTGTTCAAGGAAAGCTAAAAAAGAAATGTCAAGTATTTTCAGTTTTACTGGTGTGAAACATTTGCTCCTAGTGAATTTCACATTGTCCATTTTTTTCCAGTTGTCACCAAGGAATTGTGGTGGCCTGGCCCTACATACCACGTAACTGCCATCCGATGGCTTGCTCACTGTCACAGGAATACAGAAGGAATTCAATGAGGAATTCATTCATTAATCTCCACTGGCAGGCAGATGCCCAGCCATCTTCTGGAATACAGCAGAAGTAACAGGGCCATGTCTTAACCACCAGCACACTGCCCCCAGCCCGTCCTCCTCCTTTTGCCCAGCTGCTACCACCGAGCAGAGCAGTTTCTGCAGTGGGATGCCCTTTGGCCAGTTTGGGCCAGCTCCACCAGCCATGTCTTCTCCCAGCTTCCTGCTTTCAGAGGGGCAGAGTGGAAACAGAAAAGGCCTTTATGTGATCCAAGAATGTTCAGTGTTAAACTCAGCACTGTTGTGGTCACTGATGAGAGTACTATGTGGGCTGCTTTCGGGACAGGAAGACCCAGTATAGGAGCACTGTGGGAGCTTTGAGAGATTTTTCAGACATTAATAATCCAGCAAAGGGCATGTGGGGGTGTGTGCTGCAATCCAAACTGTTGATTGGTGGCACTTCTTAGAAAAAAATATATTTCAAAGAAAATCACAATATTTTGGTTATGTGGAATTTCTCACTCAATTTCTTCTACGAAAGCAGCAAGATACTAAAAATTTCCACATCCTTTACATGTGTGAAACATAAACACATGAAATTTAATGGTGTAAAGATTATTAAGGTGAGATATGATCTTTACGAGCCCTTCAGAAAGAACAGCACAACACTACACACTTGTATATATCAGTATAGCTCTCAGAGACACTTAGCTAACAAACTTTGACACCAATGACCCATGTGTGGATTACTGAAAGGAAAAAAAAAAACACCAACAGACCAAAAGCAAGCCAAAAGCCTCCAAAAAGCTCCTACAACCTACAAAACAACCTACAAAAGGTAAATATTTTAGAGACAATAAGAGGGAGTTTAAAAAAACTGTTTCTATAAATAATCTTTCCCTCTGAACTTTGCTAAAAGAAAAAAATCTTAATTATGCTTGAACCTTCCTGACAATTTTTCCATTTTAAGTAAGCCAAATGTGATTCAGACCCCCATGCACTGTGTATACATCTCTTTTTTTTTTTTTTCTTTCAGAGCAGGACTGATCCTATCTGCTCCACATATTCAGCAAAGTTGTGGGTTTTTTTCCTAAGGATGTTAGAACTAACCCAAAATAAATACAAATATGAAAAATAACACTGAAAGCTAGGCGATATTAACACAAAAAAGGCAAAATGCTTTTCCAGACCTCCTTAAGAAGAAAATATTGCTCTATGAAAAGAAAAAAAAAACATGGAGAAGTGAAGTATCAAAAATCTTTTTCTTGACATACGAGAACAGTCTACATGAACAGTCGATCTAAAATTACTCCTACATCTATGTACGTCTATTAAAAAATACCTGAAAAAACAGAGATGTCCACTCAAATAAATATATAAGTGATTACCTTCACAGAAAATAATGCTCAAGTGAGATGATTCAGTCAAGCAATGTGATTACTGAAATTTTTTTCTGTGTTTAGACTAAAGGCATTTTCTGTGATATATAATTCCTAGGGAAAAAAATATTATAAAGTATAGCTTTCCTGCTAAACCTGAGTAACACCGTTTCAATTTTATATCCAGAAGTCTTTATAGAAATAGTTTGCTATCAAATCGATTATTCTCTTCTAATAAATATGTAAAAGCAAACTGAAGTCAAAATATAAATATTCCTATCGCCTACCTCATGGAAAATCCATCTTTTGAGAAAACCATCTATATCTTTCCAAATGAGAAAGCATTTAGCTTTCAACAGAAAGAAAAATTCTAGTCATATATTTTAGCAGTCATGTTTTTTTGTATTAGTTGATATAACTTCTGTCTAGTGACAAACTGCCCTTCTAAACATAGAAAAAATACTACTTTTTTCACAGATAATTTTAGGATTTGATAAAATCCACCAGCATTCTACGTAAGAATTAATCTAGAGCTATAGTAATAGATAATCCTTATTATGCATTTAAGAAATACAAGCTACAGAACTAACTGTACAAAAACATAAAAGATAATTTTAAGCTACTATTCAATGGAGCGCTGTCTACAAGAACATTTCTAGTGATGCATAACTTCCACACACCTGGTTCACCTGTTGCATTTCTCCCCACCAGAAAATGGCAGAAAGTTAAACTGAAACCTGTGGTCACCACAGCTACCAGGTCCTGTCTGTTGTTTCAGTGGCTTAGCTGCTGAAGTGCAGAAATACTTCAAATGAATGAAAATTAAAATCCTGTTACAATATTTGCTGTATACGGAGTTTCTAAAAGCAAGAGTAACTTTCACGCCCATTAATAAAGCTAAAGAGTTTGCTACATGTTATACTTTCTTAGGTAATTTCAAGAAATCTATGAAATGAGATAGACATAAATTTTCTCTTTATAACTAAAGACATAAACTTTGCCATGGGAATAACTATTTTGAGCTACTCTTTTTTTATTTATTTAATTGAATTGAAAGTCATTTCAGGTCACCAAAGCCTGTTTATGCTTGGCAACTCTAAATTATTAATTGAAGCAGAAATAAATATTTCATCACAAATCCCTTGAAAGTAGCAATGCCTTTGTAACTAAATTTTTACAATTGTTTTACTCATAAACAGTTTAGCTGAATGAGTGAAATTATAACTCACAATAGATTTTCCTCTATTCTTAAAGGCTGCCTTTACAGCATTTTGGAAACTGTCAGACAAACCTATACGAGATCCGTGTGAAATAACTCATTAGTTCAAAGTTGCTGGAACAACCCAGATAATTGGCTTTGTTTGCCATGAAACAGTTATCTGTTGACACTATAAATTTATCCCTATGCACAATAACTGTATGATTTTCTTTTCAATACTACATTGTAAGGTAACATTCATATAATCCACTTTAAGTCACGGCAGAACTTATTTTACTGTCTTAATTTCATTTTTTATGGAGATGAAATAGCACAGTACTACAGTCTAGAGGAAAAAAGTACAAGTAGGAATAGGCATGACTTTTAAAGCAGTTTAATCTATTAACTGCCATAGCTATTTCTGAAGAATTTGAGCATTAGTGTACTTCCAGTCTTACTGGTTAAGATAAACTTCTTGTTGAGTCTTTAAACTTATTTAATTAATACAGAATTTAACCTGCATCACTTTTTGAGCTTTCAACTAAAGCTAAAGGGTATTTTAACAGCATTGCTACACATGTATTTGTAAACAAATTCCACAGAATTCTGTTAGCAGTACAATTTCTGGAAAACGGAAAAATGATGGATAATGTATTTGTAAAGCCTTCTGGAGTTCTTGCACCTTTTTTGAAAAGGAGATAGAAAGCCCAGTACCTTGGAAAAAATGCTACATATTTCCTTTATAGTTATTTTTAATTTTCCTCCAGAATTTAATGGACAGTTTAAACAATATTCATCTGTATATACAGCCTATTTTTTTTTCAAAAAACTTTATTGGAATGATTTTGTCTGGGCATGTACGCTTGACAGTGCGCAGGTACTGAACTTCTATCTTCCTCTCTCTTCCTCATCCCCACAAGAATTATATGACTTTCCTTCCCACATTTCCCTTCTTGAAGAACGTTTTTGAATAGACAGAAGTCTTGACAGCAATATTCCACTCACAGGGACACCACAAGAGCACCACAAATTAACTCAGGAAGAAAAGAAAAAAGTTCTGTAAACTCAGGAAGAAGAAAAAGAGCTTCTGCATTGCAGCCACTGTTTTTTCAGAATAAAGCACGCTTTCCTGTTACTTGATACCTGTGTGCTATGATAAAAGAGAAACTGAAGATTTCCAAGGCAGTGATGCCAGCTGAAACAGATAAAAATGTGCAAATGATCTAGTAAAGTGATAAGTGCACCATCTGAAGTTGTGTCAGTACCATGAAATTCCTGCAGCTAACACAAGAAAGGATTCCAAGTGCAAATGACTAAACTCTTTAGAATTTCAAGGTCTGAGTTTTACTTGGTTTGTTTCAGTTCCTTTTTTTCCCCCTCTAAGTGGACTATTTGTCATTTTATTTTGGTATTTGTTTAACTTGAGTACTGTAAAAACGAGAAGTCATGTTGTCATACTGAACAAATGTATAACAAAACAACTAACAAAAAGTGTTTAGTACATAGAGTGATTTTCCTAATATAATTATCTATTAATGTTGTGTTTTAATAAAAATGAAACATCTTTCTTGAAAATTTCTCAAGGATTATTTAGCGCCTTTTATTTTAAAATAATACGCAATGTGGAGTGCTCCCGCAACAATGCAATCTCATAACAATATCCAACAGACACCTTGAAAGACAATACACACCATAAGAAACAGCAGATGAATAAAGTATTACTTTTTTTCCCCAATTTTCAGTTCAGTCCCTAGAATCTAATGGTCAACAGCAAGGGCCATACTGCTATTCTCGTATCTGAATTAATATTTAAGATAATTCTGGCTACCTTCAGTATATTTTCTTATTCCAATATATGAGAGGGAGGAAGAATCTTCAGTCCAGTTTAGACTTCTAGAGGGATAATCACCAGCTTTGAAAAAACAGTCAGTGTAATGCTTTTAAAAATCGATTTGCCATAGAACCATTGAATCATTGAGGTTAGAAAAGACCTTTAGAATCGACTCCAACTGTTAACACCCCAGTACCATCTTCAACAATAAACCATGTACTCCAGTGCCACATCTACGTGTTTTGTGAATACTTTCAGGTGTGGTGGCTCTACCACTTCACTGGACAGCTTGTTCCAATGACCACTCTCTCACTGAAGTAATTTTTCCTAATATCCAATCTAACACACACACATACACCGATGCAACTTGAAGCCTTTTCCTCTTCCGTACTGTTTTTTACTTGAAGAAACAAATCCCCACTTACAGTATTTTTCAGGCAGTTTTAGTGACAAGATCTCCTCTGAACCTCCTTTTCTCCAGGCTAAACAACCCCAAATTCCTCAGCCAATTCTCATCAGACTTGTGCTCCATTGCCCTTTTCTGGACACACTGCAGAACCTCAAAGTTTTACTGGTCGTGAGGGGCTCAAAACCAAACACGGGATCTGAGGTGTGACCACACCAGTTCTGAGTCCAGGGAAAATGATCACTGCTCTGGTTCTGCTGGCCACACTATTCTTGATACAAGCCAAGATGTCATTGGCCTTCTTTGGCCACCCGGGCACGCACTGGTTTATGTTCAGCTGGCGGTCACCCCGCACTCCCAGGTCCTTTTCTGCTGGGCATTTTTAGAGCCATTCTGCCACAAGCCTGTAGCACTGCACAGGGCTGTTGTGACACAAGCACAGGAGCCAGCACTGGGCCTTTCTGAGGCCCATACAATTGGCCTCTGTAGAGTCTTCCTGCCCTCCAGCAGATGCACACCCCCACCCACCTTGGTGTCATCTGCAAACTGGCTGAGGGTGTACTCAATGCTCTGGTCCAGATCATCAATAAAGATACTAAACAGGTCTGGCCAAATACTGAGCTCTTTGACCAACACATAACTGGATACAATTCCATTCACCATCACTCTCCAGGCAGGGCCATCCAGACAGTTTATTACTCAGTGAAGAATATACCTGCCCAAGCCATGGGAAGCCAAATCTCCAGTAATGAACTTAGATTTGATGGAAGACACAAAGACAGGAAAAAAAATAATAAAAAATCTTGAGCAAGTGATTTTGGTTCCTAAGTTCACATCTAAGGAAATACACAAAACACAGCTAAAAATAGTAAATCTTCAGGTTTCATTTGTTTACTTGATTCAGCCAAAGCACTTGAAAGAAAGACGTCTGTGTTACAATCTCAAATGTGGTAATAATCTGCATGTCCACCATGAATTGTTTTCAATACCAAGATACTGGAAGTGTTTTCCAATGGTAAGAATATGTCTATGCCTAAGACACAGCATTTCTTTGCCAATAACTTTAACATAAGAAAGGGGAAGTAACTGAAGACCAAAACATCAACCATTCATATTTTAACTTGCTGTTATTTCAAACATTTATCTGTTCTAGACTTCAACTGAACTCTCCACCTTGGCTTGTGTTATTCAAAGGTTCTGTGTGAACTTGATTTAAGCATTCAGCAATCATGCAGAAAAAATTTTAACTTCCGATTTTTCTAAAAAAATGAGAAAGCTAGATAAGATCACCAGTTTTCAAGACAAAATCCAGAGGCCTTGTATCGAACAATAGGGTTTTTCCGCTTCAGTACCTAAATAAATAAATAAATAAATTTTCCACTGTAAATTAAAGCAAGGATGTGTATGTTCTTTACTGCTTCTCCACAAGAGCCTTATTTTACATAGCTTCCCTAATATATTCCATGAAAATCCAAATTGGCATTCATTCAGTCAGGTGTAAATTCTGGGCCTTGAATAGCCTGAATTCCTATACTAAGTAAAAAAAAGAAAAAAAGAGAGAAAGGTAATCATAAGGGATTTGGCAATAGCAGGAGGAATTGTTTCTTGAGATCATGAAATTTTGCAAACAAGACGAATTCCCTCAAGCATGGTAGTTCTTAAAAGAAACACTACTGATTAGGACTGGAATGTACTAAAAGACTACCATTTCTACATTCCCTCTAGAGTAAGAGCAACATTAGAAAATAGTCATCTAAACAAACTCACTATTTATTTTTCTGTTACTATTGTTGAACTATTCTGAAACAATCTCGTTGAAAAAGTAGTTTCCCTGAAGAACCGATATAAAAACAAAGCAGAAAAGCTGTTACAGGCCTGTGAAGAAATAAGAGGAAAATAGAAGGTCTATAGACCCTAAGCTGAAGTTGAAAACAGAAGAACACCCCAAGGCCATGACAATTCAAGTGTTAAATAAAATTGTGAAATGAAATAAAATTAAATCTAAACTCCAAAAGACACAATTGCAAGTATGCATAAAATAATGCATAATTCATCTTATACAATGTCTAATAAAATGAACTCAAATAGCATTAAAAACTAGATTTACTTTAATGCTGGTGCTGACACAGACTTTCAAGGATAAACATCAACAAAATCTGAGGCTAAACTGAAAAAATGCTTTTTATGAATAGGTCTGATAACATCTATCATCAGGCATATAACTCTGTATTCCTGTGTTAGCATACATATCTAACTGTTTATAAACTGTGAATTCCAAGCTATTACACAACTGAATTTATGAAATACTGACATGAGCTGTGTTCTGAGTACAAAATATATAGCAATGTGTGTAATTCTGAAGAAGAGAAAACAAAGGAAAGCACATGAGGTGAAAAGAGCTGTTATTGACAGCCATTTTTCAAGAATGCTATAATACAATACACATAGCTTGTCCTTAAACAGGGAAGCATAAAGAGCAAAGGACACTTGCATTCTTCTCTGTAATGGAAAAAGTAAGATGTTATTCTGGGACTCTCTTATTGCTTTTCCTAATACTGCTGTACTTTCTGAAAAATAAAATGGAAATGTAGGAGGGTAAAAAGAAATTATTTCCCTCTCATTCCTCAAGAAAAAGCTGCTTTATTGCTGTGTCTCTCATCCATTCTTATAGTTGAAAAAATAGATAGTGGATCTTTTAGGGGAAATAAGGTGTTCTAGCTTAACATTTCCTTTTTCTTCCCCCGAAAAACTTTATTTCCTTTCTATTATCTTTTAATTTGTTCCAATGACAGAGAAAAGAAAATTCTCTCTTTCTGAGATTCACAATTTACAAACACCTACACCTTTATGCTTAGTCAAACAAAGGCTCCTTTATGTGAAAAGCTTTGGCAGGTAGATTTATTATTCTGTATTTATTTCTTTTTACCTCTCTGATAGAACAATAATGAAATCCATTATTATGTGATTCTGGAAGTTGTGAGAGAAAGTCATGCTTCTATTTGAGTCCACCTAGACCAACATATCTGACTTACATTCTTTCAAACAATGCATGATAGGATTAATTTTTAAATACGTTTTGTATTCCTACCATGTGAGAAATGAAGGGTTTGTAAACATCATATCTATAAGAATTACATGGAGATGAGAAACAACCCTAAAAACTAACAAGTGATGTGTAACAAAGCAGGATGCTCATAGATTTCTTCAAAAGAAGACTGTCTTCAGAATGAGCTGATGATCTGGACAGGAGTCAATACTGTTCATAGAGAAGAGGAAACATTCAAGCTTTATAAAAATTACTATTTCTCTGTACAAAACTCCAATTTTAAACTATATATTTAGATTAAATATAAAATTGCAAGTTTAAGTTGCAAGCAGATTCAGTTTCCTTCTTAAGCAGAATATTTCTGAGGGGTCAAAAGGAAAACTGCAAAACAACATCCAGACCACCTTAACGTCAACAGTTAACATGGACAAAGCACAAACCACGGCTCATTAAATAGCTCCTGAGAATAAAGGCAATTTTAAATATACAGAACACAAAGATCCCTTCAAGAAGCAGTGAGAAGTTTTTTCATTAAGATCTTTATTTCTATAAAATGGGCACAAATTTGAGGGAAGGTGTCATTGCTCATCTATTCCAGTTCAAGAAGAAGAGTCAGCTGGTTGCCAAAATTCTCCCTGAAAAATCTCTGTGCAAAAGGAGGGTGCATCCACCACTGCATATACTCCTACTGCCAATCCAGCTCACTTTCTTTTCCCAAAGAGCATTCAAATTTTGAACAAAAGTTCATCCCAATTAAATAATCATTCTGAAATCAAAATATCAGACTAAAATGATGAAAATCGACTCGTGGGCATATCAAAGGCACTTGAAAAAAATCCAGTGCTTCCATCACTACAGAGAAGATCTAAAATCTTTTCACATGTTCAATTATTGAGACCAGAATTCCAACACTTTTTGTTTTGATAGAAAATGCTGCTGTATCTCTGTGATGTAACAAAAGTAGAAAAAAAATTTAGTGATATTTTAGCCTTAAAAAAACTCCCGTCCCCCAGTAATATCTAAATTACTCTTGTTCCCATTAGGATCTTCTCCTCATTATTAAGTCAACCTTTTTTGACAGTACTTGACAAATTCTCATAGATTCTTCTTTAAACCAGAAGGGAAGGAAACATCATATTTCACCAAATTCTATTAGTTGGTATAATCATCAGGCAAATCCTGATATAGTGAATAATAGTGTTTTTTCTGCTGCCTTCAAATGAGCAACATGCCAAAGGTATCTAAAGATTAAATGTAAGCAATACCTAAAGATTAAAACCAAAGTAAAATAGTTGGAAGCTGTCTACAAGGTATTGCTAATCTTTTTTTTATCATGTTCCCCCATACACAGTATTGCAATCCTGTGAACAATTCTATGAATATGAGGTCAAGTTTAGAGTAACTGTTAATAAAATTAGCAATTTCCCAATATGAAAAAAGAGTATAAGAAACTGATCTAAAAAGAAAAGTAACTAAAAAGGTGAGGAAGAATAAAATGTGTTATTTAAAAAGTCTCAAGCACATCTTTAATAGTAAAGCTAAATATTGCATTAGGGAAAGCCAACCTGTCATATAAAAAATATTTCGCTGTACTACAGTTGTCCATATGCTTTGTTTGCCACAAATCTTATGCATCAGGTCTACATAATACATGACAAGTGATTCTACAACATCGAAACTGAACTTGTAATGAAGATATATATTGCACTCAGCAACATGAAGGAATAACCAAACTCAGTCCAAAATGGCTTTTCATAGCCATTCTGAAAAAGAACATTACAAAAATCATTATGTTGTTTTATGCTTTTGTCAAGTATTTTATAAAATCAAAGGAAATTAACTAAATTATTAAGGAATAAAGAATCCTGGTAAACAGATAAATACAGCTTTCTGCTAGAGAGAACTTTACCTTCAGATTTTAAAGTCACGCTGCAAGTTTTCCTGCATGTGATAAAACGACAAAATACAGCAAAAGTCATCTCAGTTTCCTTCTTTACTATTCAGTACAGGGTCACAGATTAGTTTAAAATGCAGTAGTAAGCATTTTGATGCTAAGGATCCTGAGAGAATAACAATCATATGGAATGAAGCTGACTGGAAACACTGTTCTAGCAAGAATCAGATAATGTAACATAGATTTTTATTAGAAAATATAATTTTTTGGAAAAAATTCTCAATGGGAAGATATTCACCTGAAAAAACTGACCAGGTGAAGTGGTTGAGACTGTAATAGACAGCAGGTTGATTTTTGCTGAGGACACAGGATACTAAAGCAGCTCACATTTAAAATACTTGAAGGCAATAAAGTTTACTGAGGGTAAAAAGCCCCTTGGCTCTGAACAAGTAGCAATTCTGAGAAGTCTGAATTCACTGTCACTATAAAATTTTGATTCACTTCTGAAACAGAAGAGGACCATCAACTTTAGTCAAAAATTTGTCCAAGCTTGAGTATACTTTCAATTTTTCCCATATTGAGAAAGTCTTCACCATATGTCTCTGATGTAGTGCAGTACTGTAAAGTAAAAAAGTTCCCTTCACAGCTTGCTTTTCATCAATACTATTCACAGTGATGCCACTAAGTAGTACAAAGCTTCTTAACCCACCTGGAGTTAAGATTTAACTATATAAAAATCTGACAGCACATAACGGAGTACAGAATCTCATCATCTGTTCAGAGACCTCATGTCTTCCATCCTCATGGAGTGAAATGAGTATTCTTTCTGGTGTAATTTCGGAAAAGGAAAATTATGAATACTACTCATTCTGCACTAATACTCATGCACATCTCTCTTCTCTACTATCATTTGCAACACATTTGAACAGAATTTTGTCTCGTTACTCCTAAAGTACAGAACCTAGAACTTCTTCTTTTTCATTTTTTTCCATTTCTACTACTCCAGCTTTAAATAATTATATCTTCTGAATGCCTCCTGCTATTTCTTCTGAGATAAAGTTTTTAAAAAGTGCAAAATGTCCTCACCCTCCCAAGGATAATTCTAGTAAAGCTAAGAAGGAATTGTAATAGTTTTGTTCCCCAAAGAATACCATGCAACTGGAGCTGTTTTTACACAGCAGTGCTTCTATAAACAACATATTAACACCACAGAAAAACAGTGATGCTTCGTAAACAATACAGTGTTATTACAAAGGCAAACTTACATGGGATGACTTTCTAAGAATATTATTTAATATAGCCAAGCTCTGTTTAATATAAATCAGTCAGAAGGCAGAATTAAGCCACGTTAATGCAAACTTATTTCCCTAAACACTAGGCACTCTCCAGGTCATTGCAGGGAAACAAAGCAATTCACACAACTTTGTGCATCAACAGAAAACTATCCATGCAGGTCACCCATTGCTCCAAGGAAGAGGTGGAAGCCAAAGGGGAAAGACAGGCATATTACCCCCTGTTGGCTAATGACTCATCTGAATCAGGTGTTCAAAGCCCACAAGATTCAGTCCTGAGATATATGAACAAAAATGAATGTTAAGGTCTATGTATCTAAACTTGCATAAGGGTTAAGATTTGATGTCTCAGACACTTTTCTGTTTAAATCCTGAGTACCCTACACCACATCTGAGGTGCTCTCTGTGGAAGACATTCAATCCTCCCTGTGCAGAAAAATGTTTATGATCCACTTTGCTTTCTTCCATGTCTTTTATGAATTTACATAATTTTCTTATGGAGGAAATTACAATCATTTGGCTATATCTAGTAAGAAGTAAAAATAAAAAGTATAGATTGCTATTTGAGCCATCAGCCTAATGAAACTTGTTTTCTCACTGTCTCTCAGCACTTTGTATTTTCCTTTTCCTTGCCCCAAAATTTTCTGATATTTTACAGTAAATCCATGTTTCCCATAACATGCTATCAGACAACAGTCATGGTATACGGTGAATAGACAAAATAGACAAACCAACTGACATGCCAGCAGGTATACAGAGGTTAGCCTGACATTACTTACATGCAGCACATCTTGAAAACATCTTCTTTTCTCTCTGTGAGACTCTAATTATGTAGTTAATTTTGCAAAGTTGTCAACTGGGATTAACATGGTAGAACGTATTTCTAAAACTACAGTTTCTGTCTCCAAGTTGACTCAACCTGATCAATATGCTTAAAAAATTATTATGAGAGGACTGACAGGAGCAAAAAAGGAAAATACTCAGATGACTCTATAAGCTTCCTTTCCTAAATAATCCAGACTATAAAAGAAGAAAAACAAAAATATAAGTAATAAAATGGTAGCTAATAAATAGTTAACTATGTACTGACTAGGAAGTATTTAATTTACCTTTGGACAGAGCTGATAGTTAAGGTAAGAAAACAACTTACATGAAGTAGAATAACCATCAGGAGATTTATTAGAGTGAGATCGATTCAAAATAATTTTAATGTTACGTAAAATTCACCCAGCAGTTAAACTCCTTGTGCTAGGTCTATAAAACATCTTGTAAGTAAGCACATTCCTGATGCTATTAAACAGCTTCATTGTAGTCATCAAAGGCAGTCAGTACCTTATAAATGCAAGATGTGCTCATGTGAACATTGTCACTGGATTTGTTGGCCCATTTGATTGTTAGCTTTATTCACTACTGCATAAATTTTCCTGTCATTTTTCTCAATGTTAATCACCTATATCTTTTGAATAGTCCCAAATTCAATATTAAAAATAAATTCTTAAATTTTACAGACATTTGTACACTTGCTCACTGCAAGTGTGAGAAGGTCAGAGCTACAAAAATACAATCCTCTTAAATATGCAATCCTCTTAAAATTTATTTCTGTCTGTAACTTGTACTTGAATCACAGATGACTTCTATGTCGATGTTCATTTTATATATGTTAATACGACAGCGAAAGAACATGAAGAGTTCATGTTCTAGACTCCGACATGAAAATTTTGAAGCCTGAAATTGCAGATAGGTTAAATTTGCTGAAAGCTGTACTGAAAGTCATGTGCTGTCCTGAAATCTCCTTCATCCCATCTTCAGATTCTTCAGCACACCAATAGAAAACACTCCCAATCTTTGCAGTTTCTCCTCAGGGCTAGAAGTATTCATTTTTCTCTGTGGTCCTGTCATAACCAGGCTCAGGGGGGGATCTCTGCTCCATAATCACAGTGGAATTAACGCCCTACTTATGTCAAGACACTGAAGCAAATCAATGGTAAGAGGTATCAGGGTAAATCACCGAATGCAAAGATGTTACAGCTAAAATACTGTTCCAGTAATGTGAAAAAATGCCAGTTGCTCTGTTTTGTCTCCTTTCACTCTTAATTTTGTAGGGTTTTTGCAGAGCCTAGAAAATCTGGCAGCAGACAGACTTTCCAGACTGCTGCCTATAGTTGTGAGATGCCTGAGTGCACTGGACACTTCAGGTAAATCACCATCCACATCACAGTAGCCATGTTACTGAGGAGTTTAAGCTCCTTTTGTTCCTAATTACGAGGAGACATTTTTGCTGCGTGGCACCTTGGAATGACTACTGCTACACAAAGGCTCAGTGGATTTTGGAAATGTGAATGTTTTCTTCGTTAGGTTGCAATTTCTTATTTAAAATGCCCTAACTACAAATACCAAGCGCATGCTTGTGTTGAAAACTCACCTAAAGAAATCCCAGTAGGTATTAAGGAAGCTCTAGTTCTCAAGTTTCAGACACTTAAAAAAAAACTAATTTTTTTTTCTGCACTAGGAGATAACATGAAAATGGGTTTTTTTTATCTTTTTTGGTTTTATCTCATTTGGTTTTAAGCATATGTACTTTTCATGATACAGTGTACTCACGTTTTCACTATGTTTAACTACGGAAAACAAAATTAGAAGGGAAACATTTTATTAAAAAAAAAACAGCAGCAACACTCAAGGCAT
>VWZV01012049.1:34070-112794 GCA_013397155.1 Irena cyanogastra | reverse complement strand
CACCACAAATCACTGCAAAACCACCACAAAATCACCACAAATCACTGCAAAATCGCCACAAAATCACCACAAATCACTGTAAAATCACCACATATCACTGCAAAATCACAACAAATCATTGCAAAATCACCGCAAATCACTGTAAAATCACCACAAAATTGCCACAAATTCGCTATGAAACCATCACAAAATCACCACAAAATCATCACAAATCACTGCAAAATCACCACGAAATCACCAAAAATCACTGCAAAATCATGAGAAATCACCACATAACCACTGCCAAATCACCACAAAACCACCAAACTAACATAAAATCACCACAAATCACAAGAAAATCACCACAAATCACTGCAAAATCGCCACAAAATCACCACAAATCACTGTAAAATCACCACAAAATTGCCACAAATTCGCTATGAAACCATCACAAAATCACCACAAAATCATCACAAATCACTGCAAAATCACCACAAAAATCACTGCAAAATCACCAAAAATCACAAAATCACCACAACCACCACATCACCCAAAAAAGCACTACAAAACTACCACAAAACCACCAAAAATCACCACAAAATCATCATAAAATCACCATAAAACCACCACAAAGTCACCCAAATCCCCATCACCTCACAAGCATTTAACACAGGGCTTGTGTCAAGCAGAGTGTCTGTTGGGTTTCTTGGGGAAATTTGGAATGCTTTTGGTTTTTTCCCTATTTTTTTCCTATTTTCATGAAGGTAAATCTGTGAAATCATGGATTATTTCTTCTTTAATTGTTACTACAGAAAGATTTAAGGAGAAATGTTACAGGGCCTGTTCATTGACTTTTACAATTGATGTATAAACAACTCGGTGCTGAACACCACTTGACACACAGAGTGTCGGAGTTCTCTGCCATTTACTCCCAAAATTTCCATGGATTTGCAACCCCATTTATATTCTCCTTTCTGCTCAGCCCCTTTATTCAAATTATTTGAAGGAGTCGGAGGTACTGTTTGGTTCACAGCAAGAGAAGTTTTCCTCACTGATAGGCAATTTCCCCCTCTTAGATCCTGAAATTTTGGATTGTCCACTCCATACACAAATCTTGGTCCATTTGGGCTGGAGTTGGAAGCAATAATTGTTCCTGCTATGCTCACACACATTGTGGTCTTTGGTGGAGATTTAGAAAAGGAGATTTTACAGCCTAAAAATCAGCACTCATGAAAAATAACTGTCAGAGACCCCAAAATGATGTGAACTAAATTTGGTTTTTCCACTGTTGGCCACTGAGAATTCCAAGCTTTCCTCCTCATGTCATCATCAAAGCTTTGATCTTCCTCAAATACATGAGGCACAGCCAGTGTTTATCATTTTTGTGATCTGGCAAAAGATGGATTTTGTTCAGGAAAGAGCAGAGTAAATAGTTTGCAGCTTTTTTTTTTTTGCATCTAATGCAGTCCTGGCCTCGTGCAGTGCAGCCTTTACACCACCCCATCTCATCAGCCATGAACAAAATGGTGACACTGGAGCAGGAGAGGAGATGGAGACATCAAATCTGAAATTGGGTGTTTATTTTTAGTTTGCTTTTCCTCTCTTTGCACATGAGAAAGCATCAGAATGTTTGGGAAATGGGCAAAGAGGAGGGACCTGGGGAGTTGTCACCGGCTGGTGATGCCGCAAGCGCTCTTGGGCTGCCCCCAGAACAGGTCACTCTTGAGTCCTCCTGAGCAGAACCCTGGGGAAAATCCTGCCAGGTCGCCAAGCAGGATGGGAAACAGCACATCACAGTCACCAGACACCATGTCAAACTGGGAAAATTCCCTTGGAAGGTGAAGTTGTTTCTCCTTCCCTTCATCAGAGCACTCAGAGCCTCCTCCCAGGAGTTCTCGCCATCCCTGTGTGGGAGCTGTGGAATCCTCGGGGGTTTGTTCTCTCCAGGTGTCTCCCAGCTGCATCTCCTGATGCTGGCTTTGGGCAGCTGAACTCGTCAGGCATTTGCAGATGACAGATTTTGTGGGTGATTTGCTGCTGTCAGGTTCAGTCACCGTGACACACCGAGCACAGGCTGCTGGATCCGCTGCAATCCCTGGGAAGCTGCGCAGGGCGGAAATTCCCGTCGCTTTCAGTCACATTATTTCAAACTTCAGCTTGATTTTACACTCCCATTCTCCCTCCAGGGCCCACTCAGCCTTTTCATCATTCTCCAGGTGCCTGAAGTGAAATTCATGCCTTTGCAAAAACCCAGCCCACGGCTGAAACTCGGCACAATTCCCACGTGAGGTCTCAAAGAGTTCCTAATTGGGACTTCATTGATCTGAGGTTTTCCTGGGATTACATTTGTCTGCACTGGCAGTATTTTAACTGGGAGGGTTTGATCTGCACTTAAGCCAATGCTGATGGGGAAGGGAACAGAGCCCCAGGAGAGGCTGAGGGAGCTGGGAAAGCTCAGCCTGGAGCAAAGGAGGCTCAGGGGGCCCTTGTGGCTCTGCACAGCTCCTGCCAGGAGGGGACAGCCGGGGGGTCGGGATCTGCTCCAGGGAACAGCGACAGGAGGAGAGGGAACGGCCTCAGGCTGGGCCAGGGCAGGCTCAGGGTGGATTTTAGGGAAAATTCCTTCATGGAAAGGTTTGTCCAGGCCTGGCAGAGCTGCCCAGGGCAGTGCTGGAGTCCCCATCCCTGGAGGGATTTAAAATCCATGTGGATGTGGCACCTGGGGACATGGGGCAGTGGTGGCCTTGGCAGTTTGTTTTCTGAATTGAACCCAAAACTAATAAGTAGTTTTATCAACTGAAATACTGGAAAAACCTATCATTCCTCTGTGAAATGTGGATTCTCTCTTGCATTCCAGTTCTCTTTTAAGGGATCACTTTTGTATTGATTTATCCTTGTTTTAGTACTGGGTTTGTGCTCTTTTAGTGCTTCCTCAAACTTATTTAATTTAGCATTGAAATATATTTAACTCAGTGAAGAAGGATTTTCTTGGTATTTTGTTTTCCTAGATATATTTTAAATTTTGGAGGCAAACTTGAAATTAGATTCAGAAATGCCTTGAATCTCTCCCCCAGTTATCATATTTTGCATTTACAATATTTGCAGTGTTAACCAGTTTATCTCAAGGCTGGAGGCACTCAGAGGAGAGTGATGCTGGTGTGTGACATATGAAACCAGATAAATAACACTAATCTAACTTTGTATTTCCAAGGAAACTGTTAGAATGCAGGAGCAGATGATCTATTGCTTGACTAAAATTCGGAGTTTTCAATCCATAGAACAACTGTTGCTTAAATATTACGGATTTGTTGTATTTTAGAAAATTTTCAGCTGAAAATGGTTAGTGATGTGTGACTTGCAAATGCCAGCAGCAAATTTCTAGCACTATTGTTCTTGCAGATTTTTAACCTTTGCAATGAGACAGAAACCCTAAAACATTACAACATGAAACATCCCAGCATTTGATTTTCTGAGTTAAATAACTTGTGTTCCATCACTGGAGGCAAATTTCGTTTTGCAGTTTGGAGGCTGACGTTACGCAATTATGAATTTTTAATTTGGAGCGTGTTCTGTGTACTTTCCAAAGTGTGAAATCAAAGACTTTGTAACCAAATTATGTTGTTTTTCAGAATTTCTACAAGGAGATCGAGAGGGAAGAGATGTACATAAGGTTTGTAAACATGACTGGTGACAAACTGCCTGACACAGGTTCTGTAATTGGGGAAATTAAGTTCATATTAAGCAGTCACTTGGGGGCTGGAGGAGAAGAGTGATGAAAAATCACACCTTGGCTGAACCTGCAGTAATTCAAAAGCTTATCTGCACTGAGAGCATAGTGCTGGAAGTGAAAGTCAGGAGATTATCTCTGTCCCCTTCCTCCAAGTCCTTCAGTCCCATTACAATGAGCACTGAAATACTCAGGAGCCAGAATTCTTCTCTTGGTGAAGAAAACAAATAAGGCAAAGGCTGAGCAAAGAAATGCTGTTACCTCCTGGTGAGGTACAAAATATGTGACTAAATAAAATAAAAACAACTATTAGATAATACCTGGTACTTATTTTAAACTTAAAGCTTTCAAATTTTGTATTCAGACCAAGTAAACATGGAAATATTGTGCTTTCTGTAAACCTCAGGGTTTACAGCCCCCATTTGTGCTTTGGCTGACTGTTGCTTACACTGTTGTGCTAAAATAATGAGGTTTGTGTTTGTAATGCTATTTTAGGTATCTGAATGTGACTCATTATTCATTCTCAGGTGCTTGTTAGCTTTTCAGGAGAGGTTTTCACTTGTCAACTCTCTTCCTGTTGTTTAAATGGTTTTAATTGGTCTTTAAGAAGTTTGCAAGAAAAAAAAAGGAAATGGTGGGATTGATAATTGTGGACAAGTGCATGAAGTTATTTCTTATTATTTAGGTCTGCCCTGTTCAACATCTCTATAAAGACAAATTGTCTCTCACTGTCAAACCCCCAGCCAAATTCTCTCCAATTTGTATTAACAGACTTATAATGAATATCAGACTTAAGAGGATTTTCACTGGCTTTTTCAAAATACATTTTTTAATAGTTTTGTGGGATTTTTTTTAATTGTCATTGTAAAAATCATCAAACAAATGAAGAGAATCCCCTGCCAGATGTGTGATAATATTGAAATAAAGAATGAAACTGATTTCTGTCCCCATAGCTGAACTGTAAGAGTGCTCTGTCTTGCACAAAATCTGGATTAGATTTATTGCTCACCACAAGTCATTCTCATGGTGTCCAGTCAAAGATTAAACTCAATGATCTTGGGGGACTTTTCCAACCTTAATGATCCCATGATTCCCTGAGTGTCTCTTAAAAACAACACAGTGGCAATGCAAATGGTCCTAAATGTTATCTGCACACGAAAATGGGAACTTTAACCAATCCCACAAATATTTACTTGTTTGAAGATAGACTTGAACCCTTGTAATCTTCAAATTAAATGATTGAGTGACATCTTAGAGCCTCTTTGTAAGAGCATTGTTTCTGTTGCTGGCAGGTACCTGTACAAGCTGTGTGACCTGCACAAGGAGTGTGATAACTACACAGAGGCTGCCTACACCTTACTCCTGCATGCAAAGCTCCTCAAGGTAAACCCCAAAACCCATCCCAAGGCTGGGAAATCCCAGCAGCAGCCAGCCAGGGAGGTGTTTGTCACTCAGAACCTCTGCACTGATGAGCAGCTCTGTGCTGGGTTCTCATTTGCATGTGGAATTCATCCACAGAGGAAAACAACCCTGCCCTGCATGGCAGAGATGGGTCTTGAGCTGCAGTGAAGGGAATGTGGTCAAGTCAGCACCACAAAATCCAAATTGCAAAAATCCAGATTGTACAATATGTGAAAGCCTCTAACCAGATATTTTAGCAAATGAGCTCTGCACAGGTCCTTTGTGCAAGGAGTGCTGGAGCCCGTGCTCGAGTGCTCTTGGGTGTCTGTAACTGATTTCAGAAAATTGCAGAGAGATTCAAATGGCCTTCTTTCCAAGGTCATGCCTTTAAAAGGTGCATATAATTTTAATGCAGTGTTACCCACTTTATAGCACATTTGAAGAGGCACAACAATATTGCTCCTCTGCAAGGAGTGTTTGGTGTAGCCTGCAATATGCACAAATAATATGTTAGCTGCAGAAAGTGGCTGAAAGAAAGCATTTGAGTGTTTAACACTATCCACTGCCAGGCAGAAATGGAGTGAAGCTGTACTTGAGAAGCATTAATCTCCTGAAAACATTCTGGAGAGAAGATGCAGATTTTTTATGTGCTGATGTCACAAATGTGGGAGCAGGTACCCACTTTGCTCTCCTGGTTATCATTTAGGGAGATGCTGCTCTTGCTAGCAGACACTTGTGTCATGAAATCACACTGAACACAGCTGAATCATCACTGAATTCCTAGGTTTATGTTTTAATTTTGAAAAGCAGTTAATGGGAAAAGTGAAAATCTCAATGTGATAAGAATTAGGAGTTTTGGGAGTTTGATTTAGTCCTGTTTGTCTTCCTCCCATTTCACACCTGCAGTGAAATCTTTCTCCCTCAGGGAGTGCTGGATCTCTTTCCACTCCCCTCAAGGACACGACCCCCCCAGGGGCAGAGAGGCAGGGACAGAATAAATGAGAATTTAATTTTCCCCTTGGTCTCCTGCTCGTTCCAATGGCGAGTGCATTGCAGCCTCCTGATCCAGGGCAAGGCAGGGGATGGAACAAGATTGGCTTTCAGGTCCCCTCCCACCCAAAGCAGCCTGGGGTTGTGTTACTGCACCCTGCTGAGCTCATGGGGCCCCTCTTCCTCCAGGAAATGGAGTCATCCTCAGCAGCCAACTGTTCTTAGCAGCCCTGGCTTTAATTCCAGCAATCCCCAGCAAAGTGTGAGTGCCAAATACCTGTTTTGAAAAGTTGAAAAGGGGAAGGTGTTAAATGAGATCCTTCTGATGGATGCACTGAGAATTATTTGTATTTCAGAGCTGAGTAAACTGCATCCAAGCCATAAAAAGACTAAATATGATGCAGAGTGTACATGTGCAATTTAAATTAAGACACTCTGAAATGTATTTACTGTAATTTAAAATCATTAGAGGGTTATTACACAAGGAAACATCTCAAAGATTCATCTCCAGTGCAGAAGCACTGTGCCCACTTCACATGGATGAACCTTTCAGACAGGATGAAGGATTTATTCCCTTCCACGGGGCTGTGTTCCTGAATAAATGATGGAATAAACCATGCCATAAAATGTCACTCAGACTTCACCTGCATGGCTTGGACTTGTTAGAAAATTTACTTTCTGTGACCTCAAATTAGAGTTTGGCCAGTTTTGGCTTTTCTTAAGAAATGTGTTCAGAGAGCAGGTGAGTGTCTCACTTAATGTGCTCCTTTGAATTCAGTGGAAGAGCTTCATGGGAAGAAATACCCATTTTTCTTTCCTTCTAATGCAAATCCGTAGCAGACAGCAAATGGCAGGGTAGGATTTGTCCCAGGTTTTCATCCCTGAGTGGATGTTTGTTTGTAAGTATAATTGCATTGGAGGCTGGAATTACTTCATTATAAAAGTGTCTCAATCTCTACCTCAGTCCCTGCTCCTGCAGCCCCTAATGCAGGGAGCAGTTCAGAGTTGCCTGGGGAGCAGCAGTGTTGGAGGGGGTGTAACTGAGCAATTGAGATGTTCTGTCAAGCCTCAGGACAGGATTTTCAATGACACTCAGCACGGGCAGATATTTCATCCCACTGATTTTAATGGGATCACATCGAGGGCAGGACTGAGAGCCTGTGAGAATTTCACCTCTGCATCTGCAAGAAGGCTCTGTCTGTGGAGAGAGAGAGGCCAAATTACTGCAAGCTGATGAAGCACACTCAAGAAAAGAGATTTTTGTTGTGTTTTCAACCCTTTTTTCCAAAACTGAGGTGTTCAAAACTAACAGAAGATAGCAGCTCTTAGCATGCTGAAAAAAATGCCATTGCATTGCAGGCTCCAGCGGGTTTGTGTTGCTCAAAAGAGTTCAGAGCTGTCAGAGGTGTCTGCATGACCCAAACACAAACATTCTGGCCAAAGCAAGAAGTGATTGGGTGAAATGTAATGATATATAGGAGGCAGAGTAGCAATAATTCTGGAAATGAATCTGGAAGTGTCCCAGGCCAGGCTGGACAGAGCTTGGAGCACTTTGGACAGTGGATGGTGTCTCTGCCATGGCAGGGGTGGGTTTTGGGATGGGATGAGCTTTAAGCTCCCTTCCAACCCAAACCATTCCATGATTTCTATGATTGACATCTTTCCCTTGATCCATCAGGCATTTGCTGGAAGAGCCAGAGCTGCTAATTGCAGACAGGCTGGAGAAAGTTAATTCTGTTTTCCTGCCTCCAAAGTTCCTCAGTGAGTTTGAGCCATCTCATTTCCCTGCCTGCAGCCCTTCCCTTTGATGCCTTGTGAAGGCTGACCTAGAACAGAGACTGGACAAAGTTCCAGAATAAAGCAGGGATTTATTGAAAGGATTTCCTCCATGGATCCACCTTGGGCAGCACAAGAGCCCAGCCAGGGCTGCACCCAAGATGAACCAAAATGGTCCCAAAATGCAGCCCGGGCACGGGCTCTGTCACTGGGATCAGTTCTGCTCCATTTGCACCTTGGAGTTCATTGTCCAATTCCAGCTTTAGCTTCTGCACTCCCATCCTGCTTGTTTTTCTCTCTGCAGCCCACGTTGTTTGTTCTCTTGGGCTGAGATTTGGATCATTTGTTCTTGGTCCCCAGCTGGAGCAGGAATTGTTTTGTCTCCCTGCTCTGTGCAGAGAGCTCACCATGCCCTGATATGAAGCCCAGACACTAAAGCAGCACAGAATGTGAAAATACAACAGCTAAAACCTGAGGCATCACCTTTGTGCTGATGGATCTGGGCTCCAGGGTTTGTCCCACACAAAGTGAGGTGTTCATTGTGTCCCCAGCAGGCTGCACCCCTCAGCAGGCTGAGGTCACTCATCAAACTCAGCCAGGAGAGGAAGCACCTCCAGGGTGTCCCTTCCAGCTGATGGATGTAATTAGCCTCCAATTACAGCATCCAGATAAATGCTGCTTGTGCCCAGGGAAGCAAAGGGCACAGCTGTGAAAAAACCTTTGTTGGTGCATTAACTGCAGTACCACTCCTTTGAATAAAGCTCCACTCTTTTATTTCACTTCAGAACTCACAGCTTTGGATTTGCTTTCACTTTCCCCCTTTTTTTTGTGTGATTTAGTGGTCAGAAGAAGCATGTGCAGCACATCTTACCCAGCGGGATGGATACCAGGCTGCTACTCAAGGACAGCTGAAAGATCAGCTCTATCAAGAAATTATCCATTACTTTGACAAGGGCAAGGTAAAAAGGGAAGAAAAAAAGTGCAAATGTATTTCATTGCTTTTCTCTCAAACTTATAAATTTAATAGTAAACATAGTTTGCATCCAGTGACCTTCAGGAAGCACTTACAGATAATGATATTACCAAAAAAAAGTCAAAAGAAACCAATGGTACATTTATAACTCCTCTCTTAAGGGTAAATATATGGGCATATGATGCCGTGGAGTAAATAAAAAAGTGATGCATGTAATTTGGAGGACTTTTCCTGGCAGTTATGAGAGCTAACAGAATCCTTCAGCTCCCCTTGTTTTTCCTCATGTACACAAGAATAATTCCCTCAGGGGCTGGATGTCCGTGGTTCATACCATAAATATCCTGGGATGAGGATATTTCATTGCAATTGCATCTTTTAATGCAGGAGGAAATTGCATTTGGCATTGCTTGGTGTTGGAGAGGAAGGGGGTTAATGTGGGATGGATCAGTGTTTGGATATATCAGGCACGAACTATTCAAGTATAGAAGTAGGAATTTCTTTGTCAAAACATTTCAGAAGTGTAAACTTGGGGTTTAAAAGTAAACTCTGTAGGACAAACAGAAATAATGTTTTCTAGTAGAATTAGAATATTATCCAGCCAGCCCATCCTTTCCAGGTGAGTTTTCAGCAGAATCAGATTAAAATCCTAGAATAAATTTGATAGAAACTACGATTTCTATAATTTTGTTAGAAATGTTGCTTAAAAAGTCAAATTTTACAGCTTATCTTAATGCAATATTTAAAAGTTGTTAATGAGTGATGCTAAAATTTGTAGTTCTGGATTGGGGTAAAAATTGTAATTCTGGGCTGGCATAAAAGTTATGAAAATAGAATTCTGGAGTGGTGCACAAGTGGCTGTTTGGGGCTGGGGCTGCTGGAGGTGACTTGGGGACAGTTCCTGCTGCCCAAAAAGCTTTTCCTGGGTGAATGAGAAGAATCTCATTTAAATGAGAATCACAGGTGATTCTAAAATTTTTTTTAATCTTAAATTCGTGTCTGGAAGGAAAACCAGGAGTTGCCTGATATTATTTTGTTGGTTTTGTTTTGTTTTATTTCATTTTGCTGGTTTTATTTTGTTTGTCTTTATGGCTTCCTGTTGGTCCTTTCTAGTTTCCAGGCACTGGGAATTGTTCTGCACCAGTTCTGTGCAGAACTCAAGTGCCAGGACTCCTGTGTGATTTCTGTGTGTGTGAGGAGATAATTTATTTCCCAACTGCTCTTTCCTACTTACAGATATTCCTCCTCTCATTTTCTGGTCACTCAAGCTGGTGATAATTTTTCACATTACTCCATGAAAAGGGAAATAAAAAAATCAATATACACTGAGAATATTCATCTTGTGTGATTTTGCAAATGTCAGGAAGCTCCAGTGGAGGTTTCCAGTGTAGATGGAAGGTAATCCTCTCATCTGGGATGTTCTGACATTAAGTTAAATCAACTCCTTGCATTCCTTGAGCAGTTTGCAGATGTAGCCCAGCAGCTGCCTTAACTCTCCACCATCAGTAACACACCTGAAACAGCCTTTGCTGGGCATTTCTGGGGACTGAACCCCTGCCCAAACCAATTCCTGCTTTTTTTGTACCATCGTCACCCAGCTGGGTCCCTGCCTGGCAGTTCACTCCAGATGCCACTTGTTTGATTTTTAAGTTGACAGGAGGTGTCAGAAGAAGGTCACTCACCAGCCCTGGGCAGCTGTGGAGATGTTCCAGGCTTTTCCAGAAGCTCAGGAGTTTTGTTTTCAAGTTGTGAGCCTCTCCCACCCCAGCCTGCCTGGTGGGAAGCTGGGATTTGGGAAGGGAGGGAGATGGGGAGTCAGAAACATTATGCAGAAAAAATGGATCAGAGGGACTTCCTAAAAGTGGGTTTAAAATACTGGCTTTTTGTTTTTTAAAGGCTGGTGTAGTTCAGCCTCTCAAAGATCAGGATCCCTTTCTCTTGGCAGAGTAATTTCCCAGGGGAATTCACATTTTTCTTGTCTATTGAAAGCCAACCATGAGGCTTATCCCTTGAATACTGGCATTCAGGGGCAGGTGAATTTAGATTTAATCCTGCACACACAGCCTGGAATGGAGTGAACACTTCACTTCTGGCCCAGAGGTGCCTGAGAAATTTGTACGTGAGGAAAAGGGAGCGTGGACTTGCCCTGAAGGCAGGAAGATGGCACCTCGTGGGGCTGAGGACAAAATGCTGGCCCTCACCACCAGTGTCCCTGGCACTTGGAGTTCAAGATCCAGTTAGGGTTCCTCATTTTGATTTCTATTTTTAATCTGTTATTCTTATGCAGTTTGTTTGTTTATCTGTATTAGATCCTTAAACCAACCTTTTATAAAGCTGAAGTACAGCTTTCACCTTTAGGGAAGGAGCATTTTTGAGAAAGAAGTTTTGCATTTTGCAGTTTTTCTACTTGATGGATTTGATTCCTGCTCAGTTATGCTCTTCATTCCTTTTCTAAGCTCCTTCTTTCCAAAAGAAAAGTTGTTTCCCTGCTATAGGGATCCTTTTCTCTCCTAGATTTTTCTTCTTCACTGCACTTTCCAGTCTCCTCTCCATCTCTCTTGGCTTTTGCCCTTAAAATCCTTATCCTCAGGCTTATCCCAGCAGTCCCACCCATCCTTTGGTTTGCTCTCAAGTGTTTGCTCTCTCTGTGTTTTCCTGAAGCTTTGTGATTTCCAACAAAGCCCTTAATGCAGGACTTCACTGGGAATTGCTGGGTTAGAATATCCCAGGTGAGAGGGGAAAGCAGTGACAGGAGCAGAGGGATGGGGAAGGGGTGACATTGTTCCTGTTGGAAGGAGCTGATGGAAATCAGTGCTGATGAGCTCCTGAATCCAGGGAATGCTCCTTGGCAAAGATAAGGTGTTGCTTTAAGCCAGGTTTGTTTGTGGAGCCACAAGGGAAGCAGCAGCATTCCTGTTCCTATTCCTGTTCCTATTCCTGTTCCTATTCCTGTTCTTGTTCCTATTCCTGTTCTTGTTCCTATTCCTGTTCCTATTCCTGTTCCTATTCCTGTTCCTATTCCTGTAGCTGTTCCTGTTCCTATTCCTGTTCCTATTCCTACTCCTGTTCCTATTCCTGCCTGGTGAAATGTGAGAACAGCCACGGGCTCAGGTTTGCTGCTGGTGCTGCTGCCCATAAATCAGGACAGGTTTTCCTCTGCTCCTCCATAAATTGCAAGTGTTGGTTCTGAGGAGAAAAAACTTAACAAATGCACACTGCTCATTTATTTCTGCTCCTCCTTTCTCCCCTTCTCCTCCAAAAAAAAAGCTTTTACTGCTTTACAGCAGCCACAGAACAGAAAATATCTGGAATTATACAGCAAATGCCATGCTTTGGCTTAAAAGGCCTTTTTTTTCTGGCTCATGGGATGACATCAAATGGCTTTTTCTTCCATCTTAACAAGTGAGTGGTGAAATTCACCTGTCTGCCAAAAATCTGTGTGAGGCTCGTGGCCAGCTCAGCCCTGGAGCTGTCCTGAGAGCTGGGAAGGACAAAGAGTCTTGGGAGAGGGAAGATCCAGAATCTGACCATGCTCCAAATGAATATATTTATTTATTTATTTAAAGAGTTTCCAACCTGGCTGTATCTTGAATGCAGTACTAACAGTAGAGAAATGCTGAGTTTTAGCGTTTTGTTTAAAATATTAAGCTTTCATGCTGGTTAATTGACACTATCTGAAATTTAACCAGCTTAGATAGTCCCTCACATGTCAGAACATGGCACCATAATATTCTTATCCCAGACATTGCACTGCTCCTGACCATTAACTCTGCAGGAGCTCAGAAATACCCTGAGATCCTCCTTTGCTGCTATTAACCTCAAAAACTAAATTGGATGCTGCACTTCTTTCTGGCCAACAAGCAATCCAGCTTGAAAAATAAATTAAATTGCTGAATTTTCCCTAAAACAGATCTCCTGCATCTCCAAAATCTTGCCCATAACAATTTGCAGCTCGTGTCTAGACAACTAAATTTAAGCTCTGCACATTTTTCTTACCCCCTGAGTATAAAAGAAGCGTTTTCCTTCCAGTATCAGCAGCCTCTCTCCCTGGTAGCCTCTCCAGATAAATTGTTTCTCCCATTAATGAGTTGTACCTGGTACAAATCCTGTGTAGTTGCTCCCTGTACAACTCATTTCTCCAGAGGACTCGCCATGTCCTGGGCAAAGCTGGGAAAGCTTCCAAGGCAGGAAATCTGCGAGGCAGCAGATTGGGAGTTATTGACCTTCAAGAGTATGGATTTCATTTCTCAGGATCCTGGGCCACAGCCCTGCTGTCCTCACCTGAATAAATTGGCTCTGGAGCAAACAGCTGAGTTTGGCAGAGGGCTGTGCAGGGGATGTGAGACACACAGTTCCTGTTGCTCTGAGAATGGTGGGAAAAGCTCCAGTTTTGGGCTGGTTTTCTGTGATGTTGGAGGTGTTGTAGTGCAGCTGCACGAGGGAAAAGCCAGGGAGTTCAGGAAATAGCCTCAAGTTGCACCAGTTTAGGTTGGATATTAGGAGAGGTTTCTTTGTGGAAAGGGTTGACAAGCAGAGGAACAGGCTGCCCAGGGCAGTGGTGCTGTCCTCATCCCTGGAATTGTTCAAAAACTGTATGAATATGACACCTGAGCACAGGGTTTATTATTTAACAAGGTGATGGTTGATGACCTTAGAAGTCTTTTCCAACATTAGTGATTCTGTGGACTCCTGGAGTTCAGGGCTCTCTCCACTTGAGAAATCGAGTTCCATAATGCAACTTCTCATTGTTCCTCTGAAGGAGCAACTGGACAATTCCAAACAGAGATGTTGGAGCACAGTGAGGTTTTTAAGAGGCAGTAGAAACAAAAAGTGGGTGTTTTTTCTCTCAGACAGAGGTCTTGGCTGGAGAGGGACAAAATTAGACTGGCAAAAATGGAAAGAATCTTTTCCCCTTTCTCCCTTTTTTATTGTGGATTTGCAGTACGATAGAAAACATACCTGAGAGTGTTCCATCAGAAATAATGTGACACCATGTCAGCAGGAGAACTTGTAAACTGACTTCTGCAGAAACTTTAAAGGCATTCCAGTCATTTCAGCCAGAAACAAATGTTGTTCTCATTGAAGCTGCTCTGCTGAGAGGGCTGAGATTGTTCAACCTGGAGAGGAGAAGGCTCCAGGGAGAGCTCAGAGCCCCTGCCACGGCCTGAAGGGGCTCCAGGAGAGCTGGAGAGGGACTGGGGACAAGGGATGGAGGGACAGGACACAGGAATGACTCTAAGCTGACAGTGGGTAGATTGAGATGGCATATTGGGCAGGAATTGTTCCCTGGCAGGGTGGGCAGGCCCTGGCACAGGTGCCCAGAGCAGCTGGGGCTGCCCCTGGATCCCTGGCAGTGCCCAAGGCCAGGCTGGACATTGGGGCTGGGAGCAGCTGGGACAGTGGAAGGTGTCCCTGCCATGGCAGGGGTGGCACTGGGTGATCTTTAACCCAAATCATTCTGGTGTGATTCCATGGTCTGCTTTTCTCCTGTTCATCTCCACTTCCATGCTAGGGAGAGCACAAGGATTATGTGATTATTGCCTGTGTGTTTTACATGAACTAAATCTGGATCACATTTAATTTGAGGATTCATTTTTCAGGCTCTGGAACATTTACAGAATCCATTATTAATATTAATATTCAGTAACATCTAAAGCCCTTGTTCAGGCTAGAGGAGGTGCAGTGGAAACAGCCTCTGCTCTGGTGTGTTTGTGGTGTTGACAGACAAGGGTGGGAAGGTGAAAAAAAAATCAAAGGAGATTTAATTCTGCTGAAGTTGTTATTTAATCAGTGGCAGTGCTGTGGTACCTATAGGCAGTGATGTGTAGGCAGAGTGTGTCTGCTTTCAGAATCACTGAATGGTTTGGGTTGGAAAAGACCTTTAAAGGTCACCTGGTCCCACCCTGTCACAAGCAAGGACATCTATCAACTCTCCCAGGTTCCTTCAGTCTGGCCTGGGTCACTGCCAGGGATCCAGGGGCCGCCACAGCTGCTCTGGGCACCCTGTGCCAGGCCCTGCCCACCCTCACAGGGAAGGATTTCTTCCCAGTATCCCATCTAAATTTACCCATCTAAATCTTTTACATTCCCAGACATGTTTTGGGAGCACATCTGTGCTTATCCAGGAGTCAGTGGGAAGAGCCAAGGGGGTTTGTTTACAGTGTTGATGCAAATTAAAAATGATTTAGGCTTCAGTTTATTTCCAGTCTCATTTTGGAGAGTGACTGGTTAAATCTGGAACACAAAAACAGGGAGCCGGGACAAGGGAAGTGATGGTCACACTGTTGTCTTTGAAATGAAAATATGCAGAAGTTATGGATGACTGAAGTTCAGAAGAAAATGGCACTCACAACGAGGGAAGGTTAAGTGATTTTGAAAGCTTTCCCTTGCTGACTTCACAAACACCTGAATATTAGTTCAGTTCCTATAAATTGGTGCTGCATTGCCCTTCTGAGTCAAAATTAACTCAGCTTGGTGTGTGGAAACGTCCTCCTTTTTCTGCAACTGTGCCTTTACTCTTAAATTCATGTTAATTTTTGTTTAAAAATAAAAACATGCTCTGTATCATCATGCTAGATTAGATCCATAATGTGGATAAAAAACATTCAGATCTTCCATTTGCAAAGATTGCGTTGCAGAGCGTTCAGGCTGCCTTGTAATTTCCTGCAGACGTGATCCCTCGTTACCCTGATTGTAATTAGTCCTTCTGATGCGTTTTTCACCTTCAAGGCACTTTACAAACATGAGGCAACTCATGCTCATTGCAGTCCCTTTCCCTAGCTAAATAACATTCTGAGCCTTGTTGGAGAAATAAGTAAAATCAAGAGGAGGGGTCGAGTATCACGAGGCGCTGCAAGGAAAGGTTAATGAAGAGCCAGATTCTGCTCCTTGTGAGCAGTCATGGCTTTTTTGTCTTAAATTAGGTCACCACTTTGTCCAAACACCATCCCAGCTGATTTTTGCAGGACTCAGAAGCTCCTTTCCCCTTGCTCAGCCCCCCAGTGCAGTTTTTGTAGGAGGGCTGAAATCTCTCTCCTTTCTCCCTGTGATCTCCCCTCTGCATTTCCTCATCTCCTGCCCCATCAGCAGCTCCCTGCCTCTCCAGGCTGCTGCCTTCCAGCCATTCCTGCTCACTTTGCCAGGACAACCTTTCAGTCCATCCCTCCACTTGAAAATTGGCTCCTTCTTGCCAGAGAGGAGCAGGAATGGCCAGTGAACCAGTGGGACCCACTTTGTTTTTGTGCCATTGGCATGTTCCACGTGAAGACTTGCTGAGGATTCATCTTTAATGTTTTATTCTTATTTTTCAAATCAGCATCTAGAACCAGGAATTTTTCCAGAAACCTTATTTTTTTCCAAGTTTTCCTAATACACTAAGAAATGCAATTTCAACTTGCAGATCAATAGACAAATAGAATTCACCTGACACTGATTTTAGGGGTTCGAGTGTGGAATTGAATTTGTGTGGTTTAGGGAGCTTTTGGGTTTTGGGGTGTAAAATATCTCTTATTTGCACAGTGCTTTAGAGAGAATGAGGTTGAGGGATTTTTATGGGATGCATGCTGGGATCAGTTGTTGTGAAGGTTTCCCCAGGTCACATTTCCTCTTCTCTCCCCAGCATCCACCTCCCATCACCTTTGGAAGTTGTGGTGCTTCATCCCAAACTCCCTGTCCCCAAAGGTGGATGTTTTGGGGGAAAAATGGGGAATTGTGTGTTCAGCCCTTCCCCTCAGCCCTCTTCCATCCTGCTCTTGGCTGCTGCATCCCCTCAGCATTCCATGAGGGCGAGGAACGTGTGGCCTGATGCTGAGAGGAGAGTGAGGTGGTGGGGCCAGAAGATTTAAATTTAAGATGAAGGGTGATAAAATCTGCATTTCTAACTCATTCTGAAACTCATTTTTATAATAAAGTGAGGTCAGCAATGCCAGCCAAATTTCAGCAGCAGAGGTAGATCATCAAGTTTGATCTTAGATAGCCTGGTGTGCTAATTTAAGCATATTTTTGGGTTTGAGTGGTTCTTTATCTTTGAAGTGGAAGAAACAAATGAGAAATGCACATTTAAAACCATTCTTGCTGCTCCTCATTAAGATTGTTGCCTTCTGAGGAGCTGAAGGATATTGTTAAATTTCTTTGGGTCACTTGAGACGGCGGCTGAATTTCATGGTTGAGGAACGAGAAGAAGAACCACCAATGGAAATATAATGAGTATTTGTTCAAAGCAATATCTGCAAATTGCCTGTCCTGTCTAATACAGATTACAGATATTAGAGGGAGAGAGAGGTGATTATGAAGTATAATCAATCACCAGCCTTGCTCCAAGGCCTTGGGTCCTGGGTTACTTCGTGGGCAGGCTGTGTTTACACATTATGGGATGGGCTGGCAGGAATCATTTCACTTCCGAACCTCTTGGATCATTTGACTTGATTTGAACCCAGTAAATTTGCATCCCGTGCCAGGGAAGGTCATGGAGCAGATCACCTTGAGTGCCACCAAGCCAAGAAGGCCAATGGCACCTGGGCTGTGTTAAAAATGGCAGCAGGGCCAGGGCAGGGATTGTCCCTCTGCACTGGCACTGCTGAGGCATCTCCAATCCCAGGTCAAGTTTTGGGGCCCTCAATGATAAAAAAGTCTCNAACAGTTGGACTCAGTGAACTTGGAGGGCTTTTCCAGCCTCAACAATTCCATGATTTCATTGATAGAGACATTTATAACCCCAGCACAGCTCTTTGGCACGTCAGATGCTCAGTGTTTTCAGGCATGTGACACAATTCATTTGGTTGCTTTATTCAGATTTATTTGATTCTGATGTTGATGTTTAACCAAGGTATGTAATTCAGCTTCTTTTTGTTGTTTTGTGATTTTTTTTTCCAACAGATGTGGGAAGAGGCCATTGCCTTGGGTAAAGAACTTGCAGAACAGTATGAAAATGAAATGTTTGATTATGAACAACTCAGTGAACTGCTGGTAGGTTTTTTTAATGACATAGACACTGCAATAATTTATTTCAGAGTTGAATTTCTAAGCTTTTAAAATTATATAAAAAATACTATAGCAATGACAGTAAAATGCAGAAACAAATAAAATGTTGGACCAGTGTCATTTAACTGGCTACCACTGGATTGTCTGAAAAACACTGAATTTATTTTTTTTAGCTGAAAGAAAAACATTTCGGTAATGTTAAACTGATTTATTTGGGGTATAAAAGGAAATTCTGAATTTAAATATAAATGGGAACATGAAAAAAAATCCCCATTCTCTCTCAAGTGTCTTTCTATATTCACGTTTCTTTTTTTAGGTATGAATAATCCCCCAGCATTCATGTCTCCAGTCAGTTATTTTTGCCCTGACGTTACCCATTCATTATTCCTGCACCATTTTTTTCCTCCTCTTCTCTTCCAAAGAGATAAATGGCAGCTGTCACTGTCCCTCCTCAGGTCCCAACCATTTCCACAAGAGTTGGGATGTGATTCCAGATTGGTTCTGAAAATTCTCGACTCTAAAGTTTTTGATCCCTTTTAGTTTTGCACTCAGAGTACATTTTCCTTAGTTTCTTTGAATTATTTATTTGTTTTCTTTATCCCAGTGTGTCTGAGCTGGGCATTCCTGTGGTGTTGAACTCAGCTCCACACAGCCCCAGCTCACTGCTCCTGGTGGGGTGGGCACAGGGTATTCTTGTCTGAATATACTGAAATATATATTTCAGTATGTTTTATATATTATATGTATAATATAGAAATATAAAATACAAATATATATATTTCAGTATTTTATGTATTTCAGTATAGAAGGAACTGGGTAGGATTGTTCCTCAGCTAGAAGTGGTTGTCAGATGTGATTATTCACCAGGGGGTGGCTATTTTCTGTGTGCCTCAGTTTGAATTTTGCATCTCATTTTTGCTCGCACATGGGAACGTGAACGGGTTTGTCACAGAGGCAGCCACTCTTTAATTTTTCTACTGGACCCATTTTGGAGGAGAAGTTGGAATTTGCACTTTATTCATTGTAGCCAATGATCACAGAGTGATTGAATGGTTTAGGTTGGGAGGACCTTAAAGCTCCTCCAGTTCCACCTCCTGCCATGGTCAGGGACACCTTCCACTGTCCCAGGTTGCTCCAAGCCCCAATGTCCAACCTGGCCTTGGATATTCCCATGGAGTTTCTCCCTCATCTAAGAAGGGAGACCCAGGACTTCCAATCCTCACATCAGATAATTGAGTTTATCTGCTCATCAGCCAGGAGAGGAGATGTCACAGAATCAGTCCTGGCATGCATTTCCCTCAACAGAGAGAGAGAGGTCAAAATTCACTCTCCCATGTGAGTCAGGTCTCACACACTCCATCAGCTTTTCTTATTGCTGCTGCTGAACAGCTCCTTTTTTTCTCCCACAATAAAATTTAGAAGTTTTTTGTTCTTTCTATTTCCCCTCTTGTCTCTTTTCTTCAAGCAATATTAAATATTAGCCTCTAAGACAATTCACAAATGACAAAATAGTTTTGCTCCAGACGAGCTGAGAAATACTCAGCAGATCTGGGTCTTTGTAGACTTGGTGCCATTTACTGTTATCTGTCATGTGGGAGCAGCACTAAATCTCCCCCTAGATCAAAAGTCATTCTCTTTGCAGAAATAATAGACTAAAAATAAGTTAATGAACAGATCTCCTGAAGCTGCTTATTTGCTATTATTTCATCATTAGAGATAAAGAAGAACTCGGTGTCGAAAGCAGATGGCGTCTGACATGCGTGTGTTTATTCCAACATTTACATTTTTCTGCAATTCTCTACTGCCTGCTTTCCATATGCAAATTCATGGTTGTAAATATAGAAGAGAAGTAGTAAAAAAATGTAATGAGATGTAAGAGTCCTAAACTGACAAGTCAGCACCATTGGGATGAGCTGTGTGTGGCTTCATCCTTCTGGTGTTTTGGCATCACAAGTGTCACAACTGGAATTTCAGATTGCCTTGCAAATTCCTGACCTTCACTGCCAGTGAAATATTGCATGTGAATCAGCGAGGTTCACCAAGATGAGGTCCATCAAAATTGAGATACTGTATATAGAACAATAAGGTTTGCAGTGATGAAGTTCATCAGAATTGAGATATTGGATATGGAGCAGTGACGTTCATCAGGATGAGGTCCAACAAAACTGAGATATTGGATATGGAACAATGAGGTTCACAATGATGAAGTCCATCAAAACTGAGATATTGGATAGGGAACAATGAGGTTCACAATGATGAAGTCCATCCAAACTGAGATATTGGATAGGGAACAATGAGGTTCACAATGATGAAGTCCATCAAAACTGAGATATTGGTTATGGAACAGTGAGGTTTACAATGATGAAGTCCATCAAAACTGAGATATTGGATAGGGAACAATGAGGTTCACCAACATGAGGTCCATCAAAATTGAGATATTGAATATGGAGCAGTGAGGTTCACCATGATAAGGTTCATCAGAACTGAGATATTCCTTAGGGAACAGTCAGATTCACCATGATGAGTAGAAAAATCATGGTTACAGAGTCTGGTATTTCCGAGTATTGCCATGAATCTGATATAAAGGTGAGGAAAAACAGGGCAATGCATCATCTTCAATTTAGAGATGCATACAAGACCTTAAGTATAAGGAATCTCCTAAAAGCTCAGGTCATTCAAGTCCCTCCTGTTTATTTTGCAGAGAAAACAAGCCCAGTTCTATGAAAACATTGTGAAGGTGATACGACCAAAACCAGATTATTTTGCTGTTGGATACTATGGCCAGGGATTCCCAACATTTATAAGGGTAAGTGTCACCTGTTTCCAGAGACCTTTCTTGCTCTGGAAATTTCCCTTGGCTTGGAGAAACCTGCCTGACACTGACAGGTGTTTTTTTATGTGTATAAAACAAACACTGATTTTTCCTGTCAGGTTTCTAAGATGGAATAGTTGAATTTTAGTAGAAAAACTTTCTCTTCAAACGTGTTCAGTACTTTCTATTTCTTCAGGGTATCACTAGAAATGAAGATGAATGACCCAGTCCATCACTCAGGGTCATAACCATCTGAAATGGTGACATTTTTGCCTGGCAGGTTAATATATATTTTTATATATATAATATATATATATGAGCATGGTAGAGAAGCCTTTTGTATGTGACCATGTTTTCAGGTGAGTGTCCTTTTCAGCATTGTCACTAAAATGAAGTTGACTATCAAAGGTGTGTGACACCTTTAACAGCAATTTTTTATTGTTGACTTGTCTGTGTCATGTGCCAATTTAAGACGTGTGTCACTTGGTTGATGCCAGGATCATAGCTTTAGTGACATTTTAAGGACTTTTTCACTCATATCAGGATTTTTATGGGTTGAATTAGTGGCTAAAGAAAAGTGGGGCTATAACATGTCTGAATTGCATCTGTATTATGATTCTTTGGCACTTGGCAGTTGGTGACACAGAAATAACCCATTATTACTTAGTTAACATCCTGTGCCAGGGCCTCACCACCCCCACAGGAATGAATTCCTTCCCACTTTGCCCTCTGAAAACCAGGCTGTTGAGTGCCCTGCTGACGGAGAAAATCCTCATTTTTCCCTCTATTCCAACATTCCCTGAGAATTACAAATATATATATATAAATTACAGTTATACATAGCTGTCTGTTATTACCTTTCTTTCCTCTACTGAGCTTTTCAAAAGGCACCATTGCAGAATTAAATCCAACTGGGCAAATGTGAACAACTCCAGGTTCCTACCCCCAGTCAAAACAGCCTTTTTTTAATAAGTGCTGTATAATTTTTTCACCAAGTATTCAGTTTGAGATGAGTAATGAGGTTAAGCATATTCAGATGCAAATTTTATCCAAACTTGCTCTAATATGTTTGATCAGTTAAAAATATGCAAGTTGTCTTTTACATTTTCCTTTAGAATTTAATGAACTCAGCATATAAATGGACTGTATAAAATATCTCTTCATTTTCTTTGTTGGCAAAGAGGAAATCAATGCTTACAAATACAATAAACTTAATTTTAAAGTTATAAAAAGTTTAAAGCTTATAATGGCAAAGATCTAATACATTAATGTGAGTCCTTTTATAAGAGTCAGTATTTTTGGGTATTTCTCCTTAAATCTGCATTGGTTTATGTTTCTGTTTTTCTCTGGTACTCTTGTTTGCTCACCTGAGTGCCTTTGAATACATGTTCACGTATAAAAAGCCTAATTCAGTTTATTTATTGACATCCATTCCATCATTAGCTGTGGAAGGTGGAGGAGGCATCTTGGATTCAGTAATAATTTCTCTTAATATGTTTTCAATGGCCACCAATGTTACTGATCCTTGAAATCATGTTTCGAGGTGATTTTGGTGTGGCTTATAAAAATACCTAAAGGTAAACATGGGCTTAATGATCCCAGGATGGAACTGGAGGTGGGAAAAAAGTATTGATAAAGTATTGATTACGATGCAGCGCGAGGAGTGTGAAATTCCTCGTGTACTGAGAACCGCTAACAGCGCTGGTGTCAGCACTCCTGAGGCCCCAGTTCTGTACTGGGAGCACTGGTTTATCTCTGGGGGTGCTGGTGCCAGCTGTGGGTGCTTCTGTTTGCAGAACAAAGTGTTCATTTACCGGGGCAAGGAGTACGAGCGCCGCGAGGACTTCGAGGCGCGGCTGCTGACGCAGTTCCCCAACGCTGAGAAGATGAAGACAACGTCACCCCCCGGCGATGACATCAAAACCTCCTCTGGCCAGTGTATCCTTGGGCTGTACACCCAGTGCAACCAGTGCCTCCAGCAGCTCAGGTTGATGCCTCAGGTTTAGCTTTTATATTTTCACATTCTGTGCTGCTTTAGTGTGTGGGTCTAAGCTTCATATCAGGGCATGGTGAGCTCTCTGCACAGAGCAGGGAGACAAAACAATTCCTGCTCCAGCTGGGGACCAAGGACAAATGATCCAAATCTCAGACCCAAGAGCACAAACAACGTGGGCTGAAGAGAGAAAAACAAGCAGGGTGGGAGTGCAGCAGCTAAAGCTGGAATGGGACAATGAACTCCAAGATGCAAATGGAGCAGAACTGATCCCAGTGACAGAGCCCCTGCCCGGGCTGCATTTTGGGACCATTTTGGTTCATCTTGGGTGCAGCCCTGGCTGGGCTCTTGTGCTGCCCAAGGTGGATTTATTATCTTCCTAATAAATCCCTGCTTTTTTCTTTAGCTCTGTCCAGCCTCTGTTCTAGGTCAGCCTTCACAAGGAATCAAGGTCAAGGATTTATGGCCAATCTGTTGCACTTCTGCCCTGACAGGTGTAATGCACCAATTTTGTTGTTTTGTCATTTTTTGTGTGTGTGTTCCTGTTGAGCTGTTTGCTGTGTGTGACTGAAATTCCCTTTTCACTTCTTAACCCCTGAAATTCAGATATTCAGTGCTTCACTGTAAAGCCCAAACTGGATTTACCCTCAAAATTTCACAGGCCGGTGTCAGAGCAAATCGTGAGGTGAGTTTGGATTGGGTTTTGTTGTTTTCTCAGTCCCTTTTTTAACACATTGTTGTTGTGTTAGGAATCTGTGCACAGTCAAAGGGGTGTGGACATTGTGAGGGCATTGAATGGTGATTTTTAATATTGGCACACATTCCAACCACTGGAAAACCCTGATCCCATATTTGTTCATGAACTTCCTCTAATATTAGAATTTAATATCAATTCCTAAACAGACAGCATTTGATTTTCATTGTGCATTTGGAGCTTGGAACTGCATGATCTTTGAGGTCACTCCAGCCCAATCCATTCTGTGATTCTGTGATTCTTTTCCCTCTTTTCAGTTTCTACAGGGTGAATGAAGTCCAGCGCTTCGAGTATTCGCGCCCCGTTCGAAAAGGAGAGAAAAACCCAGACAACGAATTTGCAGTAAGAAATTATGAAAAAAATTAACCACTTTTGCTCTGCTTGTTTATCCCCCTCTGTTTTGAGCATCTGAGCCATTCATTATCTTTTGCTTGTTGAGAAATAAATTCTAGGTTTAAAGGGATTATTTTTCATAGAAAGTTAATTAAGCCAATTTATCATGTTCTCGTTTATACCAAGAGGAAAAAAAAATGGGCAAAGCTGTATTTATTTAGTAAAAAGAGCTCTTCTGAGAAAGGATTTTAAATAGTTACACCTGAAACTTGTCTTGCCATGAAGATTCCAGTTAGGCTGCTGAAAATCTTTTGTCACTAATACTTTTTGCTTTTTTTTTTACTAAATTAGATTTGTTTCATCTAACGGTCAATAAAATGAGTGCTGTGAGGAGGCCCTGGCACAGGGTGCCCAGAGCAGCTGTGGCTGCCCCTGGATCCCTGGAAGTGCCCAAGGCCAGGTTGGATGGGACTTGCCTGGGACAGTGGAAGGTGTCCCTGCTCCTGGAACTGGATGGATTTTAAGGTCCTTTCCAGCCCAAACCATTCTGTGATTCCGTGAACATCCAGTAAAACCAGGAGATCTTTCCATGGTGTTCTCCTTCAGAAAGGGAGCAGTTGTTCCCTGCTAAGTCACANGCTAAAGCTGGAATGGGACAATGAACTCCAAGATGCAAATGGAGCAGAACTGATCCCAGTGACAGAGCCCGTGCCCGGGCTGCATTTTGGGACCATTTTGGTTCATCTTGGGTGCAGCCCTGGCTGGGCTCTTGTGCTGCCCAAGGTGGATTTATTATCTTCCTAATAAATCCCTGCTTTTTTCTTTAGCTCTGTCCAGCCTCTGTTCTAGGTCAGCCTTCACAAGGAATCAAGGTCAAGGATTTATGGCCAATCTGTTGCACTTCTGCCCTGACAGGTGTAATGCACCAATTTTGTTGTTTTGTCATTTTTTGTGTGTGTGTTCCTGTTGAGCTGTTTGCTGTGTGTGACTGAAATTCCCTTTTCACTTCTTAACCCCTGAAATTCAGATATTCAGTGCTTCACTGTAAAGCCCAAACTGGATTTACCCTCAAAATTTCACAGGCCGGTGTCAGAGCAAATCGTGAGGTGAGTTTGGATTGGGTTTTGTTGTTTTCTCAGTCCCTTTTTTAACACATTGTTGTTGTGTTAGGAATCTGTGCACAGTCAAAGGGGTGTGGACATTGTGAGGGCATTGAATGGTGATTTTTAATATTGGCACACATTCCAACCACTGGAAAACCCTGATCCCATATTTGTTCATGAACTTCCTCTAATATTAGAATTTAATATCAATTCCTAAACAGACAGCGTTTGATTTTCATTGTGCATTTGGAGCTTGGAACTGCATGATCTTTGAGGTCACTCCAGCCCAATCCATTCTGTGATTCTGTGATTCTTTTCCCTCTTTTCAGTTTCTACAGGGTGAATGAAGTCCAGCGCTTCGAGTATTCGCGCCCCGTTCGAAAAGGAGAGAAAAACCCAGACAATGAATTTGCAGTAAGAAATTATGAAAAAAATGAACCACTTTTACTTTGCTTGTTTATCCCCCTCTGTTTTGAGCATCTGAGCCATTCATTATCTTTTGCTTGTTGAGAAATAAATTCTAGGTTTAAAGGGATTATTTTTCATAGAAAGTTAATTAAGCCAATTTATCATGTTCTCGTTTATACCAATAGGAAAAAAAATGGGAAAAGCTGTATTTATTTAGTAAAAAGAGCTCTTCTGAGAAAGGATTTTAAATAGTTACACCTGAAACTTGTCTTGCCATGAAGATTCCAGTTAGGCTGCTGAAAATCTTTTGTCACTAATACTTTTTGCTTTTTTTTTTACTAAATTAGATTTGTTTCATCTAACGGTCAATAAAATGAGTGCTGTGAGGAGGCCCTGGCACAGGGTGCCCAGAGCAGCTGTGGCTGCCCCTGGATCCCTGGAAGTGCCCAAGGCCAGGTTGGATGGGACTTGCCTGGGACAGTGGAAGGTGTCCCTGCTCCTGGAACTGGATGGATTTTAAGGTCCTTTCCAGCCCAAACCATTCTGTGATTCCGTGAACATCCAGTAAAACCAGGAGATCTTTCCATGGTGTTCTCCTTCAGAAAGGGAGCAGTTGTTCCCTGCTAAGTCACAGACCAGACTGAAATCAGTGCTGCTCCACCTTGCATTTGGAATTCCCCCCTGGCTCTGTAACATCTGCCAGACCTTGGTCCTTGTCCTGCTGGGGATGTTTGAGGACTTTGCTCGTGGTCCCAGCTGTCCATTGCTGACATGACCCTTGTGTTCCCTTTGCAGAACATGTGGATTGAGAGAACCATCTACGTGACAGCCTATAAATTACCAGGGATCCTCAGGTGGTTTGAAGTCAAATCCGTTTTCATGGTAAGATCAGTTTGGCTGTGTTCAGATTGTATTAAAAAAAAAAAAAATGGGCATTTTATCCAGCCAGGAAGCATTTGTGTGTCTCAGTGACTGTGCTTAGATCTGTGAACAAGGAATCCATGGGATTGTCCCTGGCACATCCTGAGGGAACCTGCTGAGGGTGCTGATTGCTGACTGAGGGTGACTCAGGCAGTGCTTTTCCCTTCCTGAGGGGAGGGAATGCAGCCAGCCCTCCAAGGCCTTCAGCCCTTTCAGAAAGCATTTGTGTCTCTCAGCAGGTGCCTAGAATGAAGAGAGACCTGAGGTGGTGCAGGGAAACCCTGCTCCATCCCGGAGAATCTAGCCTGAACTTTTTCAAAGATGATCTGGATATTTTGATTGTCATTAATTCAAAATGCCCCAATAATCAAAGGCATTGTATGTCTGCATTTCTTCCCACTCGTGGTTAAAGGTTGTTTTTGTTTCTTCTCCATATTTAGCTAAATATACCCTCAGCAACCTCACAGAGTAACTCCAATTTACTCATTTCTCTGTTCAACCATTTAGACTGTTTAGATAAGACATATCCATTAAACGCCTTTAAGATTAAATTATTCTTATGCAGCTGTAATTTTTAAGTAGCAATAAAAACATTGTTACTGCGTTTTTGAAATCTCTCTTGTGAGGCTTATTTTTAAAGGAAAAGAACAATTTGCATATGATTAATTAAAACCTTTTTCATTGCTCCATTGAGGTTATGTTGGACAGTTGTATTTGGATGAACAGAAGTAATGCAGAAAATTACTATGGTATCTATAGTAACAGAATATGAATGTGATGTGTGACAGTAACAGGCAGCTGAATAAAACACATTGAATTTTTAATGAATTTCGTAGTTTCAATACAACCCTGATGGAGAAGATTGTATTTATCTTCATGATGGCAAGAAGTGCTGTTTGTAAAGGCTGGCAGATCTGATGCCAGGCCTGATGAGCAGAGAGCAGAGCCTGACAGGCACTTGGTGTACACCCCTCCTGCTCTGCCTGGCATCCAAATGGGCACAAATCCTGCCAGCCTTTGGGAGCCAGGACTGTGTGAGCTGCAGAGCTGAGAAATGATAGCAGAATGGAACTTAATATCATGTGGAAAGACTGCTACAGATAACTTCTGACCTCCTCTGGCTCAGTTCCTACAAAATGGGTATTGACTTGCCTCAAGATCTCTGTCAGCTAAAATGCTGCAAGGAGGATCACAGGGTTTACATGCCTGTAATGCTAAATTGTGATTATGGATACTGATATTATTGATCCCTTGCTAAGCACCAGGATACTCCAGCAGCTCTGCATGTTTCATGGTTTATTGATGGAACTGGAATATCCTTAAAGGGAGAGGTGAGATTGCATCAAATCAGTGCTGAGAGAACGGAGTAATTTCATAAATGCAGTGTATTGTGTTACATAACCCATAGGAACATGCAGAGTTGCTTTAGATCTGTTGGCTTTTCAAATTCCTTCTGAGTACTTTTACCTAAACCTTTGCAATCTGTTCATTATCTGCAAGGAGTTTGGGGCCAGCATTCTTTATTCTGTATCTGATTTGCTTCAGCTGGACACAAGAAGTTGTAGGGGAAAAAAAATTTGCAGAGACCAGCCAGGGAATTAGAAATCAGATTTTGAATCACACTTGAGTTTAAAAAGAGCAAATGCTAAGCTCTGTTTTGTTTTTATCTTGGAATTTTGTACTGGTGCAAATGTCTCAGGAGAATGTAATTCCTGTTTTCCCTGGGTAGAGTGAGGAGTGCCCAGAGTCAGGAAGGCACTGGGAACAAGGCTCAGAATTTACACTTCTCATAAATAGCTTTCACCAGCTTCCAAAGCCCAGTTTGTAATAGTGAGATGGCAATTGCAATTCTCCATCTGCTTTAAAAAATTAGAGGGAGTGTTACAAGAGTAGTAGAAGAAAGGAGAATGAGAAAGCAAGCCATGATTGCTGCTACAGAAAAGTCAAAAAGCTGTCAGCTCAATGAGTGCTAATTTCTGGAGATGCTCAAGAGCTTTAAAAGCAATGGTTCATCAACACATTATTGCATAGTTATAAGGCCATTAATACAAATGACAGAATCCTAAATTTAGCCTGTGATGTTCCCAGCAGTTCTTGCCCAGTCAGCTGCTGGATGTGGCTTCACTCCCCAGCCCCGATTCCCCCATGGCACACTGGGCTCTGTCCGAGCCTGGCCTGCTCCCTGTCCCCAGCAGAGCCACCAGGCTCCTTCCCTGCCTTCCAGAATCATTCAGCAGGCAGGCTGCTCAAAATGCTAATTAAAACATCCTTGATGTAATCAGCTGGCAGGTGTAAGAGTAACAACTAAAGAGATTTGATTATAAGTGGTTCTCAGAAACAGGGTAAGCAACTGATACCCAGGTAGAAGTGCTGCTTTGTTTATGTAGCATTTATGTAAATGAGGCTGTAATCAAATATACACTTGCATTTTCCTCACAGGCCTCAATTAACCTTCCTTTCCTCTCCCTACCACATCATTTTTTTAATACAAGCAGGCTGTGGCTTCCAGTGAGGGCTCTCTGGGTCACTGCAAGTTACTGATTTTCAGCCCATTCACTTAATATTTAGAATATTTTAGTACTGTTTTTTTCAACATGAACTTTTTGAAAGGCACAGTAGCTGGGCATAAAAAGTAGCTGCAGGTCAGTCAATTAAAATAAAGCAAGTTTTAGACAGAGTAAGAGCTAATTCACCCCATGAAGGCATCTGAGGAGACTCTTCATTGAAGTCCAGGTAAAAAGAAAATTTCTCCCTTCAGTTCTCGATGCTCAGATGAAGAAAATGTGACCTCTTGGGAAAAAGCACAGCAGGTAGTTTAGATGGCATCTCATCAACATACTCATCTTGATGTCCTTGGAAACACATCAAAATAATCACTGCAAAAATATCTTCTTGGTTTTTGAGCGGCTTAGGATTACATTTTCCATCAGAAAATCCACATTAAAGTTACCATTTCTTTCTTACTGTTATGTTAAGCTGGATCTTCTTTGTGCTGCTAAAACTCACCAACCCTTAATCTCTGATGTTCTCCATAATCCTCCAAAACACCTCACGTGATTGCTGCCAGAGCCTGTCTGGATGCTGTGCTGGGATACAATCCCTCCTGCAGCAGCAAAATGCAGTTAACTTCCTCCACTGATACCCATCATCATATCAGTTACTGCAGCACAGAGACACCAAATACCTCACTCACCCTTTCTGGTAATTATTGGTCAGAAATCCCACAAGAACCTCGGTTCTGGCAGCCCTGAGACATTTCTGCCCGTGGGGTTTTGCTGAGCAGGTTAAAAACTCTGCCCCTGCTTTGAAATCTCCTTTTGCTTGGCTTTTAGGTGGAGATCAGCCCTCTGGAGAATGCCATCGAGACCATGCAGCTGACCAATGACAAGATCAACAACATGGTGCAGCAGCATCTGAACGACCCCAACCTGCCCATCAACCCCCTGTCCATGCTGCTCAACGGCATCGTGGACCCCGCCGTCATGGGCGGCTTCGCCAACTACGAGAAGGTGACACCACAACTCATTCCCTCAATTCCACCAGGATTCCCCACCCTGCTGGGCCCCAGCTGGGGTTGTTCAGCTGGAAGGGAGAAGCTCTGGGGTGACCAAATTGTGGCCTTGTATTGCCTAAAGGGGCTCCAGGAGAGCACTGGGGACAAGGGGTGGAAGGACAGGACACAGGGAATGGTTTCCCACTGGCAGAGGGCAGGGATGGATGGGATTTTGGGAAGGAATTGTTCCCTGGCAGGGTGGGGAGGGACTGGGATGGGATTCCCAGAGCAGCTGGGGCTGCCCCTGGATCCCTGGCAGTGCCCAAGGCCAGGCTGGACACTGGGGCTGGGAGCACCTGGGACAGGGGAAGGTGTCCCTGCCATGGCAGGGGTGCTCTAGACATCCTTTAAAGTTCCCTTCCAACCCAAATCACTGTAATTGTGATTCCATAATTCTCACTTTGTGTTTCTACTTTGAATTCTACTTCACAGAATTTTTAAGTTGATCAATTTATCTTCATTGTAGCTCATTCCTCTGCTAGTAGATGTTTCATTTTCTGAAATAATGGCTCATTTCTCTCTCTCTCAATTAGGCTTTTTTTACTGAAAAGTACATGCACGAGCATCCAGAGGATCATGACAAGATTGAGAAGCTGAAGGATCTGATTGCTTGGCAGGTAAAAAACTTGAAGTCAGGTTTGGCAGAGGGAGCTGCTGTGGAAAGACAGCTTGGTGTCACTTTGGAGAAAATTCAAACATTATCCTCACCTTGGATACATTTCTTTGCCATTTAAATCTGTCTTGGAGCTTCAGTTAAAGTTCATCTTTTCAAATCTGACATAATTGCTCATTTTGATAAATTTGCAGAGAATAAATATGATCAAGATATTCTCTTTTTTCTTGTTTATTTTTTTTTTGTGGAAACACAGTAAGTGACAATCTCTCATCTGTATCAGATGAGAAAATATTTTTGAGGGCAAACAAGAGACAGTTCCAGTTTTGTTCCATAGTCATATAGTGGACATTTTTCTATGGTCTCAGGATAATTTTATTATAACTAAAAAAACACCAGGTTGATTGGAAATGGTTTTTTTTCCCACAGAAGAAGAAAGTGAATCATTGTCGTTTCATATTCAATTCTGTCTTTATAATAAAGGGAATAATTTACATTTCCATGGATTTCAGTCTTAGAGGTGGTAGAACCAAAGCTACAGAATTCAAAAATAAATTATCCTCTGAAGGCCTTAAAACTATCAGTGAGTAAAAAACTCTTTTGGTCTGAAACAAAAAAAGGCTTTTTTATTTATTTTCTTGTGAGCTTTTAGAAATGATTAGATTTTATAAGCTTTAAGTTTTATAGAGGAAAATAATTTGGTCCCAGCAGACTGACTTGGTGTCAGCTCTGTCTTTGCCTCTGAGAGTGATGCTTCAAATGAATTCCAAACACACTTTCCCTCAGCAAAGGCTCACTTTGGTGACACATGTGTATTAAAATGATATTACAAGTTGAAAATCGGTGTGGCAGCTGATCACATTGTATTTTAATTATTCAGGCCTGTTAAAGACATGATTTCCCATCAGTTTTGTACTTCAAAACAGGAAGCAGGGAAATAGAGAAAAGGGATCAAAATTTATCTTTATATCTGAAAATCAGAGTCACTAAAAGCCCTTTCAGTGCTTTTAAATTGCCTTGGATGTTTCATATACATGTAGGGGATCCTAAAATTTAAAATTCCTCTCAAATTACTTCCAGCCAGGTGGGAGTCAGCTCCCAAATATTGGGAGAAGGATGTGTCTGGAAGCCTTTGGAGGGCTGAATTCCTCCTGGGCTGACAGTGATGGAAAGCAAAAAGGAGATTTCATTTTTCAATAGCGTGGGGCTTGGAGTTCTGTAATCACATGGAATTTTCTCCCTGCTGCATAAATCAAACTGGGTATATGAAATAGGAGCCTGACAATTGTATTACCAGCTGACCAGTTAAATTTGATTTTTTTCATCTCCTTACCTCTTTCTCCGTTGTGCTGTGGAATTCATAATTCATAGTTCATATAATTCCTGTGAACTTCAAGTGAACATTTTGTTTCTGTCTCTTATTAATTCAGCTAAATTCCATTAGCAAAGCAATGTCCACTTTTGTCCTTCTTGGTGCTTTTCCAACTTAGGCAAAAAATGTTCCCATGCAACTGCACCATTTCAAGCTGATCTTTCATTTTAACATGAAGATAATGAAATGATTGATTGAAATTAAGGCAGAGGAATGAATGATTGATGACATTAGTCACTCTGAATTTAGCTAAAGTATTTACAGCACAGCAAAACAGAAAAATACCACAGCAAATCAAAACCTTGTGCTCCTTCTACAGAGATGAAAGAATTGCTGAGTACCAAACTCAGGTTTTATGCTCATATTTTATGATCCCCTTGCTCTGAAAGATTGTTTTCAAAGATTAGTTTCATAATTCAAATCAATGTCATTTTTTTCATTCTTTTCAGCTGAGCAGATCAAGATGTAAAAAAATAAAAAGGAAAACAAATCAGGGAATAATTTGAAGTTGCAGTGGAACTTCATGAAATTTTAAAATCAGCCAAGAACAGAGTTATGAAATAAGAAAATGCCCTTTCTGCAAGGCCAAATTAATTGGGAATATCCTGAATATGGCAAAATTCTGCCCCGACAATGATTCATGGAGGTGTAAAATTCCATGTCAGTCATCACCACATTTCCCTGTGGCTGGAAAGGAGACACAGGGGGAGTTTGGAAGTTGGTAGAAGAAGAAACAGAAATGGTAACACAGTTGGAAGGCTCTTCCTGCACTTGTTAATGTTTAAAGTTAAGTGATCTTGGACAGGGAGGCCAAATATCCTGACTCTGCAGCCTCACCTTCTTCTGTGGCAAAGCCATGGGACATCCATGAATTTCAGCTTCTGTAAAAGATGAACAAACCTCTCCTCCTCCTTCTCCTCCTTCTCCTCCTTCTTCTCTTTTTTCTCCTTCTCTTTTTTCTCTTTCTTCTCTTCTTCTTCTTCTTCCCCTCCTCCTCTGCCTCCTCCTCCTTGTTCTTGTTCTCCTTCTCCTCTTCCCTCCCCCCACATTTTTTTCCTGCAAATAATGTCATTTACTTCCTGTCCTTGATTTTCCAACCTGGAGGTAGGTGGCTGATCCCCAGGACAGGTTCTTCAGTGCATTTTCTACCCATAAAATGGTCTCATGTGCTTCACCTTGGTAATGCCAGTTGTTCAAAAAAGATTCCCTTTCCAATGTCAATGGGTCTTTAAAATAAATGAGCACTTATCCCTCCAGAACAGGAGGGTCACGGTGTGGCCTGGTAATTATGTAAATTCAGAAATTCATTTACTTGTTGAGAGCAGGGAGACTTTCTGGTTTCATGTTTAATTTTTGTCGAGTGCAAATCCATATGGTTATAAACAAAAACCACTACATTTTAAAAAAAAGTCATTGTTCTTCTCTTTGTAGTCTTTCAGGAGAAGCACCTCTGTCCATTTAAACAGTGCCAAATCTCAGGGAATCATCTTGATAAGATTTCTCGAGTTTGTTCATCTGTAATTCATCTGTGTATTTATTATTCTCCTTACTAATAAAGCTGCTCCTTCTGATTGCTGCTCAGTCTTATTAGAAAAATCTGTTTTTAATCAGTATTATGATTTAATTATGAATTATTAAGAAGAAGCCTCTTAGCTTGATTGCTGCAGAGAATATCTGAGTTAGAATCAGAGCACTGTGTGGGCTGAAACGGACCTGGAAGAGGAAATATTTTTCCTGAGCTGGAGGTAGAAAACTCTAATGGTGTGTCTGGGTAGCTGTGGGAATGAAAATGTCTCTCTTAAAACATTTCCAAAGGTCAGCTACACCTCCACACTAGGAACTAATTATATAATCCTGTGCTGGCATGGATATTTTGTGACAGAAGCCTTGAAGATAAATGATTATTTTCAGTCACAAAAGAGAATTAATTTGATTTTTTCCCTCTTCTGTTTTCTTCCCAGAGAAAATAGAATAATTTTTCTAAGGAGAACTATATAGCATCTAAAACTGTATGTTTTATTAATAAATATTGCTCTGCAATATATATCTGTCCAAGGATGGAGCTCATTTTCGGCTTTAGAAAGAGCATTTATTAAAGACAACATAAACTATTTTCCTCTTCAGGGTTTTATCCTCATGGAACTGGGAAAGGATTTGATGTTAATAACCTGGTGTGAGAGTCAGCATTCATCAGTTTGGTGTTTTAAAGTACAGAATCTGTGGGGGCTTGAGAATGGAATATCACAGGAGAGTTTGTGCTGTGGGATAAATCCAGTATGGGATTTCTGGGCAGAATTAGGGCTGAATTAAATGTAAAAGACTTTGCTTAACAGAAGAAAAGAAATCCTGGAGTACAGGGGTTTAGATCCTGTCATGCATCATATGCAAGGAATGCTGATGGTCACTGTGATCATAATAATAATTCTTGTCATTTCTAATATTTTATTATTGTTGCTACTTATTATTGTTATGACTATTATTGGTGTTATAATTACTATTACTATTGCTCTTATTACTAATATTATTGTTATTGCACGAGCTCTTTCGCTGCTGTGGGAGCGCTGCCCCGTCCCTTGGCTCAGGAAGGGCTGGGCAGGGTGGAGCAGCCAAATTCTTCCTTCCAGATCCCATTCCTGGCCGAAGGCATCCGGATCCACGGGGAGAAGGTGACAGAGGCCCTGAGGCCGTTCCACGAGAGAATGGAGGCGTGCTTCAGGCAGCTGAAGGACAAGGTGGAAAAGCAGTACGGGGTCCGCGCCATCGTAAGTGCCCTCCCAGCTTCTCCTTCCCACAGTAGCTGGAATTCCCTTGAATTACAGCAGCTCTCTATTCCCGTGTGATGGTTGCATTGATTTAAAATAGCAGTGTAGATGCAGAGTTCCTGGTTGTTGTTCCCAGTGATCATCAAATTATGGAATACTGAGCAGATGGGAGATGCTGAGGAAGCCTCGGTGCTTTCATTTCCGAGCACGGGAGCAATTTCTAAACTGCCCGAGTCTGTTCCTTGAAAGTCAAGATAATACTTCTGTTCTGAAGGATGTGGGTTACAAAAATGAGTTTAAAAATGGACACTTAGCAGGATTCTTCCAGAGCTGGATGTCATCTTTCCCTAGGTGGAATTCCTTTAGGGAAGGGAGGGCTGTGCGTTGTACCTACACTGAATGTAGGCAGGCAAGAAAACCACAGCTCCTACTTATGAGTTTAGAAGGACTGAAATTCCTGCTTTTCTCATTTCAGCAACTTATTTCCAGTTGCTGCTTCATCCTTAAGGGAAAGCCAAGAATTTCATGGGATTTCCAGTGGAAGTTTGTTCTGCTTTTGAGCATTGAGTGCAAAGGTCAGAACAAACAAATCGAACAGCCTTTTAATTCAGGATAGAATTGATAATTCAGTCAAAAATACATGGATTGGGTGCTATTATGAGATCATATTTTGCCTGGAGCAAAGGAGGCTCAGGGGGGCCCTTGTGGCTCTGCACAGCTCCTGCCAGGAGGGGACAGCCGGGGGGTCGGGCTCTGCTCCAGGGAACAGGGACAGGAGGAGAGGGAACGGCCTCAGGCTGGGCCAGGGCAGGGGCAGGGTGGACACCAGCAAGAATTTCCCCATGGAAAGGTTGCCAAGGAGTGGAAGGGGCTGCCCAGGGAGGTTTGGAGTCCCCATCCCTGTGGGTGTCCAAGGAGGTGTCACTCAAGGCACCCGAGTCTTCAAGGTGAGGACTGGGCACAGCTCGGACTCAATCTCAGAAGACTTTTCCACCCTAAATATTTCTGGGATTCTGTCCATAGCAATGACATCTTTTTTTAATGGGGACACTGAGATCTTACAGGGAACATTCCAGCCTTTGTGGTATCCTTTAACTGATGTTCTGTTTGTGGTCCTTCAAATCCCATCTTATGAATTTATATATTCAGGAAAAAGTTCAAACAGTAATTTATTCCACAGGGAGAACAGAAGTAATTAACATTAATGATACCTGCATGTCAGTCACTTCAGTAATATCCATTTACATCATCAAGGAGATGACTGGAAAGTGGTGTTATCTCTCTAATTTCACTCTACCCACCAGTAAAAATTTTCAGGATTGATGGAGTTTTATCGCTCCTGTCTTCCTTGTACAAGGCCAATTTACCAGTAGTTGACAGGGTGGAAAATATACCTGTAATTAAACAGCATGAGATTCTTATTTGTTGACTGCAAGAGTTCAATTATTTTATGCATATATCAGTTATTAATGACTAACAAAGCTTGGAGAAATATTCAGAACTCTGAAATTGTCTGAAACAAAACCAAAACTTTCATATATTTTCTTCTTAACCTGGTGTCACTCTGTAAATTGGCTCTCCTGATATTTTCGACAGGAAGTTTCTCTTTGTGGGTTTTTACTTTGGGTTTTTGGGGTTTTTATGAAGTCCATTTCATTGAAATGTATTGACAAGGCAGTCACAACGATGGCAGAGATGGATTAAAAAGTTAAATGTAAAAAGATTGTTTTTTAAAGGCAAGATGTATAAAGGATGGAAATACCATTGCAACAAAGGAATTCTTGGAATATGCTTAAAATTATACATCTGCCTGTGAGAACTTGAATGTTTTTTTCTAGTCCTTTAGGTGGATTTCCTTTAGAACCTATTTCTTGGTAACATGAGGTGTTAGTTGTTATTAATTCACATCCCTGGATGTGTTTATAAAAAAATTGGATGTGGCACTCAGTGAAAAATTCCCCTGGAGCCTCTTCACAGCCAGCCTGGGAACGGCTCACAGCCAGAATGGGAATGAGGCCCCACCTCGAGTGTCCAGCTCTGGCCCCTCAGTTTGGGAAGGACGTGGAGACTCTGGAGCGCGTCCAGAGGAGGCAACGAGGCTGGAGAGGGGCTGGGAACACAAACCCTGTGAGGAAGCCCTGAGGGAGCTGGGGGTGCTCAGCCTGGAGAAAAGGAGACTCAGGGCTGACCCCAGCACTCTGCACAGCTCCTGAAAGGTGCCTGTGCCCAGCTGGGGTTGGGCTCTTTCTCCAGGCAGCTCTGACAGAACCAGAGCACACAGCCTCCAGCTGCACCACGGGAAATGCAGGTTGGATATTAGGAAGAAGTTTTTCACAGAAAGGAGTATAAAGTTCTGGAATTGCCTGCCTGGGCAGGTGGTCGAGTCACCATCCCTGGATGGGTTTAAAAAGTCTGGGTGTGGCACTGGGTGCCAGGGTTTAGTTGAGGTGTAAGGGAACGGGTTGGACTCGACGATCTCAAAGGTCTCTTCCAACCTTGTGATTCTGTGATTCATTAACAATACCAAACTCTACCTGGAAGAAAATGCACGGCCCCCTCCCCCGTTCCCTTTGGCTGGCGGGTATCAGCTGTTTTGGGATGAAGCAGTGACATCTGCCCTTTCTCGGCTGCAGCTGTCGGGGCTGGAGGAGCGGCGGGGCAGCCGGCCCCGCTCCATGGTGCGCTCCTTCACCATGCCCTCGTCGTCGCGGCCGCTCTCGGTGGCCTCCGTGTCCTCCCTGTCCTCGGACAGCACGCCCTCCCGGCCCGGCTCCGACGGGTGAGTGCGGGATCCTCAGCCAGGAACTGTCCCTAAAGCACCCCGGGGTTGGAGGGTGGGCAGCGTTCCCAGATCTCGGAGCTGGAAACAGCTGGGAGGGCTGGGGGTGGATTCACCTGGAGAAGGCTCAGAGCCTCTTCCAGTGCCAAAAGGGGCTCCAGGAGAGCTGGAGAGGGACTGGGGACAAGGGATGGAGGGACAGGACACAGGGACATCCTTCCACTGCCAGAGGGCAGGGATGGATGGGTATTGGGCAGGAATTGTTCCCTAGGAGGGTGGGGAGGGGCTGGGATGGAATTCCCAGAGCAGCTGGGGCTGCCCCTGGATCCCTGGCAGTGCCCAAGGCCAGGCTGGACACTGGGGCTTGGAGCACCTGGGACAGTGGAAGGTGTGTGTCCCTGCCTCTGGAACTGATGAGTTTTAAGGTCTCTTCCCACCCAAACCATTCCATGATTTTTGTAAGTGACAGCCTAATGCTGGCTAAAAACCCCTACCCACAGAGACATTTCTCTCCAGGTCTGTTGTTCTCTAACCTAGATAAGTACGATGCTCTTTCTTGCCATATAAGCATACAAACACCACCAGAAAGCCCCAAAAAGGAGATCAGTGCCCCCTTTTTAGAGTATCCCAGATGTGTGAGTGCAGGAGGGATGCTCTGCAGGCTGTGTGCAGCCAGCCCTGTCCCAGGAGCTCAGGGCAGGATTACCTGACTGCTCAATCACTGCTGCTCCCTTCGGCTGCCAGAGGAAAAGCTGCTTATGGCAAGGTTGTACTTCAAGACTTATCAAGATATTTCACATGAGAACTGGGAATTCTGTTGATAAGCTCTGTCTCACAGTCACATCCCTCAAAGAACAAAATAATCTGTTGGCTGTCTGGGCTTTCCATGCAGCCTCAGAAGTCCCTTCTCTCTCTTCCTCCCCTCAGGCCCCCCTGTAATCCAGAAATGCAATATTTGACCAAGGCAGCAGTTTTTTAAAGCCTTCTGAAGGGCTGCTGATTTACAGGGGTGTGCTGGAAGCTCCTGTGCACCTTCAGAGGACAGTTATTACCTGGCTAGAGACTAAAGGCATCAAGTAAAATTAAATCCAGCACCTAAGGACCAGCAGGATGCTTGCCTTGATTACAGAGAGTTTATTTAGTCTTTGGGAGGAGCTGTGAACAGAGCACAGCTCAGCTCTCATTCCACTGCCCTCTGGAATCTTTGCACACATTGGTGTAAATGTGGGACAGCAGAGATCCTGAGTTTTGACTAATTCTAAACAAAATTGTCTTGCTGGAACTTGGGCGGAACAACCATGCCAAGTGAGGGAGCAACTCTGTTTTATCTCAGAAGAAAAATATAGATTCTTTCCTTGCCTCTTTCTGGTTTTCCCTTCAAAATCTTTAAATGCATTTTACTTTGTCATTGGGTGTTATTTCCTTGAGGTTCACCTCTCAGCTGTGTTGTGGTAAGTGTCACATAGCAGTTTTTAGGCTCTGAGTCTCCTCAGAGTGTATTTTCACAAAGATCCCACAAAGATCACGGTGCAGCTCAGCTCCTGCTCTGAGCCCAGGGCAGTGCAGGAAAATAGAATGAGCAACTCTTGTCACTGAGAAGACCTGAAAATACCCCTCATTTGTCTGATCAGTGGAGGAGGAAAAGAAAAATCATCAGATGTAAATAATATCATGAAAGACCTCAAAAATTCAGGTGGCTATAAAATCATGCAGGTGGTTGGCACTGCTCACCTAGCAGAAGTTTCCTCCTGTTCCTGCTGTAGTTGGTGGGGTTTGTGGTCAGTTCTCCTCTTGTCTTTCCATGTCTCTTCATAAATTAAGTTTGAGAATAGAGATGAAGCTAAAAAACAGTTAAACATAAAGCTAAAGGAGTGTCTTATCCATATCACTCAGTTTCTGTTTAATGCCATTTCCAGCTCCTGCTCTGGAGCTTTTAAACAGCAAAGACTCAAAGCAGACTTTGGTACAGGACATGTTTTACAACTCCCAACTCTATGTATAAAAAACCTAACTTTTAAAAAGGGCCTTGGGTTTAGTCCCTGCTTAAAATGGGACTTAGAAATACAAATGTGAGCACTTGCACTCACTTGGAAGAGGGAGAATCCCAGGTTCCTGTGGGATTTCTCAGCTCTTGGCAGTCCCAGAGTGCTTCCAGTTGGAGCAGTGTGCTGACCCATTTTAGCACAGATACATTAATAATCCAGATAATTAATAGTCCTAATATAGTGCTTGGAAGGGAAGCAATTAATCATTGTCTGAAGGATGGAAATTCCTCTTGTAAATCTCAGTCAGCCTCCGAGGTGCTGGCCCCGCCCAGCCCAAAATACTCAACTCAGGTTCCTAAAAAGTCCTGGTGCTGGGAGAGCTGGGCTCTGCTCTGGGCTCTGTCACTGGGGTTCTTTGTGGCCCTGGGCAAATTGTTGCCTTCCCTTTCCCCAGTCTGAAAAATGGGATGAATCAACTCGTGGGTTTGTTCCCAACCCGTGGGATTCAGGCTTTGGGAAATGGCTCAGGGGCTGCTGCTGCAGGTGCTGCTTTGAGCATCTTCCCATCAAATGAGCTGATGTAGAGTGGAAACTACAAAAAAAAATAACAATAATTTGTTATTTGTCATTTGGATATTGCTGCTGGGTATTGCTGCTAATGGTGGGGATTAGGATAATGTCAGTGCAAATTGTCTGAAATACGAATACTCTGGAATTTCACAGCAAAGATTGTGGCCTGAACCTGCATGCACCTCATGGCATGGGAAATGCTTTTCCAGGGCTAAAAAGTGTCCTTCTCTGGGAAGTTTTGGTTTACTTTTGTTTTTGTAATGTGGTGGTTTGAGAAAGTCTTAAAATCTGCCGGCATGATTTTGTCTCGGTGTGATCTTAGTGGGGTTTTTTTCATTTATAATATAAAATAAATCATAAAATACTTTGTCTAGCCAAGAGTGCTCCATCCCTGGAAGTGGTGCCTCATCCCTGGAAGTGTCCAAGGCCAGGTTGGAGCACCCTGGGACAGTGGAAGGTGTCCCTGTCCATGGCAGGGGGTGGGACTGGAGTTTCCAGGTGCCACAGCATGGAAGAGTGGCAGTGCTGAATGAGAACCCCATTTTAATGTGAAATTCAGGAGTTTGTGCAGCCAGAAACCAATAAATTTACTGCAGAGCAGGGAAATCCGCAGCTCCGCTCCTCCAGCAGTTCTGCAGTAATTTTTATTATAAGGCAATTATGATTGTTGTGACCTTCTGCCCCCTCCTTCTCCCTCTAACGAGTTTTCCTGGATTAGCAAAGCCTCATTAACTCGAGCGAGACTTTGGGAAATACGTAAATAAAAATTAGTTGTTTTGAAAACAGCTTTTTATTGATCTGAGCAACAACGTTTTTCTTTAGGTTCATGCTGGAGCCCCTCCTGCCAAAAAAGATGCATTCTAGGTCGCAAGATAAATTGGACAAGGATGACCTAGATAAAGATAAAAAGGAAAAGAAGAAGGAGAAGAGGAACAGCAAGCATCAAGAGATATTTGATAAAGAATTTAAATCTACTGATATTTCTCTGCAGCAGGCTGAAGCAGTGATCCTCTCAGAAACGGTAACTTTATTAGCAAGGAAAGCTTTATCTAATTCTGAGCCATGTTCTCTCTCTTTTGAAATCAAAATGTTGATTTTTACTGTTTAGTTCCTTTGTAGACCAGAAATAACTCTGAGGGGACATACCACAGTGTTAATATACATGCTAATGAATCAAAACTACCGATTTGATTTACAGTCAGGAAAAGATCCTCTGACAATCTTCACCCAAAGCTTGGCGTGACTGTTTGATAAAGGAGCAGATGGCATAGCATAGCTGAAATAATGCAGCCATCCCAGCAGCCTTTGGAATTGCTGGTTCTCAGTAGATGGGGATGGATTTGCCCACATTTCCCTGCAGGACAGTGTTTGGGGGGATATTCCAAGGTCATTCCTTCGGCGGTGCATGTCCTTGCAGGGATGTTTGGAGCAGAAAATCCTGAGTGTGTAAGGATATTAAAACCAGGGCATATCTCCCTTAAACCCTCTCTTCTTGGCTTAGATTTAATTCACTGGAACTGTCCTCAAGGCTCAGGTAACCCGAGAAGTTGGAGCTGGGAAATAGAAAACAGGGATGTCTGAAGCTTGAGCAGGGAGAGCATGAACTGACTGTGACCTCCAAATCTCTGCCTGGACACCTGTTTGGAGGCCAAGAATTTAAAATTGCCTCCCAGAAATAAATGAAATATTCTTTTCAGGATCTGCACAAGTACTTGTAGAGCCAGCTTTGCACTCAGCAGAGTCTTGTTGGTGCTGTGTCATTGACGTTGGATTTTGAAACTATTTCTCTCTCGCCTGTGATAACTGGATCCTTTAGTTCTTTTTGTTTGGTATTTATAGGAAGATATTATTTACATGTTCAGCCATACTTCCTCTGTTTTCTGGATTTTGCCCTCCCTTGCCACTCAGAGATGAGTTAAACTCTCACACATGTCTTGGGACATCCTGAAATATCAGAGTTCTGGTGTTTGATGGGCTCAGTCAGAAATTCCAGTAAAATCCCATCTGAGGGTCTCAGGCTTTTCACCTTTGAAACCAGTGAGTTTTTCCATTGACTTCAGTAAATTTTGCATGAGTCTTGGTTTGATTGGATGGAGTTTCCTCCTGCCAGAGCCAGCCAGCTGAGCATCATTTTGCACAGATCCCACGTCTCATGGTTTTGCTGCCGTGCATTTTGCTTTGCACCTTGCAGCAGTTGTGTTTTGACTGATTGAAGACTGGCATCACCGTGGCAGGACTTCACTGATCCCAAATGGCATCTCCCAGATCCCAAACGGACCAGCAGAGCTCCTGGGATGTCACAGAAGGAGGAAATTGTATTTCAGGGCAGCTGAGTCAGCTGGAGCAGCTGGGAGGCATCCAGGGATGCCGGGGAGCTGGCTGGTGTCACCGCGAGGTCACTGCCACCTCTCAGAGGTCTTGGACGTTGGAAAAGCTTGTTTATGACAGGAAAAATGCAAATTCTATCTGAAAAGGAGGGCAAGATAACCCTTCAGGGCATATTCTCATTTGGCATCTGAGGAGCAAAAATCAGCAAAGCCCACCATGGTTTGACTCAAGCTTTTCCAATCTTCCCAGTCAGGAGCTTTCAGTGGCTGACTGGTGTGAGCAATATTCCCCTGGTTACGGAGAGGGAGGGAAATTAAATGTCAGAACTGGTTACTTACAGTTATTTTGAGCTTCTTCAAGTCCACAGATCAATAATATGAAAAGGAGTTTGCTGTTGAGAGAAAAACTCTCCCTTTTCAGCCTCTGCAGAAGCCTTGATGAGCTCCAAGATGACTGAGTCAATTTGGAATGTTTGGTGTGAGTGGGGTTCATCTTTAGGTGAAGCAGGAGAAACTCTTTTGAGATCAGTTTACACGAGTGCTTGCCCAATTCCCACTGCTGTCATCTGGAATTTTGAACAGATAATATCAAGGATGAGTTTAAAGATAAAATTTGTCTTAAAATTTTTGCGTGCTGGAGGTGTCCCCTGTTAATGGTGGGAAGGGAAATTTGGTAGGAATTCAGCTTTCCCAGTGTTCAACATTCATGTTCAAGTTCCCTTTTTAAGCTGAAATTACTCCCAAAGCACTTTTACCACTGTGCTGTATGAAGAAAAAGACATTTTGCTTTTTCCTGCACTAAGAACTTGGAAGAAGAAAGTTTGCTGGATTAAAAGTGGAGAAGAAAAAAAATAAGGATTGGGTTTTTTTAAAAAAAAATTTGGGAGTACAGATTTGACTAGAAATGGAAATTAAATTTTAAAAGTTTCTAAAGTGGCATTTTAGTAATTAATACTTTTAGTTACTAATTTTTTTATTACAGATACTGGATTCATTGTGCTGAGAATTTTACAGCTCGTTATACTGTCACTCATTCAGTTAAAACATTTCAGTTATTTGGTGATTTTTTTTTAAACAGATTCTTAGTTCTGGCTTCTGAAATATTTGGAGATTTTACAGCAGAAGACAAATTTCCAGAGAATAGCAAGTGAGAGAAATGCCAGTGGCCATCCCCATCTCTGCAGAGCTCCTGCTGCTCTTCCCAACAATGATGTTGTGTGAAGAAATGAGTGTTTCCAGTCTTCTAGAGGATCTTCTTTTTTCCAATCACATGAATCACTGTGGAAGAACATGGGGAAATTCTAAAACTGCAGAATTATTTCATGGAGCTTTTAGGTTTGCACAGAAAAGGAGCATTCAGGGGCTGTTTAATTGAATGGTTTAAATCCCCTTCTCCAAATTTCACTGCACTCACCATGAATTTATTAACTGATCAAACCACAGGCATTGATTACATAAAACAACAAAGATAACTCAAGCACTTGAGTATGTGAAGATGATCAGGAATATCTTCATCGTTTCCTAGAGATTTATTATCTTCTTTTAAGTATCACATCAAATTCTTCAGCATAGATTGTCCTTGTTAGTGCTTTGATCCAGGAGCTGAGAGCAAGCCCAGCTCTGAGCAGGTAGTTAGAGCCCTCAGAGGCTGCAGTTGGGAATCAGAAGAACAGGCTGTGTTTTATTGATTTGGTGCTGTCTAACATCACTCACCATTGATCTGCCCTTGCCTAGGCCAGGACAAATTAGCAATGGCTTCATTAGGGATTGGTGGCCTCCCAAGAGCTCGTGTTCCTCAGCAGATCCCTGATTTCTGCAGAGCTTCCAGAGGGGGCCCAAGTTGCCAATCCCAGGAGAAGTTCACATTTATTTCAGTAATTACAGAGGGGGTTAACCTGGGAACCTGCCTCCAGTTGGTTTTTCTTTTGATTCTGGTGTGTTTCCTTCACCAATTAACATGTTTTCCTTAGTTGCTTTTTTATAATTATCTGCCCCTGAAAAAAGTGATTGCTTTGCTTATCCATTCTGCTAAAAATATGCTTGAAAGGATGTGGAAAGCAGAAACCTTTGGAATCTCCAGGATTTGATCTTCAGCATCAAAAAAAATTTCTTAGAGGTCACCCTAAGATCTTGATGAACTTTCCAAAAAGAGGTCCATACTTTTGGGTCATTCATTTTTTGTAGAAGGGTCTCACAGGCACAACCTTTGATGCAAAGCCTTTTGGGGTTTGTTTTCTGAAAAAAAAATTTCAAGTTTCTCCTTCCCAGCTTACTTTATAAAAACCCAAACATTGGGAAATGACAAAACCCTTTGAAAAAGCCTGGATTGCTGCTGGCACTTTCTGTTTTGTCCCAGTGCAGCACCTTGGAGTAATTCTCCTTTTAACTTCAGGCTGCTGCTCCATTTTCTGGGATCTGTTTGAAATAAAAGCTTCATTTTTTTTTCACTGTGATTCCTGTTACTATGGGGGTGGTGAATGGGGAAATCAGTAGAGCTCAGAATTAAACTCAGTAAAAAAAATTGCCTTAACTAAAGCACAAGTTGCCCATCAGATTACAAATACCTTTTGAGGCTTCCTGATGGAAAATTTGAATGGATTATGAAGCAGCCAGAGGGAAAAAAAAAAAAAAAAAAGAAGAGATTTCAGTGAATTAAATATAAGCACAGTCAGGAGCCACCAAGAAGCTGTTTCTGGACAGATGATGTCTTCATCTTCTTGATGAAGAGTGGGTTAACCTGGGGACCTGCCTCCAGTTGCTTTTTCTCTTGATTCTGGCGTGTTTCCTTCACCAATTAACCAATTAATTTCCTTAGTTGTTTTTTTATATTTATCTGCCTCTGAAGAAGTGGTTGCTTTGCTTATCCATTCTGCTAAAAATATGCTTGAAAGGATGTGGAAAGCAGAAACCTGGGTAAATGGTTAAAGAGGTAAATTTTAACAGGAAAGTAGATCTGTGTGAGAAAAAAAAAAGGTTTTGAGTGCTGTATGATGTGGTGTGAGACTCTAGAGATCCTCAGGTGTTACTAAACAAGTGTTTGAGGAGTTATTTCAGCAGAGCAGGCCAGGCTGTGAGGAGCTATGAATCCTTGGGAGGAGGGAAGAACCTGGAGCTGGGAATCAGCAGTGGCTGTTAACACTGCCCTCACCCTGCAGAGCATCAAACTGTGGCAATCCCAGCTCTGACACTCATTTCTCTGCACTCCTTGCCCTCTCTCTCCATGGCTGTGTCCCCAGATCAGCCCCCTGAGGCCGCAGAGACCCAAGAGCCAGGTGCTGAACGTGATGTCCAGCGAGCGGCGATTCTCCGTGTCCCCAGCACCACCCAGCTGCCAGCTGACCCCACCCCCCATCACCCCTCGGACCAAACTTGCCTTCAGCATCCAGCCCAGTAAGTGTTCCCTGGGAAATCAACTCCTTCTTGGTGTGGGAATGTGGGAGTGTGTGTCCTGAGCGTCTCTTCACACCCTGGTTTGATTTCGCCATCACCAGGGTATTGATGGCTCAGGTTTGAGCTTTTGTATTTTCACATTCTGTGCTGCTTTATGTGTGGGTCTGGTGAGCTCTCTGCACAGAGCAGGGAGACAAAACAATTCCTTCTCTAGCTGGGGAAATGTTCCAAAGGACATTGATCCAAACCAATGGACAGATGATCCAAATCTCAGCCCAAGAGCACAAACAACGTGGGCTGGAGAGAGAAAAACAAGCAGGATGGGAGTGCAGAAGCTAAAGCTGGAATGGGACAATGAACTCCAAGGTGCAAATGGAGCAGAACTGATCCCAGTGACAGAGCCCGTGCCCGGGCTGCATTTTGGGACCATTTTGGTTCATCTTGGGTGCAGCCCTGGCTGGGCTCTTGTGCTGCCCAAGGTGGATCCATGGAGGAAATCCTTTTAATAAATCCCTGCTTTATTCTGGAACTCCATCCAGCCTCTGTTCTAGGTCAGCCTTCACAAGGTATCAGTATTACTTAACCTCTTACCTTTGCCAGCAAAAATTAATTCAGTATTTTACAAAAGCAAGCAAAATCATTGCACTGAAAGAGTTTCTTTTCAAGTGATCATTAACAATTAATTAGGTGTAGAGTAGCAGTCAAAAATTCATGTTTTACTTGATCCCCTATTGAGTGTTTTGGAGCATAAAGGCTTAAAAAGCAATATTTTTTGTAATTGTACATTAAAGAAACTTCTCTTTGATATGTCGTGAGTACAAGCCAGAAGGGAAAACAAAGGTCAGGCTTTTTGAAGTAGTTTTTGTTTGACATTGACATCTATCACTCAGCTTTTCTGTCAAGTATCATCTGTTTGCTTCAGTCTGCAGCAAACCCTATTGCAGAACTGGGTGTAATCCAACACCTATTAATTTCCCAGTACTCTTTCCCAAAACCTGTTATTCAGAGTTTGCAGCTGCTAGCATGTAACAAAAAAGAAAAAACGAAAAAGATCTTTTTTATACATGTCCCCAAATCTTGCTCCAGTGGTCATGAGTTCAGTGTTAGTAAGGAGGAGAAGAGATGATCAGTCTTCAGAAAAAAATTTAGTTCCATCAAGGTCACTGCTTTATTTACTGGTTTTGGTACTTTGGAACTTTTTCTCTTAAACAGTCAGACACCCAAAGCAAATATTTTGATTACAATGAGCTCGTAACTCTCACCTTTCTTTACAATTTTGTAGCCAGAAACTACCAGTATGCTAAAAGCTGGGAATACAGAGGACTAGAGGATATATACTCCTGCAAAAGATATTTTAATTGGATTTTTTGTTCATATATACATTTTATTAATACTTAACTTGCTTTCTCTTTTAAAAAAATTTCTGAAGTTACCAGGTATTTCTGAGAATATTTTTGTGCTAGAGATTGATGGGTGCTACATAAAATAGGATCAGCTTATTGCACAGGTCCAGAATCATTTCAGGAATTACAGTGATAATTTTTTAGGAATTTCAAGGATAAAGAAGTTCCTTCAGAGCCCAAATTGGCTAAAAGCAGTTAATGGGTTGCTAAGCAATCCTGGCTGCCTGTTAGCTGGCACTTGAGGAGAAGGGAGTGTAAAATGTGATCATTAGGGTAAGATGAAAAAAGGGTCCCTTAAGTGATCCTTTGCCAGCTCCAAGATCTTCCCAGTGGCACATGTCCAGCAAGGAATAAATATTCAGAGCACACTCATCTGATGAACCACCTCGAATAATGAATTTCATTGGATAATGAGAGTACACCAGAAATTTGGGGTAATTTTTTGTGTAGTGACCATCTTGGGGTGGTTTAGTTCAGCTGAGGAAATCAAAAGATCTGCAGGAAATCAGTTTTCCTGGGACAACACTGAGAATTCCTGAATTTGTTCAATACCTGTTTCTGCTGCAGGGTGGATATTCCCTGGATCTCACTGAGCTCTGGGAAAGATCAGATCATTGTTTTTCAGGATGGAATCTTGTTCCACTAAACAGTTGCCAGATAAATGCAAACACGTTGCTGGTGTGTTTCACAAGCTCTTCCCATGGGTGGAAATGCTCTGCCCACATTTGCAGGGATTTATTTATTTTACTCCTTCATCAGGATGAGGTTGGGAAGGTGCCACGGACAGGCTGCAGGAAATTCCAGCTGGAGCAGGAGGTGGGAGATGTAGGGAAAGGGGGAGAAGCAGGGCAGGACACAGCTGCATGGACAGTTGAGTTCCATCCAGGTTCTTCAAGCAGAGTTGTTTCCACACCTTGTTTCCTCTCCAGCTCTGCTGAAAATGTTCCTCAAATGTTTCCTGAAAACCTGCTTTTCCATGGATCTTCCAAGGATTTTGTTAAAAGAAACAAAGGATTTGGGTTATTCCTAACAACATGGTCTCATCGTCCTCTTGGGAGCACCTTGGCTTGGGTGAAGTCAGAAGTTTTATAATGGAAGAAGTGAAATCCTGTTAGTTGAAAAAAATATCATATAGAATGCAGAGCTGAAGTGTTCAGGGGGGTTAAATTTACTTTATTTTGGGGAAATTGTGTGTTATTCCACTTGGTTTCCCTAAGAAATGTCTGCAAAGGAATGTCTACAAAACATGGGTTGTTTCTAGTAAATACGGAAAGGTTTCTCTTTCCAAAGCAGGATTCAAGATTTTTCTAAAGCTCTAACTAAACACACAAAAGAAAATGCCATTTCCCAAATGTTTTCCTGTATTATCCTAAATTGCATGGAAAAAACAACCAAAAATTCAGATATGAATATATTTAGCTAAGATATAGATGCTTATTAGTAGGGGAGATGTGCAGGACCTGTGCCAAGGAGTTGTTTTGTAACATTTAAGATCTCAAATTGCTAAGTTCTTTAGAAGGGATGGGGAGTTCATCCAGAATGGAGAGGGAAGTTCATTCCCAGCATCAGTCTTTAATTACAAGTGCACAATGTGGTTTTCCAGCTGCAGTTCAGTTCTGTGAAGAAGGAGATTCTCATGGAGATCCAGAAAGGAAACTCTTAGGAATGTCTGGGGAATGGGGAAATCCTCTCTGTAGAAAGAAAAGAGTAAAAACCAGGAGCAGTGAAAAAAGCAAGGAGAAATTCAGGTCCTGGTGGACAAACAACATTTTTCAGCCTGTTGGAGAGGAAGCCACTGAAAATGTGGAGTCCCAGGATGGAAAATAACCTTTTTTCCCATGTAGTCAGGAGTTCAGGTGGAAGGATGAGGAGTAAAATTACAGTTTTCAGTGACAAATCAATACAGCCACCTTAGAGTTAAGTCGTGTTGTGAGAGGCCATTTTAGAGAACAGTAAAATCACACTTTTAATAAAATATTGAGATGAGCTTTGCAATAAAAACATCTGCGTAAACAAGTCCTCTCTTGTTTCACAAATCACCCCAGTAAAATAAAATAGAAATCACCTTTTTTTTCCCTAAATAAAATTCCCTCATTTATAAAAAAATCACTTCAGTTTCTTATCTCATAGAGATGGCAGTGGCTTTTATTAAAATGACTGAATTAAAATGACTGTATTAAAATGACTGAATTACTCTGAAATACACCATGGGGGGATTTCTCCCAAGAACCTATGTATCACTCAGGCCTCCATAAACTTTATTGTCCCTCAGGCTATTTGCCTCTCCAGCACATACCTGGGAGGATTTATCTGCTAAGAAAAGGGAATTTTCTGCCCAGCACACAGGAATAATAAATGTTTGGTACTTTCTTGTGCGTGATTTTATTTACTCAACAGCTAATGGCTGCTCATTTGTTATAGTTACCTGGAACCTGAAAGTTTTGGAGAGAGATGTACTTAATTCCAGGCTTTCATTTGTGCATTTTATTAACAGGGAGCTTTTATTTTACTGGGAGAAAGTCAATAAAACTTAGCCAGATTATATTTTCTTCGTGCACTTTGCAAAACTTTTATTGTGTTTTAATGTACAAGGCGAGCTTGAAGGTGGGGAAATTGTATTTTCTAAGCTATGGATATTTTGGTGGGCAACATGAAACAAAAATTATGTTTTATTAAAAATGGGGTTGCTCCAGTATTTTGGGGGCATTTTAAAGTGAGTTCAAGACCGGGTGAGGTTGCTCAAGTATTTTGAGGGCATTTTAAAGTGAGTTCAAGACCAGGTAGGGTTGCTCAAGTATTTTGAGGGCATTTTAAAGTGAGTTCAAGACCAGGTAGGGTTGCTCAAGTATTTTGAGGGCATTTTAAAGTGAGTTCAAGACCAGGTTGGACAGGGTTGGAGCAGTGGAAGGTGATAGTGGCAGTCCATCATCCGTGACTGGATGATCCATGATCCCTCCCAACCCAACCCGTTGTGGAATTTCGGGGTTCAGCTGCTGGCAGAGCTAACCCAGTGTTGGTTTTTGCAGATCTGGAGCTGAATGGGATGTCCAGCTCCGACATCCCCGACGTTCCCCCTCCTCTGCCCCTCAAAGGAAGCACGGCCGACTACGGGAACCTCATGGAGAGCCAGGACTTGGTCAGCCCCACCACGTCCCCCCCTGCCCACCAGCGGGTGAGTCTGTGAGAACTTCTGTGTTCCTGAGCCATCCCAGGGGAGGTGGGATCCTGGTGGGATCCAGCAGCTGATCCCAGGGGCTCTGCAGTGTCGGGAGGGTGAGGGATCCACCCAAAGGAAAGTTGGGTTCATTTCCTCTTCCTGAATGAAAGTTGGGTTCGTTCTGGGCAGTTCCAAGCCAGTTGCTGTCAGGTTTGTTGGGCAGGGAGCTTTAACCAGCAGGAGCAGCAAATTGGATTTAAAGCCTTTCAGTCCTGTGTTGTCAGGAAAGGAAATAAAACATGAACCTGCCACCTTCCCTTCCTGGAGCTCCACTCTGCCAACGTTCTGTCACCACTCATTTATTTCCTTGAGGCAAACTCGTGTCCCCTTTGAGGCAGGGAGCTCAGAAACTCTTCATCACCAACAGGGCTTGCAGCTTTCTGAGGAAAATTCACTTTTTCAGCTTTGTTTCCTGTAGCTGGAAGCTTTTAAAAATAATGTGGTCCTTTTCTTTAAAGCAGCACTTTTGAGAAATGCCTTTTTTTTTCTTCATGGGCAAAAAAAGACATTTAAAGGGGTGTGGAGGGTTGATCCTGGCTGGTGCCCACCAAAGATGCTCCATCACTCCTCTCCTCAGCTGGGCAGGCAGAGAAAACATAATGAAAGTCTCATGGGTTGAGATAAGGACAGGGAGAGATCACTCACCCCTTGCCCTCAAAGCAGGCTTGACTTTGGGAAATTAATTGAATTTATTACCAATCAAATCAGAGTAGGGCAGTGAGACCCCACGAGGTCACAAGTTTTCTTTGGCTTTGAAATGTCGAATTTTGACTGAGCTGTTTTGTGGGAAACTTCAAACTTTTGTTTGCAGAGGTGTCATCCAGGATTCCTCTGAAGTTCACCATTCCAGTGAAATTCTGTTGGGTAATTTGCTTTCCAGAAAATTTCATGGCATCAGAAAGGCAGAAATCTCAACAGAGGAGGGTCAGGCAGGAGTTTGGTTTGCCCCTGGGAATAACTGTGTTTAACACAGACTGTCCCAGTGCACGAGTCCAGCTTTTCCAGGGATTAAATTGTGCCTTTGTTGTTGCAGGAACTGACTTTTTTTGAATTTTTTTACCATTCCAGGCTAAATGGTAAAATAAAAATACAGGTGTAGAAGTAACTTCAGGGGTGTGACTAGAGATATTCAAAACACCATGTTTTACTCTTTATTTGCATATACTGAAAAATTCTCTATTCCCATCCGCTCTTCCATAGTTGTTCCCCATGGCTGGATCATTTTAATCAATATTTTCACTTTTCCTCTCATTTCCATCAAACTTTACTGCACTTCTAACCTTATAACCCATTTCCCCAGCATCTGTCTCAGGGGCCAGCTCTCATTTGTCCTGAATACAGCCTTTAAGTGGAAAATTACAGAATGTGCAGCAGGGCTGCCAGGAGGTTTGTCTGAGGAATCCATCTCCAGGAAGGAAGCTGAGAAATTCACATTAGGATTCACTTTATTTCAACTCCTTTCTGCATAAACTCCAGAGTAGTAAATTCATTTTGTGTGATGTACTACAACATTTAGGTTGTGGTAGTAGCTCAGGATTGCTAAGATGAGTTCAGTTTTTAGCTAAAAAGTATTAAACAGTGATAAGAAGTAAAATCCTGGCAGCCAGGGGTTTTTCCCTGGCTGGTGAGGCTTTTGGAAGGGGTTTCCACTCTGGGATAGATGTTTTTAGCTGCTGTGTGACTCCCAAATGCCATGGGGGTGTGATTTTGGGAGCCCACACCTGGACAGAGCTCAGCCTGATTTGCTCTGTGACCTTGTGCAGCTCCTGTGCCTGCCACAAGCAGCATTTCCACATCATTAAATGGGAGTTCATAAATATAGTACCAATATGCTGCCATGGTTTTTTGCAAAGTTTTATTCAGCCCTTTAATATTTTTGCTCTTTCCAGTCTTGATTGCACAGGCTCCTCTCATTTTTTTTTTACTACGTTTTGTCTCTGTAGGAACAGACTCCATTTTTTAACATCTGCTGTTGAAGGGCATCAGGATTTAATAGCTAAGAAATGCAATCAGATACAAGCTCTGTCTTCTTATCTAACTGCCCACAATTTTCTTCAGCATCTGTGTTTTTATAAGCTCTCCAAGAGCATGGAGTGTGGTTTCAAAGCCTGGCAGAAGGATCTAAAGCAGATCTGTCCCAGAGCCACCTGTCCTGGGCAGGGCCAGGAGTGGCACTCGCTGATCCTTGTGTGTCCTCAGCAGATTCTGTGATTCTGTATTAGGTTTAGAATTGATTTTGGAGAAGGTTTCTAATCTTATAACAATCACTCTGTGCCTTTATTTCATCAGGCTGGTAGGAAGGAAGCTTTTAGAGAACATCAAGAAAATGAGTAGTGCTGGACAAGAAAGATCAGATGGGTAAATTCTCATTGCTGCTGTGATTAAATCCCACTCCACAGTTTTAATGACTTATGTTTCATGGGTCAAATAGCTCCATAATTCATAACTGGATAATTCTCTGCCTGGTAAACTGATCATCTTTTAAATTACACTGCCGTTGTATCAGTGAAGAAAAATCAGTAAAACCTATTAGAGATAAGATTATCTGAGTAGCTTTTAAACTGGAAATATCTCCTCGTGTGAGGAATGATGGTGTTTTTCACTCTGGTTGTCTTGCAGTGGGTTATGAAAGGCAGGAAAAGTGCTGTGGTGAACTCAAAAGCAGGCAGCCAGAAAGAGATCAGATGCTCCAAGTCAAACTGCAGGCACTAATGTCATTTTTGAGACAGCAATCTCAGATATTCAGAGTCCAGTGTTACCTTGGTCTACCTGAGTTCTTTAATCCAGGTGATCACCTCATTATCATTTCCTGATTGTCCCTTACTCCTTGTTAACTCTGAGACCTTTGTAGATACTTTCTTGCTCCCTGCGATTTGTTCTGCTAAAAATGTCCTTAATAATATATGGGAACATAAAAAAAGAGAAATCTACGACTCCTGCAAGGATTATTATTACATCAAGGGATTCCTTTAGGCACTTATCATTCTTTATGGGCTCATCCTCACCCTCGCATACAAATCAAGCTCCTGCTTAGTATTCAGAGCAGGGAGGGAGCTCAAAGGAAATAGGGAAAGGAGCACTTGGGTGGCTGATATTGGCTCTAACACTTCCTAGCATGGGGTCGTGGTTGGGATGGGCACATCTCCATCAATCCAGCACAGGTGGGACGTGGGGATGGCTGCAGAGCAGCCTTGGGCTGACTCTGCTGGCTGGGGATTATTCTGGTTGCTCACTGGGATAGAATAGGATGATATATTCACATCTAACACACAGAAAGCACAACCCAGGGGGATTTTTCATGTGTTGCAATGCAGGCGCTGCAGTGCTGAAAATTGACTCTTGTAGCAGCTGCAGTGAGCAAAAACTGACCTTAAAGGCTTCAGCAAGTGGGTTGTCCTCATGTGGACAGGGACAGAGAGGCTGGAAATGCAGCTGGAACTGTGGAGGAGCAGGGAGTTAGGGAGCACAACTGGAGGGGTTGCAGTAGCAGCCTGGAGCTCCTCTCTGATCTCTGCTGGCTGTGAGCAGGGTCAGGAGCCAGGGGTGGCTGGAGCTGGGTCAGGGCAGGTTTAGGCTGGAGATCAGGGAAAGGTTCTTCCCCCAGAGGCTGCTGGGCACAGCCCCGAGGCTGCAAGAGCTCCGGGAGCATTTGGACAATGTGGCCAGAAGAAGAAAAACATTTAACTACAGGGTTTATTTGCCATCTGATCATTATTTTTGCCTGCTGGGGATGAGAAACTTTGCAAGCCCTTCCTCCTGTGCCAGTCCTCACTCTTTGCTGGGTTAAGATGTTGCTGAGCAAAGCATTTCTGAAAAATTCATTTACTTTTTAATAAGTCTCCCAAGTCAGTGGACTGCCACTGCTTTTTACAGGGTTTGGAGTGAAGTCTGTGTTCTCCTGCTGTCTGCCCAGACCTGTGATGGTCCCTTGATTCAGTTCAGGGAATGGCCGTGTCCCCGTGTCCCCACACGGGACCAGGCTGTGCTTTGGGCCATGCTGAGGGGCTGGTTTATCTCTCTTCCAGGACCTGGGCCTTCAGTGAGGAATGCAGGCTCAGTCTGGGCTCTGAAGCTAATTCTGAGTGTTTTGCTCATCACTCCTGGGTCTGTTTGTGCACGGACTGGAATTGGGGAACTCGAGTATCATCCAGAAATACTGAGGGTGTCCACGTGGAGAAATGTGCTTCCACAGAGGGAAGGTGGCCTTAGCTGTGCTCCAGCAGAGCTGTCACACTCCAGGAGTCAGGTTCTCCCTGCATGAGGGGTGCAGATCCCTGTCAGTCCAGCTCTGCCCTTATCCACTGCCATTGTCCCCCCAGGCAGGGCCTGCCAGAAATCATGGGGGAAGTCACAGAGTCATCAAACAGTTTGTGTTGGAAGGGACCTCAAATAACAGCTATTCCCACCCCTGCCATGGCAGGGACACCTTCCCCTGTCCCAGCTGCTCCCAGCCCCAATGTCCAGCCTGGCCTTGGGCACTGCCAGGGATCCAGGGGCAGCCCCAGCTGCTCTGGGCACCTGTGCCAGGGCCTGCCCACCCTGCCAGGGAACAATTCCTAATTCCCAATATCCCATCTAAATCCACCCACTGTCAGCTTAAAGCCATTCCCTGTGTCCTGTCCCTCCATCCCTTGTCCCCAGTCCCTCTCCAGCTCTCCCTTCAGGCCCTGGTAGGGCTCTGAGCTCTCCCTGGAGTTTCTCCTCCCCAGGTGAGCAGCCCCAGCTCCCAGCCTGGCCCCAGAGCAGGGGTTCCCCTTTGATCTGCTCTGGGGTGCTGACCTGGAGCAGTTCCACGTTCCCATTTTGAGGCATTTCCCCCGTTCCCTGTGAGGGGCTGGGGGCTGGGAACACCCATGTGTGCAGGAGAACCCTTCCCATCCCTGCCCCTGATCCCAGTGCCCTCCAGCCAGGGCAGTAATGGCCGTGCTGCAGAGTCCAATGAGGCTCTGATAGGTGATGGATGAAGCAGGGGCTGAACAGTCATTTCCCATCAGTTACCTGCTGGATTTTCCACAGAACTTTGCTCCCTGGGTCAAACAGCCAATTAGCTTAAACTGTCTGTAATTTGGTTGCCATTAGTGGAGTTGGGCTGTTCTCCCTGCTGGCTCTTTCAGAATGGGAGAGTTATTCTGCACAGCCTCACACTCAAATGTTATTTTTCATTGCAAATATGAAATAACCACGTTGTTGTCAGACATCTCAACTCAGTGCTGAAGGAGCAACTCAGTGTCTGAAAGCATTTTCACACTCCTGGGTGGCTGATGGTCTATTTACATCCCATTTCTGCTACTTCTGACCTAATTAGATCCCTTAATCCTTCCAACCAAAGTGCTCCTCACTGGATCTCCAGAGCGTGTCCTGTCACTGACCATTGAATTTCAAAGAGTTCCTTGCACAGGAAGAAATCTCGTGCAGTGCCACAAGGACCCTTTTGGAGAATCAAATTCTGTTTGATTTTTTGTAGTTGTGTCTTTTAACAGTATTCTATGAATGAAAAACAACTCGTCTCTCATTTTGCTGCTTGAGAGTAGCAAAAAAAAATTTTAAAAAAGCATTTTCTCATCTTCTGTAATTGATTTTTACTACATCTCAAACATGCCTGGTGTAGTGCAGTTTATATCTCTCTTTAAGAGAGCACAGACAAATGTTTTTAAACTTGATTCTTTTCTGTATCAGGGAAAGAAAAAAAAAACCAGCAAACAAATGGGAGCAATTTCATGTCTGGAGCAGAAGGAACAGATTGTTTCTGTGTTGCAGATGTGCCTTTTACATAAGGTTTCTGCTTCCCCTGAGGTACCCCTGAGTCAAAGATTCTGCCCAAAATAGGTTGGGATGTGAAGCAGCAGCCTCTGTCAGTTTGTCAGGAAGGAAAGGGAAGAGTCAGGTTCACAATTAACCACTGAGACAGAAACACAAACTCTGCAAAGAGAGTCTTAATTAAACACAAAATCAGCCAAACTCTATTTTTATTGTAAAGTTTCTAAGGGGAAGCACAGCACAAATGAACTTGGTAAACCTGAGAATGGTTTTTGTGAGTGTGGTGTTAAAGGGAGGGAGGAAATGTGGGTGAATTTCTTCTGTCCTGGGATAAAAGGAAGGAGGGATCAGCCCTGGCAGTGATGGTTTGGAGCTGCCCCAGCTCCATAATGGAATGTTTTGTCTTGCAGAATTCCCAACAATGTCGCCCCAACCAGCATTACACATCCTGCTTAATATATTCATTGGGAGCTTATTATATAAATGAACATGTGCTAAATTTATCCGACTTTCTAATGGAAATTGTAAATTCAATTATAATAATTATCTACCTATCTCTGCTATTTCTTTCTGCCTAATTTGCTTGCAGAATCTGAGCTGGGTAGGTTTTGAGGTTGTTATTTATAGCATATATATTTAGCTTCTTCTCATTGTATTTGCATTGTCTCTGCTTTCAGAACCAGGTTTTCAGGGCTGATTTGATTGTTCTCTGATCAATATGAAGGGGCTCATTTGGTTGAGCAATGCCTTTGATCTAATTGAATTGAGAATTATTGCCAATAGAGTGTTATTTAAATTCAAAATGGATTTGCACAAATGATGCTATCAGCAGAGTTGGGTTTTTTTCCTGGTGATGAATAGGAAGTTAAAGAGAGCAAAGCAGAGAGAAAGTTTTCTATTTTGTGCTATGTTTTTGAGGGGCACGTGGGTTGTGGAGTTTGAAGGGAATGTCAGCTCTGTGAGATGTTGGATGTGCTGCAGACCACCAGCATTTCCCAGAGCTTTCCCAGAGCCCTTGCCTGGATACAGGACTGTAATTAAGCAAGTTTTGAAAGGTATTGGAATCTTCAGATCCCAAATGACATTTATTGCCTTAGCAGGAATTCAGGAGTTAATATGCCAAGTTAAGAAGGGGATTTGCTCAGGTAGAAGAAATATTTAATGGTTCTGGCTGTAGCACTTCAGAGGCAGATCAGCAGTGGCATTTTAATTAAAACCCAAACCAAATCTTCAGTTTTGCATGTAGTAAAAAAATGAAATTCTTATTTTATCTGCCTTTCATATTAATCTGTTGACTTTTCTGACTCAGAGATCATCGTGTCCCACTGGAAGTCGGGAACAAGCAGCGCCAGTTTGGAGCCTGCTGTGGGAAATCATGGCATCATTTAGGGTGGGAAAGGCCACTAAAATCATGCAGTCCAATGTTCCCCCAGCACTGCCAAGGCCACCACTGACCCCTGTCCCCAGTGCCAGGGGTGGGTGCCTCTTTCCAGGCAGGCAGGGAAATGCAGCATCCCAGCCTGGCCTCCGGCTGCGGTGCTTCGCTTTTGGTTCACAGACTCTCACAGAGCAGCAGATCAAACCCAGTGGGTTCCCAAGGTGCCAGAGAGCATTTGGAAGCCAAGGAGGAAGCTGGGAGCAGGCAGAAGGAGCAGTGGTGCTGCTGGAGAGGCTGAGAAATGGAGAGTGGGTGCCTCAGAATGGAGAGACAGGCTCAGGGCATGGCTCACCTGGTGGTGGTCTGGGGTCCCTCTTCCTTTGCCTGGGGAGAGAGTTGGGAGGAATGAGGAAAGGTGTAAGATGGATTGGAAAGTGGTGCTGTCCAGGTAGGATACAGGAAAGAGATTCCAGCAAAACTCCAGCCTACCTGGCTCGGCCAGTTTGCATTCCTAGCTTTCTCCTTAGTCTGTGCTCAGTAAAACTGTCTGGTGAAATCTCAGATTTGTTACTCCATGCTGGCTTCGAACCTGCTCGGGAGAGCGTCTTTATTTACTGAAAGGTTGTTTTTCTTCTGCTCTTACTCATCCCTGAAAACTCCCAGTCATGAGATTGCAGGAGCATCAGGAGCTGCTCTGAGCAGAGGAGGGACTGAGATGTCCTGGCATCACCCTGAACCTCTTCTTTTTGGGACAGCATGCTTTGAAAAGGGCCAGTTTGGGTTCTGTGCACTTCCATGGGGTTTCTCAGTTGTTTAGATCCCAGGATCTTCTTGATCCTGACAAACCATCAGGAATTTTGTCCAGCACTGAGGCACTGCAGGTGCTTGGGCTGTTCTTGCAGAGGTGACCAAGGAATTTGGGCAGAGCTGGGGCTCGCCAGGCTGTGCCTGTGTGGAGGCAGCAGCTGGTGCTGGGCTGGGTGAGGCAGGACAGGAACAAACAACTGGAAAAGCATCACTGGGCTTGGAGGAAAACAAAAGGCCCTGCCTGGAGAGTGGGGGAGAATCTCAGGGAAAAACAAAGCCAAAGCAGAGTTGATGAGCTGTGACACTGCAGCACAGCCTCTGGGAAACCTGTGCTGCATGCACAGCCAAAATCTGGGAAAACCTGCCTGCAAACTGCAGCGTTCTCCTGCTCTTTCTGCAACAGATTTTATCACTTGTATGTCTCAACATCAGGAGAAAAAGGTCTTAATTTCCATAATGGCTTTTTTAATTTGTCCAATTAGCTGGTGATTCTGACTGAGGATGCTCTTCTGTTGTGAGATACATAAAGTGATTTAAAATACATATATTTAAACATTCTGCATTTCTGTTTGGAATATTTTAATTATAACTGTGTGCATAATAGTAAATTGTGAGTTACTTATCTCTCTAAATTATTTTAAATTGTTTCTTTTTTGGTTTTCTGTTTAAATATTTCTGTTCTAACTGTGCAAAATCCAAAACATAATGGAAAAGCAATGAAGCCATTGCTTCAGCTTGGTTTTTAAGCTCTGAGTGCACAGAGCCTGAGGGCAATCGATACAGACCAAGAAATCAATATCCTATCATGATATAAAGTGGGGAATTATAAACTTCTCCAGTGCTTTCAAAAGATTTTTTCTTTAAATATTGAGCTAATTAATCCTGAACTCTTGAGAGATTTTTTTCACTGTCAAAAGTAAAAGTTATATTTAAAAGTAATGGCTGAAAGCATTCTGTGTTCACAGCAAATTCTGCAGGGAGAGGTTTTGGTGAGCCAGAGGGCTCCAGACTTACCTGCTGCCTCTTGCACTTAGAGATGACTCAAAAACGTTCCAGAATTCCATTCATTCCTAACATGATCTGCCCAAATTGTTTTTTTCCAGCACCTGCCTCCCCCTCTGCCCAGCAAGACTCCGCCACCGCCGCCTCCCAAGACGACGCGGAAGCAAACGTCTGTTGACTCTGGGATTGTCCAGTGAAGAAGGAAGCGGGTTTTTTTCCAAAGATAAAGCTGTAACAATTCATTTCCCTAAGTATTTTATGGTCTATAATGTTTACCTCATTCAGGTGTGCAGTATCTAACATTTAGTGCAATGGTAACTCCGTAAGAAATCCATTTCTCGCCATGTGTTGGTCCCAACACTACATCCCTCTGCTTTTGGGGTCATTCCCTCCCATAACTTGAAAGAAATCTGGATTTCTACTTGAGACTGGGAACTCCATCAACTGACAGAACCCTCTTCCTAAACCTTCTCCCTGCTTCTGGATAACGCCAGGCACAGAGCTAAACGTGGAGGTTAAAATGAGAGTTGGAAATTTCGTACCTAAAGATTTTGGGTACCTCTGGAGTTTCAGATGAGCAGAGTTTTTGTACCTAATCTCAGTGTATATAGGAATCAATGACAATATTCACGTGGACTTCAGGGCAAGAGGAGGTTTCCCAGTGAGGTGAAGCTGCTGTAGGATTTCCCTGAATAACAGGGATTTTATCCCAGGGTTAAAAATCAGACACCACTGCTTTGTGAAATTGGTCTGTGCTACAAATAACCTGATTGCAATGAGCAAAGTGGGGATTTGGGGCTGTCTTGGCCACAGTGACCACAATTTAAAACCTCTGGTGAGAGGAGGAAAAGTGCCAGCAAAACCTCCCCTCTGACCATGAGGCTGCTCAGGGAGTTTGTAAGGTCCCCTGGGAAAATGTTTTTGCAGGTGCTGGGGTCCATCAGTGCTGGTCCCTTTTTGAACATCATCTCCCAAGGGAGCAGGAGCAGCAATTCCCAAATGTTGGAAGTCAGGCAGAGCTGACTTGGCTGAACAGGGATCTCCTCTTGGATATCAGGTGGAAAAGGAAGGTGCGTGCCAGTGGGAGCAAGGTCAGGGGGCCTGGGAACAACACAGGTGCTGCTCCCCACTATAGGGAGAAAATTCCTGTGCTCAAAGCTCAGTTGGAGTTGGAGCTGCCAGAACTGTGGGGGACAAAAAAAGAGGTTTTTTTAGATATATCAATGGCAAAAGGCAGTGTAAAAATATCATCAGCCCATTCTAGGGTGGGAATGGATGCCTCACAAACAGGGACAGGGACAAGGCAGAGGTGTTCAACACATCCTTTGTCTGTCTCCAACGTGGGTCACAGACCAGGAGGGTCCCAGGGCCCTGAGCTGGAGGACCGTGACTGTGACAATGATCAACTCCCAGTCCACCTGGAGCTGCAGGATCTGCAGCTGAACCCCTGCAAATCTATGGGCCCTGAAGGGATTTATCCAGAATCCTCAAAGAGCTGCTGATGTCATCATAAAACCTCTCTTGATGGTTTTTGAGCAGTCTGGGGAATCCAGAGAGGTCCCAGTTGACTGGAAGCTGGGGAACGTTGTCCTGATTTTCAAGAAGGGCAAGAAGGAGGACCCTGGATACTACAGGCCCAGTAAAATAGTGGAGAAGATTATTCTGAGAGGTCCTGGAAAACACCTGGAGGACAATGCAGTCATGGTCAGAGCCAGCAGAGCTCCATGAGGGGAAAGTCCTGCTCGTTGAACCTGATTTCCTTCTACAGCAGGGTAACACAGCTGGCTGATCCAGGAAAGTCAGGAGATGGAATCTTGTTGGACTTCTGCAAAGCTTTTGATACCATCTCCCACAGGATCCTTCTGGACAAAATGTCCATCCTACAGCTGGAGAAACACATCATGGGATGGGGGAGCAGCTGGCTCAGGGGTTGGGCACAAAGGGTGACAATGACTGGGGTGACACCAGGCTGGCACCAGTGCCACTATAAATAAGACATTAAACTGTTGGAGAGGGTCCAAAGGACAGGAGGATGGGGAAGGGCCCTGAGGGTGTGAGGAGCAGCTGAGGGCACCTGGGGTGTTCAGCTGGAGGAGAGGAGATGAGGGCAGAGCTGGGTGGGTCAGCAGCATCCTCCTGAGGAAAATGCAGGGGCAGGAACTGAACTCATCTTTGTCATCATCAGGGACAGCACCCAGGGAACAGCTGGAGCTGGGCCAGGGGGGTTTAGGTTGGGTTTAGGGAAAGGTTCATCCCCAGAGGGTGCTGGCACTGCCCAGGCTCCCCAGGAATGGGCACAGCCCCGAGGCTGCCAGAGCTCCAGGAGGGTTTGGACACCACTCCAGGGATGCCCAGGGGGGGATTTTGGGGGGTCTGTGCAGGGCCAGGAGCTGGGCTGGATGATCTCTGTGGGTCCCTTCAGCTGAGGATAATCTGTGATTGATGGGCTTTGTACAACCAGTCGTTGGTGATCACCCAGTGCCACTGTCACTCTGGGTGTCCATGAGGGGGAAAACAAGGAAACCTTGGAGCTGCCAACAGCACGAGGGTATGGCAGAGAAAACAACGAGCAGGGAGGAGACTCCTGGTCATCCTGAACCTAAATGTTGAGTACAGAAACGGGAAGAGCTTTTTCCTTTCACTGTTGTGTAATATTTCATGTTGGATTGGGATGAACTGAACGGAATCACTTTGTCCTTGTGCCATCATTCTGTACAGTGTTTGTATATATGATGGTTTTTAGAATGTTTTAATTTTTATAGTGCCTGCTTTTCACGTCATAATGATTAATGTGCCTGCAAGAATGCTTTACGTATTCTTAATTTTCTAATTGCTGAAAGTGTAAAGAAAAAACAAAAAGCGTTTTTTTTTCCAGATGTTAAGCTCTGAGAAATATCAGACTGATGGGATGGGGGTTTGGGAGGGAGGAAGGAAACTAACTTTATATTCTAGTTTTTTTATTGTCATCACTCTTTGGGTTTTTTTTATTATCTATAATCTTTTTACTCTTACAGTAGATTGTTTTTAAATATACCACTGACTCAAAAAAAAATAAACTATTATTTTAAAATCTTGTCTAAGAAAATGAATACATTCCCTGGGTATTTTTGGTCCTCACTGCAGAATTTTGGGAACTACTGCATTATGTAGAAAGCTGTGTATACACTTTGGTTTTTTTCAGGACAGTTTAGGAGGGGAGCTCATGAGAAAACTGAAATCTTTTCTTGTGCTGTTGTGGTTGTCCCTGCAGGTTGGAGCTAAAACACACATCAGCACTGTGTGCTGTCCAAAATGATGGCTTGGGTATCTCTAAGTGAATGCTTCAGAAAACAGATGAGTTTTGTGTAATATTTTCCACCTCAGGTACCTGCTACACCATGCAAGTTCCGAGCAGAAGTGACTTTACACAGCAGTAAAACAACACTGTTGTTACAGAGGCAGAAAAATTGCCCTTCTCATAAAAAGTGGCTCCAGTGGTCAATTACGTATTCTCATTTTTTTGCCTTAAACCACAGTGTCACTTTGGATCAAGCAAACACACTTTTCCTTGCTGTAAAATCAGCTCCCAGAGTGTCTCAGGATTTACTGTTGGATCTCATCCTGCAGTTCCCTCCTTGCTTTGTTCATATAATCTCTGCTCAGGAGGAGCAGGCAGGGAAGGATTCTTGGCTGCAGTTGATCAGGCGTCTGTGGTCATCAATAATGTGTTACAGCTTTAATTCTGTAAGTCTGTATTTAACTGAGAACTGCTTTAGAGGCTGCTCTTGCTGCTGCTCGTGCTGGGATGCTGGGTGAGTTTTCCTCTTTTCTGTTCCATTTGCTTCCTAAAGGATGAGAAGAGCTTTCCCATCGACCTTTCAGTGGATGCCTGTAAATTGTATTTCTGATAATGTGTTTGTTTTCCCACGTCCTTAGCAAATTCCTGTGCTCAGGCAAGTGTTGTAATCCGGCCCTGCGAGACTCCTCAAACGAGAGCTGCGCTTCCAAATCGGCCTCACAGTACAAACTCCAGATCTCATCTGTGTGTGTGTTTTACAAATATGCAAGCTGAGCCTGGGAATTGAAAATCAGGCTCTCAGAGCCGCTCTCAGACCCCAATTGTCACCACTTGTACAATCTGACAGCTCCTAGGCTGTGCAGAACCCAGGCAGAATGAATCAGGGCCCTCCTCAAAACACACCTGAGCAAAGCCAGCAGCTAATTCCTTACAGGCAGTGGACAATCCCAGGAATGTTGTTATTCCTCATGGTTTGCTCTCTCTTTTTCAATCCAGTTGGGAGTCAGAGCATCCCAGTGCCTTGGGAATCCTTTCACGTTGTTTGGACACAGCTGGGCTAATGCAGAAGAGCTCGTTGTGAAACAATTCAGAAAAGAAACTTATTTGCTTTTATCAGTGGTAGGGTCTCCTGTCCCTTCCATCTGCCCCATTCCTCTGGGAATCCATCCCTAAATGGCTTCAAGGACTCTTGCTTTCCCCAGCCCATGCCCTGAGCTGCATGTGGAGCAGGTGAGGTGGGATGACCTGGTTTATTTATCACCTCTTTGTCCTCCCCGTGCCTCCACACCCAAAAGTCCCACTCGGACTTGATTTAAACCAACATTTCTGCTTGCAGAGGTGAGCCATCCATCTTTTCCATAGCAGGCCTTGGCCAGGGAATTGGCAGGATGCACAGGGGCCAGGTTTTCACTTTTGGGACAAGTCAGGGATTAAGTTCCCCCAGGTGCTGTCTCTCTGCTCACACCTGGGAGCAGCTCCTCGGGGCTTTGGGACACAAATTTCCCTGGAAGAAGCAATTCAGAGGTGCCAAGTTCCTGGAGAGTGGAAAAAACAGAATTTCAGTGGCCACTAATTTTCACTTCTTGAAAAGCAGCTTGAGTTAGCTTCGTGAAAGTTAACTCACAGTGCCAGGATAAAAGGAGATTCCCTAATTCCATTTCCCTGGCTCGCAGCCTGGGAGTGAGGGTGGATTTTACAGGTGCACACATCAATCCCACGTGAAACCAAGATCTGTTGGACAGGGGTTGTTTGCTTTTTAATCACATTTCTTTTCACTGGGAAGCTCAACACAAAGGTCACTCCTTAAGCTGGTTCTTGTAATTGACATTTATGATTACTGAGATGTCTCCCACGGTGCCACAAATTCTGAGAGTAAAAATGTTTTTAAATTCAGTTTTGTCTTAATGTAGGCATTTTTCTTTACCTTGCCTGTAGTTCTGTGTGACTTACAGAAGAAAAGGATGAAAAGCAGTGAAAAGATAAATATTTATTTAAATACTTTAATATAAATATTTATTTATGATGCATGGATAGAGCTTGATGTGAGTGCAGGTACAGCTGTGTATTCATGCACACACATCAAACACAGATTTTTCATGTGGTACATCTCACTTCACTGACTGGTTGAGGTCTCCACCTTCTTGCTTCATGTTAAACATCTTCCCTGTCAGTTCTTGTGGCCTTTTTGGGACCATCTCGTGCCAGAGGTGGGATGTGGTGTGAGGCCAGGCTGTGCCTGCACCCCTGCACAAACCAGGTAAGGCTTCTCCAGATTCCATAAATCAGTAAATTGGAGCACGTGCAGAGGTTGCCCCATGGCAAACAGACCAGGCACTGGAGTGATGGTGAGCACTGAAATTCAGGGTTTTCCTCTGCCCTTGGTTTGTAGCAGTAATGGGAAGCGTCAGGTCCAGCTGTGCTGACATTTCATTTTCCTCTCATTCTCCTTTTGTACTTTCCACGGCTCTAAACTGAATTTCAGGCTTGCAGTTGCCATCTTCTTGGGCATGCAGAAAGGTGGGGACCAGTATAAATACTTGGTTATCCTGTGGGGTCTCTCCAGCTGTTCTCCAATGAGGCTATTTATAGGATTTTCAATTTCCCTTGGGGTTTTATTCATGTGTATTCTGCAGACATGAATAATTACTGTAAATTGTGTTTCTCTGTTGAGTGACACTTTTATTTTTCATTTTCAGCGTGTGTGGCATTGTGTTCAAGCACTTCAAAGGGAAGTGGCTGAGTGAAATAACTCATTTCCCAGCTAAGGAAGGTGGCTGTGGGCTGCAGTGCTGGGGACACGTCCTGGCCCCCTTGGGATGATGTTAAAATCCAAATATTGAGAGATTCCTCTGCCCAAATTAATCTGCACAGGAGACCATGTGCTGGAGTCAGTAATTCTGATTTTATTTAACAGTAAATGGGAGGTAGAAGAAACAAATAGAAAAGGGATGAGAGAGATGAAGCAGGAGATATTTGTCATCAACATTTTAGGGAGTCCTTACAAGGAGAAAGCAAAACCAAAGCCAAATGTGACACTGGTTCCTGTTAAGGCATTTTTGGTGGGTTCTCCTGTTGTTGGCTGCTCTTCCCAAATTTCTTTCCTTCTCCCATGGCTGTGCTTGCATTTCCCCAATTTTCAGTCCTGATTTCAAACGAGTTCCCTCTCTCCAGTGATGCTGGATCACTGCCCTGACAGGAGAAAACACAGAAAATGAACTAAAAACCTTCCTGGACTGCAGAAGGAATTCCTTAGCAGGATGTGAAGGAAGCTGGGGGAGTGCAGAGGGAGCAGGCACGGCTCCAGAGCAGCATGACACAAATTCCAGGTGGGATCAGAGGGGTAAAACAGTCCCAGCAGCTCAGGCTCAGCCTAAGCAAAGCATTCCTTAGCTCAGCATGAATTATGCACCTTAAACCACTTATTAACGTCCCATTTAACAGCATGAATGTTGGTTTGGGGAGAGGAGAAGGCATTGCAGAGGGCAGGGCATTGGGTTAAGCTGTAATTAGTGTTTCTCTGGAAATCAGATGTGTTTGCCTGTGTTTAACTGCATGAGCTCAAATGCTCACCAAGAAAAAAATCCAAAAGAAATCAACCATAAATTTAAAAAAATTTAAAACACCTTTTTTCAAAAGATGAGGCACTTATTATCTACTTGTGTTGCAGGAGGCCTGTCGTGAGATTTTTTTTTTTTTACATTTTATTGAGATCTGGTTGTCAATACTATTCAGTTTGCTGGCTATGAACTTCCTTCCATGAGTTTATTACTGTGTACAGTTGGCAAATACAGCAAAAAGAGCTGGAAAATGCATCCTTTTTCCCTAACCTCTGGATCATGGATGGGGAAGTGAAATGTTCATGTGTTTGAGGGCAACACTTTATACATAATATTCCCCTAAAAACCAGTAGTTTATTTTTTTATTTCTGCTCAGTCTCACATCTAAAAGGGAAATGGGAGCTGAACTTTTAAAGGTGCCCTGAAATTGGTGTTGGCAGCTGAGCCTTGCATTATGTACTCAAGGTTACGTGGTACTGGCTGGCCTTGCTGGGTTTTGCTCTCTCTAAACTAGCCCAAAAAAGAAACAATCTGAGATATTTGAATTTAGAGCATGGCATAGCCGTGCACATCTTCTGTATTGCCAAAATAAAAATCTAAATATGTATGACCAGTGCCATTTCAGTCCTGTGGGAAACACCTCAGTGGTCTTCCAGCTTCATCCTTGTCCCTTTTATCTCCTCCTCTTCTGTGCCTTACAGCCCCCTGCTCCTCAGAGCTGCTTGCACCAAAACAGCCCTGGGTGATGTGCCTGGGAGGGCTTGGCCTCCTGAATCAAATTTTTATTTTATAATTACTGAATCTATTCTTTTATAATTCCTGCAGCTGTGTTTTAATGCAGATTTGCTTTGGGCTTGTTTAAAAACCCTATAAGGGGGTTAAAACCCTATAAGGGGGTTGTTTCAAATCCTATAAGGGGGTTGTTTAAAACCCTATAAGGGGGTTGTTTCAAATCCTATAAGGCAGGTTAAAACTCTGTAAGGGGGTTGTTTAAAATCCTATAAGGGAGTTGTTTTAAACCCTATAAGGCAGGTTAAAACCCTATAAGGGAGTTGTTTAACATCCTATAAGGGAATTATTTTAAACCCTATAAGGGGGTTACAACCCTATAAGGGGGGTGTTTAAAATCTAAGGGGGTTTTAAACGTTTGTTGGCTCGTTCCCAAATGAGAAGGGTTTAGAGGGAGGGCCACAGGTAAAGCTGTGGGACTTTCAGCCCTGTAAAAAGCAGATTCTTCCCTAATTCATCCCATGGTCCCCCAGAATCCCTGGGTTTGGGCAGGACCACCAGAGAAGGGGAAAAGCCCATCCCTGACCTGAGGGCTGAATTGCTGGGTGGGTACATAAAGGTGACACCTGCATTCTCTACAGCTTCCATCCTGCTCCTCACTCCCCATGGCATCTCCTTTTTCCATGGCCTTCCTGAACTTTTCCTGTCTCTTTTCAGCTGGATCAAGGCTTGGAGTCCCACCAGCCCCTGAATGTCCCTGCAGAGCTCTCCAGGTACCTGAGGGGTTGGCAGTGCAGAACACCCAGATTGAAATGGTTTTCACCTAAATGAGTTTGATTTTATCATCCAAGACTTCCCAATGGTGCCTTGTGAAGGCTGACCTAGAACAGAGGCTGGGCAGAGTTCCAGAATAAAGCAGGGATTTATTAAAAGGATTTCCTCCATGGATCCACCTTGGGCAGCACAAGAGCCCAGCCAGGGCTGCACCCAAGATGAACCAAAATGGTCCCAAAATGCAGCCCGGGCACGGGCTCTGTCACTGGGATCAGTTCTGCTCCATTTGCACCTTGGAGTTCATTGTCCCATTCCAGCTTTAGCTTCTGCACTCCCATCCTGCTTGTTTTTCTCTCTTCAGCCCACGTTGTTTGTGCTCTTGGGCTGAGATTTGGATCATTTGTCCTTGGTCCCCAGCTGGAGCAGGAATTGTTTTGTCTCCCTGCTCTGTGCAGAGAGCTCACCATGCCCTGATATGAAGCTCAGACCCACACACTAAAGCAGCACAGAATCTGGAAAATATAAAAGCTAAACCTGAGGCATCACCAACACTTCCCTCTTGTTAGGTGCAGGTGAGAGAAATGGGATTCAACCATTCAGGGGAAAACTGGGCTGTGAATATTTTGGGGTTTGTTTTAAGCCTTTGACCATTTTCCTTTATTTAGGGAAATATTTGTTTGCTACAACCCTGCCGAAAGTGCAACAGCAACGCAGCCTTAGGACTCAGCAGATCAATCTTCCCATTTCTCCTCCAGCCCCAGCCTTGTCAGGCTCCATTAACTTTGACAGTTCTGGGTTACCAAGCACCTTTGGAAGTGACCTCTCCTGCAGGAGCAGCTCCACTCCTGCTGACTCGGGGAGTTCCTTGTGCCCAGGACAGGTTCTGCAGGGGGAGCTGCCTCAGAATGTTGCATAAACCCATTTTAGTGCACTTGGCAGTGGCTGTGGCACTTGGTGGCAGCCATCCTTCTTGACCACGTTAGGGAGCCAATTTAATTATTAATTGAGCTGGTTTGTGTGGGTTTGCTGGGGCCATTTCGCTCCTCTTGGAATCTGTGAAGCCTGGAAATACAGAATTCTGTCCCTGCTGGATAACTGCAGGCAGCTCTGCTCTGTGCTGGGCAGAAAAACAAGTCCCAGTCTCAGAGGTGACCTCAGAATTTCATCTTTGCCAGTAAAATATGATCAAACTTTTGCAGGTATTTTTATTTTCTTTGGTTCCCTTGTTGTTTGGCTTTTAAAAACAATCACTTATTAATTTATTTTGAAAGAAAAACCAAGATAAATTAAAAATAGAGAAGGGCAGGATGGGCTTCTCCAGGGGATGGTTCAGCAACAGAGGCTTAAAATTTCCTTCTGGAGGAACCTCCCTGGGCATCCAAAATGACTTTAGAGATCAGTACCTGGATGCTTCCATGGGGTCTGGGTGGGCAACAGAGCCAAAACTTCAGTTCAGATGTTTCACAGCAACTAAGAATTTTTATTTTTATTATTATGTTTTATAACAATCCATAACTGCAGCTGGTGTATAACAAGTAATTAGCTGAGGTCAGGGTTGCAGCAAAAGCCACAAATTCTCTTTTTTCCCCCCATTTCTTCATTTCTGGCTGGGTTTGCCCTGTGTCTGACCCATCCTGCTGTCACAGCCTCCCCTCCCCAGATCAGCTTTTTGTGCATTTTCTCCCTGCCAGGGGAGGATTTGATCCTGGAGACGTTGGGATTTCATTCCTAACTGGAAAACGGGGAGGGGAAGCGCCAAGCAAACGTCGTGACCCAGCAACAGAGCTGTCCTAGATTCTCACATCTTGTTTGGAAATTTGGTGACAGCCTCGTTGCCCAGGGGTGCAACACAATCACTGCTCAGCTCACTGCCCCTGCCTCTCAGCAGCTGCACTCCCTGTTCTCCTGCCCTCTGCTCCTGAGCTCTTCTGATGCACAGGGAGGAACCACAAAGCCCAGCTCAAGCCTAGAATGGCTGGGATTTTTGATCCCAAATGTAAATGTGCTTTGAAAAACAGGTTTTCCTAACAGGTAGGATATTAGGAAAAGGTTTTTTACAGAAAGGGGGATAAAGTTCTGGAATGGCTGCCCGGGGAGGTGGTGGAGTCACCATCCCTGGGTGTGTTTAACAAAGCCTGGATGTGGCACTGGGTGCCAGGGTCTGGTTGAGGTTTTGGTGCTGGGTTGGACTCGATGATCTTGAAGGTCTCTCCCAACCTGGTCACTCTGTGATTCTGTGAAAATGATTTTTTGCACCCCCTCACCCCCTAAATTCTTCATTGTAGTTGCTGGGTTTTGTCTTTATAAATCTCAGCCCTGGGTAACACCCTCAGAGCTGCTTCTGTTGTTACATTTGCCATGAAAACTTTGGAATATCTGAACCAGCATTTGTAAAAGTTACTGGAATTTCCTGGAGTGAAATGTGAGCTTCACTCTGTCTGTGTCCCGTGGGCTCCAGGAACCAGGGACCTGCGGGGAGCACCTGCCTCAGCTCCGAGACTGAACTGCCCTCAGAACCTCAAATATTTGTTCTGGCAGCTCTGCCCTTGTCCCATTTGAAGCTGCACCCCCAGAGTGAGCTCCTCATTCAGGAGGGACAAGATTTCTTGCTGTAAATCAAATTAAACAGTTGGATCCACGATGTTGGTGCCAGTGTTTTAAAACCATGGAAAAATCCCAAGTTTTTCATACCAGTTTTGCTCTCCTATGCAGGATTTCTGAGTCTTTAAGGCTGGAAATGCCCTCAGAGATCGAGTCCAACCCTTAACACCTTAAATCAAATCCTGAAGTACTTATGAACTATTTTAATTTTATTTTTGCTGTTGTTTTCACTGTTTTCACTGCCACAGCCCTTGGAGATGCTGCTCCTGACAGGACCTGCTCTGGCACTGCAAAAACCTCCAATTTTACCAATTTTTTTCTGAAAAGCAGAGGCTGGAAGAGCTCTGGCAGAGGCAGGGGAAGGGCATTTCAATGATTACATTTCATTACCTCGCTGATGTCACCTAAAATCCTCACTCTTCACCCCCTGAACCTGATGGGGGCCATTAAAGGAGATTCAGGGGGCCCAGAGTGGCCCAGGGCTGCAGCAAATGCATCAAAAAATCACAAAATAATTAAGGTTGGAAAAGGCTTCTGGAATTATTGAGTCCAACCATCCCCAGCACTGCCAAGGCCACCACTGCCCCGTGTCCCCAAGTGCCACCTGCACAGGGCTTTGGAACAGAGCTGCCCCAAAGGCCTGCAGCTCATTGCAGAGGGAAGGCAGAATGGAAAAAAAAATAAAATTGGAATTTTAAGTGTCCAAGGCCGGGCTGGATGGGGCTTGGGGCAGTGGGAAGTGTCCCTGGCATGGCAGGGGGGGAAATGGGATGAACTTTCCAATCTCTTGTGAGCCTTTGATTCTGTGATTTTCCATCCCAGACCCATTCCTAGTGGGATTGTACTTGAGAGAAAAACAGGGAGCTTTGGGAAAGCATTTTCCAGTTGGGAGAAATATTAGTGGAGAGTTGTAAAGCTGCAGCAGCAAAAAAAAAAAAAAAAAAGCATTCATTTTCTAGTACTTCATGGGATAATGTCACTTTATTCTGAAATTTCTCTTTATAGGTATTGTTTTGCAGCATTTTTTTGCACCCTGGCTAGTTGGAATTAGTGCATTTAGTCTCGTGCTCAGGCTGTTGATAATGATAAAGTGCCTGAAGGAATGGAAATCAAGTTGCTGCAAATCCCAGAGCTGTACTTTAAAGGATGTCACATGCTTTACCCCAGCTGGGGGCAAAGGCCTCATCTGGGGACATTTTTCTGTGTCAGTGCTTTTTCTGACTGACTTTCTCCTTGTAATGATTTCCCTTCAATTATCTGACAGGCACTGTGGGTCCAGTTGCTGAAATCCTGGAATTTCCCATCATAATTGACCCTGCATCCACCTAAACATCACCTGGAGGGTCTGAGCTCCCAGGCTGTCCCAGCCCCTGTCACAGCAGAAAAGGACAGAAAAGTGTTCTGTGTTCCACGAGAAAAGGAGGCTGAAAACCTTTTCTTTCCAAGGTAATTCCTTTAATTCACACTTTTCCAGCTGCAGCCTCAGACTCCAAACACATCCATCCCTGTTTCTGTGGGATTAGGGATGGGTGGGGATGCTCAGGACAGACAAATGGAGTAGGAGTTAGTTGGAATTGCTTGTCTGAGCACAGAGTTATTAAACCTGAGGAGCTGAAGCCTTTGGGGGAGTGTTTTTCCAGTTCTCTGCTGCTCCAGGACAGGGCTGGGTAAAACCCAGTTGTGCTGCTCAGTGGAGTTCCATGTGATGAGATGCAAATGTCACAAACCCAATCAAAACATTGCAAGGATCCTAATGATGAAAAGGAACGTGGGCCCTGCTAAGAGATGTGAGAAATAAATTCTGGAGTGCAGGGGAGATCACACAGGCTGAGGAGCAAATCACAAAGGGCTCCATAATGCAGAGACCCTGTCTGAAATTCTAATCCCAAATAATTGAGGCACTTCATTTACAACTGGGTATTGTGCCAGGCTTCTCCAAAGATTCCTGGAGCTCTCAGTGGTTCCATGAAGGAAAATCTGCTCCATGATCTGTAAGATGCACAGCCCAAATGTTTGTACAGTTTGGTCTCTCTGCTTGGCAAATTGAAATCCTTTTTTGGGGCAAGACACAGGAATGGGATGTGCACAAAAATATCAGACACAGGAATGGGATGTGCACAAAAATATCAGACAAGGACTGGGATGTGCACAAAAATATCAGACACAGGAATGGGATGTGCACAAAAATATCAGACACAGGAATGGGATGTGCACAAAAAATACCAGACATAGGATTGGGATGTGCACAAAAAATATCGATTTGTGTTTTCCACTTAACACAGAATAAAATAATCCCAGAAAGCCCCCAAGCCTGAAGTGCTGATGGCTTTTTCCAGGGGCAGAGACAGACAAAAGAACACACAGAGTTTTCCAGCAGCATCCCCCAAGGCAGCAGAATCACCCTTTTATTTCCAAGGATGTTTCAGTCCAGGCATTTTTCAGCTTTCTGTGCAGCAGGACAGGAGAGGGGAGCAGTTGTTGTGATGTAAAGGAAACCTGGGGGGGTTTTTAGGATTTTTATTCAGAATTCTTCCTGGAGAGCCCTGGTGTCTTTGACCTGCCAACCCTGGCTTCCTGCAGATGGACTCAGGCTGCTTCTCCACTATTTCAGGATGTTCCAGGGCATTGCTCTCCTTAAAAAATGGACTTGTTAAGGAGATGGATTTTTTAATGGGTAGGAACATTTATTTGCAGAAAAAAAAGTAGCTACAAAAAAAACAACAACAGCAAAACACCTTTGGCTTGTCCAACAATAAGTGAAAATCTTTTCTCTGGCTACTTGACATTCTGTTTACTTGCTCAGCTTCATCACAAAACATTTCCTGGTGAAACTACAGAATTGCTGTCCAGATCTATTTTGTTTTAAATTTTTTTTTCCTTGACATGGGATCTGTGCCTCCTGGGGAAGCAGTAATTTTCTCCTCTGCATTGAAAAACTCCTCTCCTGGAGCTTTGTGGTGAGATCCTCTCTGCTGGTGGCCTGGAGCTCTGGCAGAGTGTTTGAGCTTTTGCTTTCAGGAGGGGAAAAAAGAAGGGAAAAATGAATTTGGGGGCTCTGCTATGACTGTTCAGGGGCAGTGATTTCTGTGGGACAGATTTGGGGGAATTGCCTTGGCAGTGCTGGATACTTTGCTTGGAGTGCCTAAACAGATGGAAAAAATGCATTTAATTCAGTTTGGTGGCATCCCTGGCATTGCTGCACTGGGATAATGTCTTGGAGCTGTGTTTGGGTTTAAAATGAGCCTTTCCTTCCNCTTTTCCTTTCCCTTTTCCTTTCCAATCCAAAGGGGCTGTTGGTAACAGGACACACAAACTCCTGTGTTCTCCTAAACTGAAATTCATGCCATGTTCACCTGTGATGGGATTCATTTCACTCCATTCATTATTAACCTTTTCTCCAGAAACTGATTTTCTGAAATCCCCAAATCACATCCCGCCAGAGCTGAAATATTTAAAAAAATAATAATAATAAAGAAAAATTCCAAGCAGTTACACTTGAAATACATGCCAGGAATCAATTTGCTGCAGTTTCCTGGAATTTTGATTTTGTTTGAGCAGTTGTGAAGGAGCTGAGTGTGTTTTGAGCAGTGCTTGGTGTCAGCTGGATGCAGCAACCCTCGATGGTGACCCAGCAGAAACCCCAAGGCTGCCTTGCCCTGGTCATCTAAAGCTCCAGATGACTTTTGGATGCTCAAAAATTTATGCACGTATATGTTGGCAATAAAAAAAAACAAAAAAAACCCAAAGCAAAGCAAAAAGAGAAAACCAATTAGGAATGGAAGACTCAATTATATTTTGCTGTTCTATTTAACAAGGAAGATGCCACATAAATTAGTAAGGATGTGTATAAACACAATTTAATAAATGTGAGAAGAAAGCTGCCTCCATCCCCCAGAATGGGGAGTTTATGGCCCTGTGCAGTGTAATTATGTTTAGATGAGAATGAGCACCATAAACTGAGCAGGGGGGTGGAATTCTGAATTCTGGGGGTGAACAGGACCCCACTGAGACTGAACTGCAGAACTCGTGTCACAGACAGCAGGGGAAGGGCTTTGGTTGGATTTTTGAAATTAAAGACTGAGGGAAAAAAACAACACAAGATTCTCCTGGACTGATGCAGCTGCAATTTGCTGTTTAATCCCAGAATCCCAAACTGCTTTGGGTTGTTGGGACCTTAAAGCTCATCCAGCTCCACCTCCCACTGTCCCAGGTGCTCCCAGCCCCAATGTCCAGCCTGGCCTTGGGCACTGCCAGGGATCCAGGGGCAGCCCCAGCTGCTCTGGGCACCTGTGCCAGGGCCTGCCCACCCTGCCAGGGAACAATTCCTGCCCAAAATCCCATCTAAATCCACCCACTGTCAGCTTAAAGCCATTCCCTGTGTCCTGTCCCTCCATCCCTTGTCCCCAGTCCCTCTCCAGCTCTCCTGGAGCCCCTTGGGCACTGCAAGGGGCTCTGAGCTCTCCCTGGTCCAGGTCAGCCCCCCCAGCTCTCCAGCCTTTTGTTGAGACAGTTTCTCTTCCATTAAACCCCTTTTTCTTCCCCTTTTCCATGCACCTGAGCTGGATGATGCCAAGGATTCCTTTCAGATCCCTGTGTCCCTCTCTGACCCTGCCAGGGGAGGGGAGCTGGGAGTGCGGCACCTCCAGAGCTTCCTGCAGCTCTCCCCAGGGATGAGCACTCCAGGGAAGAGCAGAACGTTCCCTGCTGCCCTCAGGGGCTGCAGACAGACCCTGCAAAGTCCCTGAACTCAGGATTTAAACCCTGCAGGGATTTCAGCCCCTCTTTCCTGCCCCAAGGCTTTCTGAGCAGAGGGGAGGCTGCACTCGGTGCCCTGGGAGCCTCAAGCATGAGCTGCAGTTTTTTAGCATCTCTTGCAAAACCTGAATTTTCTCTCTGTTTTTCCTTGTGTTGCTTCCCTGCCCGTGACCTAAATTATGAGGAGAAGATATTAAAGCCTGGATTTAAGTAAAGAGCTGACTACACCCACAGGAGAAATTAAAGCCCAGTGTTGGTTTTTGATTGAAGGTAAGCAAGCAGGGAAATGATGCTGCTTCTCTTGTCTAAATGCTGCCAGCAATAGGGCACTTGGAGCAATATCCTGCTTTTCTTTTTGGCTTTTTGTCCTCTAAAATCAGGCTGATACCCCAGCCACATTTCCATGGCAGGGGTTGGAACAAGATGGTTTCTGAGGTCCTACCTGGTGCTCCTGCTGTAAGTATTGAATCCATTCTTACTTAAAATAGGCCAGAAACGATCCCAATTTTCAAATATTTAATCAAAATAAATGCTCTGAGTCCTTGAGTAACCCCATCTCCTTTGATTGGAGCTCCTTTATCTCTACTCAGCCAATTCTTCCAGCTGCTGGTAATATCCTAGTGGGTGTAAGCTTTGTCCCAGCTGAGGGATGAGGTGCCCAGCACCTGGCTGTGACCCATATTTACTCTTTGGGGCAGAGCTGGTTGTTGTCAGCCCACGAGTGACTCCACACTGGATTTATCCCTGAGAAAGGAGCAGGTTTTGGTTGCTGCAGGTTCCTGCTGGCAGGATTCTCTGCCAGACAAGGTGCTGGTGGTGTATCCCAGGGCAGAGGTGGGGGATGCATTGCAGTGATCCCAAGGAGTGATTTCCCAGGCACTGGAACATCTTCAGCTCCAGCCACAGCAGGGAGGGAGCCAGCCCTGCCCAGGCTCAGCTCTGGATGGGTTTGGGATGTTTCACTCATTCCTGGGCTGGGATTGTCCTGAATAAAGAGGATTTCACTGCTCAGGACACAAGGACTGAGTGGGAGCTGTGAGCACAGAGAGTCCCAGCTCAGGGGCAGCTGGACCAGGGCTGCTCCTCCCTAGAGAGAAACAGCACTGGGCAAAGAGAGGAAACCCCAGGTGGCTGAAAATAAGGGAAGAAGAGAAGTCTCTGGGATGATCTCCTTGGGGCCTTTCAGTACCTAGAAGGGCTACAAGAGAGCTGGAGAGGGATTTTTTAACAGGGCAAGTAGTGACAGGAAAATGGGGAATGGCTTTGAACTGAAAACCAGCAGGGTTAGATGGGAAATTGGGAATAAATCCTTCCCTGTGAGGGTGGTGAGGTCCTGGCAGGGAGAAGCTGTGGCTGCCCCATCCCTGGAAGTGTCCAAGGCCAGGTTGGAGCAGCCTGGGATGGTGGAAGGTGTCCCTGCCCACAGCAGGGGGTGGGATGGGTGAGGTGTAGGGTCTGTTCCAACCCAAACCAGTCTGGGATTCTATGAAAACATCACTTTATGCAGCAGGAAAAGAGCACAGGGAATACATTTGGTTTTGGCTCTCTGTTCATTCTTGCAGAAAATGGGACTGAGCACAGAAGGGCAGCAGGGCACACGAACTCTGCATGAACACAGCTGCTCTTCTTCCCAAACCCCTCTTTATGCTACTCTACCCCAGATGTGCCAGAGAGCTTTGGGGAGAGGTTCTAGGCTGGGAAACAGCCCTGGAAAACACAAAGTTACCCAGGTCTGCATTTCCCATCGCTGGCATTTGGGTGGGAAATTTCCAATTTCCAGCCTGTGACCTACAGGGCTGCAAAGGGACTCTGTGTGGCTGCAGAACAGTGTGGCACTGAGAACACAGCCCCTGACACCAGGAGCACACCAGGAGCACAGCAGGGCTGAGCTGTGGGTGCTTCCAGGGCAGGGCAGAACTTGGTGCTGGGCTCTGGGCCTGCCCTGGGTGTGGGGCTGTGCCCAAGGCTGCTCCTGCAGCCCTTGCAGGGCACATGGCAGGGGCTCTGCCCTTCCTTCAGGAGCTGGCAGGAGCTGCAGCAGAGTATTTTTAGCTGCTGTCCTGCTGGCTTAGGCACTGCTGATGTTATGGAGCGTGGCAAGGCAGAGAACTTGGGGTTATTTGAGTTTCAAGGGATCTCTGCTCTGTAACCTGGCGTGTTCCTGCTGCGTGGAGAGCCTGGGAGCTGGGGGAGCTGCTCCTCCTTAGCTGCTCATTCATAATTTGTGGTGCTCTTGGAGCTTCTCCCACCTCCTGAGGCAATGCTGAAGGGCAGGAGCCCTGTCTGGGTGATACCTTGGGTTTTTGAGTTTCTCTGTTCTGTTTGGTGTGCAGCTTTCAGCTTTATATTAAGTGTTACCAGGATCTTTTCACAGGGTGTTGGAGACAAAGCAATCCTGTTCTAGCTGGAGACTCAAGGACAATCTCTCCAAACTTCAGGCCCAAAGCATGAACAACGTGAAAAGAGGAGGGTGGGCAAGCAAGGAGGATGAAAGTTCATAATTTGAAGCTGTTAATTAACTCCTGTATGCAAATGGCCTAAAACTTATCAAAATGTGACCAAGATCTCTTTTGCTTCCATCTTGGAGCCATCTGGGTGCTGCCAGGGCGTGGCCTTTGAAGGCACTTCAACAAAAATCCATTTATTCCTCTGAGCTCCCTGTAGCCTCTGTTCCAGCTCCTTGGGGCACCAAGGCATCCCTGAGCCCGAGGATGCTCAGGAAGCACCTGAGGAGCATCCCTGGGGCACATCCCTGGAACCAGACCCAGCTGGGACAGCCTGGGTGCCACCAATCATCCAGGTGAGTGGCAATTCCAGAGAGCTCCCAGTGCTCCCTGCTCTTCCAGCAAGGCCTCAGCCCCTCTGGGGGCTCTGTCCTGTCTGTCCTCAGCCCTCCCAGCTCAGTTCTGAGGAGTGCAGCTCTGAGTCCATGCTGACATTTTCCCAGGGCACTCCTGTCGCTGTGGCACAGAGAATGAGGAGAAAAGACTCCGAATTCCAGAAAATCAGGAGGTTTCTTAAATCAGAATGTTTCTTAAAAAATATCTATTTTAACAATCCATTCCCTTTTTATAGGGTCTTTAACTAGCAGTTACTTGATTAGTTAAATGACACAACACTTCTCTGCCACCATTGGATGAGATAGAGAGAGCACATTTTGAAAACACACACAAGAAAATAACAAACTAAAGTGAAAACCAGCACCTGTTATTTTGAGAACAAGAGACGCTTACAAAATTTTTATCAATTTTTTCTTGAGAACATGAAATGTTGACAAAGCTGTTCTTTTTAAAGGTAAGATGTTTTTCCTTGGGAAAATTCAGGCCTGGTGCTGGATCTCTGTAAGATTCACCAAATGTCAGCCCCACACCCTCCTGAGCTGGGAGCTGGGTTTAAAGGCTGGACCTGCCCTGCTGCCTGAAGGGCTGGGCTGGCAGCAGGCAGGTGTTGCTGTTCTCAGAGGATGAAATGAAGATTTTTCGTGACCATCAGAAGGCTGAACTTTATTGTAACAAGGTGATTTTTATAGAGTCTTTCACTAATAATTACATGATTGGCTAAATGGCAGAGAGAGCATGTTTTGAGAATGGACACAAAGGGGAAAAGTTAACTTTTTTTTGTTGTTTTGAGAACGAGGGATGCTTACAAAACCTTTTATCAGTCCATTTCTTGAGAACTTAAAATTCTCTACAAAGCCATCCTTGGAAAGGAAAGCAGCTTTCTCTTGGGAAAACGCAGGACCTGCTGCTGAGCTTTTCTAAGTCCCACTGGAAGTCAGCTGCACAGGCAGGAGCTGAGCAGGGCAGCAGGAAGAGGCTCAGGGTGTTTGAGCACTGCACGTTTGCTCCTGGCAGCCAGAGCTGCTCCTTTTCCTGTGCTGTGCCTGGAGAACATCCCCTGTGCTGTGCTGTGCCTGGAGAGCATCCCCTGTGCTGTGCCTGGAGAGCATCCCCTGTGCTGTGCCTGGAGA
>VWZV01012049.1:0-33851 GCA_013397155.1 Irena cyanogastra | reverse complement strand
TGTGCCTGGAGAACATCCCCTGACCTGTGCCTGGAGAACATCCCCTGTGCTGTGCCTGGAGAACATCCCCTGTGCTGTGCCTGGAGAGCATCCCCTGTGCTGTGCCTGGAGAACATCCCCTGACCTGTGCCTGGAGAACATCCCCTGTGCTGTGCCTGGAGAACATCCCCTGTGCTGTGCCTGGAGAACATCCCTTGTCCTGCCCCAGGGAACAGTCCTGAGCCTCAGCATCTCTGGCCTTTTCTGTTCCCCAGATAACAGGGCCCTATGGATGTTCTAATGTTAGATTTTGTGTTTATTCAGCTTCATCTCACTCTTGATTAAGAAGTAGCAGCTGATTACCTCCAAATGTGGCAGCTGTGGGGAGGGGTGAGGAGCCTGAAGACCCTGGAGCTAAGAGGGGAACTCAGAGGGTGGAGAGGGCAGAGATGAGCTTTGCAAATCAGGTACTGATGCAAATAATGGAAGAATAAGGGAGCCAGGTATCACAGAATCATAAAATTATCAAACCTTGGAATGGCTGGGGTTGGAAGGGACCTCAAACACCTTTCACTGTCCCAATGTCCCAGGTGCTCCCAGCCCCAGTGTCCAGCCTGGCCTTGGGCACTGCCAGGGATCCAGGGGCAGCCCCAGCTGCTCTGGGCACCTGTGCCAGGGCCTGCCCCCCCTGCCAGGGAACAATTCCTGCCCAATACCCAAGCTAAACCTGCTTTCCCCCTTTTCCTGTCCCTCCCTGACCTCATTAAAAGTCCCTTTGCAGCTCTAACTTCCAGAGGAGTTAGATCAAGCATTGAAACATAATTGGGCACAAAGAAATCCTTGCACAGAGCAAGAAAAACCCAGCCAGCTGCAACAGGCTTTCAGTGAGGAAACAGAAACTTCTCCTGCCTTGTGGTGCGGGATATTTTTGGCTGAAACCTTTTATAAGAGGGAGAGAACACAAGGGGAAATGAGGATCCTGTTCAGACAAAAGGCACTGAATTGTTTGATAGCCACATTCCCTTTCTCCTGCTTGAGGACCTTCATAAGCAACCAAAGTCGCCAGGAATTGATCCAGACCTGGCATTTCCAGAGCCTGCAGAGCGAGGCAGACTTACAGTTTGATTTTATTTTCCTACCAGCCCATTTTAAAACACAGCCTGCAGCTGGGGCTCAGCTCCTGTTTGTTTGCTGTTTAGCGGGTCATTGTGGAGAGGATCCTTCTTTTCAAAAGGCTTTTGCAGGAAAGGAGTCTCCTTTAAAGAGGCTGCAATATCCTTGTTTATTTAAGTGGCACGGCCAAGTAGAGAGAAAACAGCAGCGAGCTAGAAGAGCAGGGAGAACAGATGGAAACCACTCTGCATTTCGGGGGAAAAAAGGTGTGTCCTCTCAGCTCCTGCAATGATGAGTGCTGCTCCAGATGTAAACACTTATTTCCTAAAGGTTCTTTAGGTCTGGTGTCACAAATTCAAGCTGGCATCTTGCCCTTCTCCAGAAATGCCAGGAGCTCACCTGAGGAGCAGTGAGCAGCTCCCTGCCAGCTGCCTGGCCGGGAGGAATGGACTCACCTGAGCTGTGAGTTTGGAGATTTGCTCCTCATCCTCAGCCAAACCAGGGGTCCCTCAGCCCAGGAGTGTTTGTAGGGATAAAGAACCTCCTGGCAGCTGCTTTGCACCCACCTGAGCTGTTTTCTGAGGGCACTCTGGATTGCACAAAAACCTGCTCAGGGTGAGCAATTCCCCCTTTGTGTCCAGCCTGGGAGTTCTGAGTATCCTGAGCAGGTTCAGCATCCCCTGTGCCCCTCACTGACCCTGCAGTTATGAAGCCACAGGTTTGTGTCCCAAAACCTCCCAGCGTCACTCCCTGCCCTTCCTGTGCTGCCAGAACTGAGTTTTCCCTACTCTGCTCCCTTTTCCCATTCCCAGCTGACGCAGAGAGATCCCAAGGACTTGGGGAGCACAGACAAATGGGGTTGTGCTGGGATTCTGCAGGGGAAAACATGCAAACTTGCTTGAGCCAGATTATCCCAATAGAAAATATTGGATGTTTTCCTTGTCTTCCCTTAGCCTTATCCATGGGAGAACCTCGAGGTGCAGTGCAATAAAATCCATGAAAAATTGTGCCTTCAAAGCCACCCAGCTCCTTCTCCCTGCTCCTTGCTATTTATAATATTTATGTTAGCTTTTCTTGACTCCTTTAAAGTTTGATCCCTTTAAAGTTTGATCTCTTCCTCTAAAGTCACATCAGACTTCCCTACATCCTTTTCTCCTCTCTCTCCTCAAAACCCTTCTCCTTTTCTTGTCTATCCAGGCTCTTTTCTCTTTCTGGCTTCTCCTTCAACAACTATTCAGCCTTTCTCAGATCATCGAGATCTTTGCTGCAGCCGAGCAGGAATTTGGGTTTGGCTTTGACAGGTGTCTTTTTAGCTCAGCACTGACATCTTTTCTTCAGCAGCCGCTTCCTGCAGGATCTGTTTGAGAGATTTCCGAGTGCGTCAATTACGCTGGCACGCGCAAACCGGTGTAGCAGAAACGTTAATTACCTCCACTGTTAATTACCTCCACTTCTCCTCTGCCGAGCCTCCCCTTGACGATTTGAGCAACTTTTGTCTGCTCTGCTCCTTCTTTTCAGACGTATTCTCAGAGGGCTTTAACTCTTGGTGCAGGGAGGGTTTGTTTTTCCTGCTGGGCTCTGTGCAGGTTGTTTTTCTGAAGGTGTGCTAAGGAACCTGACAGAAAAAGGGAGGGATCCACAAATTAGAAACATTTCCTGACGTGTTCTGATATGTTTTGGCCAAGAGCTTCATTGCTGCCACTTCCCGTGGGCTGCAGCCCGAGCGTGGTGACATCGGCAGCGTTGGGTGACATCAGCAGTGTTGGGTGACATCAGCAGGGCTGTGTGGCCATTTGTGGCCTGGCACGAGGCCTGGGAGATGCCACGTGCTGTGGTGACATTTTCCAGCACCACTTTGGATTCATTTCGGGACACGTGCTGAGGAGTGGGGTAGGGAACTCGTGCTGCCTCTGCCCACACCAGCTCTGGCTGGAACCAGGAAAAGGAATTTATATATTTAGAGATGATGATTTAGGCTTTGAAATCCTGGGGATGGTGGCTGCGACACAGCCCACGATTCCTGTGTGATGTAGGATCAAAAATGGGATTTTGGAGCTAATTTTTCCCCCTGGCATGGGAGGATCCAAGTGCAGCTTCGTCCCCTTTCCTGTCACAGTGACGTGCACAGCCCCAGTGATGCAGGAGTGCTCCAAAATCAGGTGCCAATGAGGATCCTGAGAGTTCACAGCATCCTGGGCCCCGTTCCTTCCCTCTCCTGACAGCCCTTGCTGCTCCCCTCCTGCCTGCTGAGCATCCAGCCAGGAAAACCAGAGCCGTGGAGGGGGGCAGGACTGGCAGTGCTGTTCTGCCTCGAATGCATTTTGATTTTCCTTCTCTCACAGATCAAACCTGTGCGTCACAGGGGCCTGGCTGGAGCCCGAGCTGCTGCTGGCTCAGGCTGTGAGGGGAGCCGTGTCTGAGTGGAATTGCATTAAAAACTGGTTTTAAAAAGGAGCCGTGCATCTTCCCAGCCGGGGCACGGTGCCAGGGCTCGGCAGAGGAGCTGTCCCTGCCTGCGAGGAGCTCAGCAGTGTCTCACTGACAGGGCCTCGCTCGGCGGCGCTGGCAGCCAGCAGGGAGCTCAGTCAACAGCTCTGTCCTTCTGGAGAGAGAGCTCTGGGGCTGGAACAGGAGCACAGAGCTGGGCAAACACAGCAGCCTTAGGAAGTGTGTCCCTGACCTTCGATGAGATCACTGCATCCTCCCCAGAGAGCTCTGTGCCAAGCCCTGGGTGGCTCAGGAGCCAGGTGACACAGGGGACACACAGCCCTAGGCACGAGTGGCACCTGCTAGGGGGGCAGTGCAGATGGGCAGGCACTGCCCAAATGTCTGAGGGCACCAGGGGGGCAAGAGCTGAGCCTCCCCCTCCCAAGCTGCATCATTTGGCCTTGGAGCCCCTGACCCCTGTCAGTCAGAGCCATTCTCCTCCTGCATCAGAGACCCTGGAATGGGCTGGGATAAACCTTAAAGCCCGTCTAGTGGGAAGGCTGACCTAGAACAGAGACTAAAGAATAAATCAGGGATTTATTAAAAGGATTTCCTCCATGGATCCACCTTGGGCAGCACAAGAGCCCAGCCAGGGCTGCACCCAAGATGAACCAAAATGGTCCCAAAATGCAGCCCGGGCACGGGCTCTGTCACTGGGATCAGTTCTGCTCCATTTGCACCTTGGAGTTCATTGTCCCATTCCAGCTTTAGGTTCTGCACTCCCATCCTGCTTGTTTTTCTCTCTCCAGCCCACGGTGTTTGTGCTTTTGGGCTGAGATTTGGATCATTTGTCCTTGGTCCCCAGCTGGAGCAGGAATTGTTTTGTCTCCCTGCTCTGTGCAGAGAGCTCACCATGCCCTGATATGAAGCTCAGACCCACACACTAAAGCAGCACAGAATGTGAAAAATATAAAAGCTCAAACCTGAGGGATCATTTCCCCCCGGATGAGTTCCACCCCCTGCCGTGGGCAGGGACACCTTCCCCGATCCCGGGTGTCTCCAAGCCCCGTCCAGCCTGGCCTTGCACAGTTCCAGGGATCCAGGGGCAGCCAGCTGATACCCAGCTTTAAGGGGATTAGAGATCTCCATGGCAGGGAAATGCCCAGAACCAGTCAGGTGCATCCTCAGCAGCTCCTCTGTGGATGAGATCTCGTGGTGCAGGTGAAGGGTTTGGCTGTGTCCCCTTGCAGCAGTGAGAGCACAGAGGGAATGACCCAAGGAATGAACTCTCTGCTGGCTGTGTTTCTTCTCTCTTGGTGTCCTGCTGGGATTTCCTATTATCACCGAGTCAGAGGCAGGTTTATGTGCTGGGAGTGTGATTGATTTCCAGCTCGCACCTTGCAGTGGGCTGAAAGCAAACCATGCTGGCTTTGGGCTTTCTTGATATTCTTGAAAGCAAGAAAAAAAAAAAGAGTTTGGAACAAAATATCCCGGCATTTTTCTCCAGCAAAGCCATGCTGAGGTTTCACTGGGAGCATCCCAGAAGGAAACAGATTTTGAGCCTTGCCTTTATCAGGAGCTGTGGTTTTACAACTTTTGGGGTTATGCCAATGGACAGATTGAGGTATGTTCATTCATTTTTTGTTTGAAACCTTAGAAAAGTCCCACAATGCCAATTTAAAACACTTTGGGTTGACTGTTGGGTTGGAAGAAGGAAATATCACGTTCTCAAGCTTATAGGCTTATTAACCCCAAAACCTTGCAAGGTTTGATAGGCTCAGCTGTGAGTTTTGTGTCGTTCCATGTGGTTTTGGGGGGAAACCAAAGGAAAGCAGCACTGAGGGTGAATACAGCATCCCCCCAACAAGGCAAGCAGGAGGGAAGAGGTGATATTGCTGACACTGCTGCTGGTTTATTCTCAGAAAATACAAATTTTATGGGTGCTGGGAGGTTTTATTGTGGTTCTTAATGATTCATTTGATCTCTGATAGCTGCCAGTGAACCCAGCCTGGGAGCAGAGCCTCTGCAGACAGAGCAGGAGACAGAAATGTCAATTGCCACTTGTTCTCTTCAGCCTGATTCCTCCTAACCTGAAGTGGGAAGATCTGGAATGGAGCTAAATCTCCATCTGTGCTTCATGCATGCAAATCACAGGTGTGCTGTGTTAAACTACATCCTGAAAAGCTGGGGAAAATAACCTCCAGGGAGGGACGAGCAAATGGGGGGGTTGGAATGTTCAGGAAATTGTTTGTGTGTGTCTGAGGGTGGGCAAAGCCCCTGGGCTGGGGTAGTGATGTCTCAGTGACTCCTGCCTTGGTGCCATCTCCAGGGGAGGTTCAGGTTGGATGCTGGGGACATCTCTTCCCAAAAAGGGCTGTCCAGCCCTGGCAGGGGTGGAGTCCCCATCCCTGGAGGGATTTACAGCCCTGTGGAGGTGGCACTTGGGGACGTGGGGCAGTGGTGGCCTTGCAGTGCTGGGGGATGGTTGAACTCAGAGGGCTTTTCCAACCCAAACTATTCCATGATCCTGTGGTTCTTCAGTTCCAAAGCAGTTTGTGATTTCTCACCTGGTCAAAACCTCTCTTTTAGAGGGATGTGAGAAAGGTGAGCACAGGAGGGACTGACCAGGCCCAGTGGGAGATCACCTCAAACAACTCAGGATTTAAAAAATGAACTCAATAATGCATCTAAGTTTACCCAGAGAGCCTCAGGCTGAACCTGGGAACCCTGAGCTTTAATCACCAGCCTGTTCTGGCCCCTCACCTTCCACAGAAAGTGTTGTGTGAAGGTTAATTTGAGATTAAAACGGAGCTGGGCTAAACGCAGACACAATGAGAGCTGAGCTAAGCTGTGCTCAGGCAGAACCCAGCCCAAAGTGCTTTTCTGTGCAGCAGGAACACCGCCTAATCCTCTTTTCCTTGGAGTTGGAGGTCCTGGATGAGTGGGAATGGGAGGTTCCATCCAAAGAGAGGATTTGCTCTCTGAATAACAGGACTCAGGCTGGAAATGCAGGCAGTCACCTGTTCTGCTGATGGGTTTATAAAGAGTTTAAAGCTGCAGGCTTTAAATGAGGCAAATTCCATCCTCATTTCAGCCCTCGTGGGCCTGGAGTGTCTTGGAGAGCTTCACCAGCAACCACAATTCTTTTAAACCACTTTTTCCTTTTAGAAAGTCATTTCAGGGTGGTTGGGTTTTGGCAGCCACGACGTGATCAGCACCACCATGATGAGGGAGAAATGGTCAACCACAAGCTGAGATCACATCAGGAATTTTTGTTTCAAACTCCTAAAGGCTCTTCCATGCCTCTGGGTTTCTCCTCGTAGCTCTCTGTCTCCTGGAATGAAATTCACTTTATCAGGAGACTGGATCACAGCATTATGGTTGGAAAAGACCTTCCAGATCATCAAAATGATCTGAAATATTGCAGTGAAATTTGATATAATTTATAACAGCTCAGGTCTCCTCAAAGACTTACACAAAGGTCCCTTCTGGAGCCCTTGTCCATTGATCTTTCAGTGTAAACACCAAAGGAAATGCAACATTTGGGGTTTCTGCCTCACTGTCTGACACTCTGTGGCTGTCAAAAAACGATCCTCAGTGTTTTCTTTAGAATCCTGGAATGGTTAAAGTTGGAAAAGCTCTGACCATTAGCCCAGCATGTTCTTGTAGATGTGGTGCTCATTGTCAGAAAAAAATAAATGGAATTGAATGTTTTTCAGCATTCCCTGTGCAGCCCAACATTCCTGGACCTTGTGGGATTCAGCACTTCCACACCACGCTGGATAAATAAACCACAGAACCCCCTGAAACATTGCACCATTCAATTTGTTGCAGCAACAAATAATGCTTTTAGACATGAAGCATTTGCTGTGTTGCTGCAGATTTACAGAGTTTATTAATCCCATAGAAGTTTGGATTGGCTAAACTCAATGTGGGCTGAGATATGGCCGCATAGTAGAAATTAATGCCAAAAGAATTTTAATTGTCAGAAAAAAAATTCATTTGGTGTCTCAAGAACTGAGCACGTAAAAAAATAATGTTGGGGGGGAAAAGATAGAAAAAAAAATATTATTCTTTGTACTGTGGCTGTTTTGAGTATAAAAAGACTCTTTGAGGAACTTTCTACTTAAAATTCACTTTTAATGTTTCTCCCTCGCTGCCAGGCTTTGCAAGGTCTCAACCTGGTATATTGGAAGTGGTAACAAACTCTTGAGATGGATTTTTGAAATCTTTAGACCTCTGACCAGGCTTGCAGGGATGACACAGAGGTAACAATAAAACCACTTGAGAGACATTTAATGGGACACTTTAAATGAAATCCCCGGGGCTGGTGGTGGCAGCTGAGCGTGTTCTTGCCATTTTCCCATTTAACAAGAAGAAAAGGCCAAACAAGGAGCAATTAGTCAGAATAAAATCAGCTTTGATGACATTTTCCCTCCTGAACTCTGGTATAAAATGGTCACCTGAGGAAGAACTGAGAGGATATGTGAGGAATTTGGATGTGGAGCTGCATGTTCACACACACAGTGCTGGGTAAAAAATGAGCAGGTAAAGGCACCTGGGGGTTCTTGGTGCACAGGTTGCTCTCTGTTCATATTTTGCTTGATTTTGGTCCAAATTTTCATTAATCTCAGCTTTTCTTTGAAGTCCATGCAGGTTAAACTTGGTTTTCATCCTGTGGATCTCCATGACATTGGTGTGCTCGGCTTACCCAGTTGGTCCTTCCATGGTAAGTCCCATTCTCTAATTACTCCCAGATCTGCTTCATTCCTCTTAAATTACTTCTTTATTTAAATTAATTTTGTTTGCTCAGTTGCTTCTTTGCTGCTGTGTTTTTTATAAAATGAAAGAACTTTCTTGTACTAAAGCTATTGGTTAGATATTATTACCTACTTTTCCTGGAGCATAGTCTAATTTTTCCTGGTGTTATTAATAAAATATGCAACCCTCTGAAACAATCATGTGAGCAACTCAGTGCATATTTAATGTGGAGTGTGGGGAGCTGAAATCCTGGATGGAAGAGAGAAAAACACATATCTCCTCTCTATTTCATCTGAATTCCTTGCATATCTCAAAGAGGTGCAATTAGATATATATGTATTAATTTCACTTATTGCTAGTGAGTTTAACAATTAATTTATTTATTTATAATCAACTGATTTATTTAGACACAGCTGGATCTCAGTAGCCACATTTCCAAATGGATGGGTTCTCTTTATGGCAATGATATCATGGTTAAAAGGACTTTAATGGCTTCAATAAATGTCAAAATAACAGTTATTTATTCAGGAAATCTAGTGAAATAGCAGATAAAAATTCAAAAGGGGAATTTCTCTGTGCCTGGTTTTTTGGGTTTTATCATTTTTTTTCTTGCAAAAAGTGTTTTTTCTTGTTAGGGAGAAAATTCAGCCTGGGAAACGCCTTGTGAGTGGCAGAAGATGTTGGTTGCAGAAAAAGTCATTAAACAAACAAAAATTAACTTAATAACCAGTATTAAAGAAGAGCAATAAAACACTGAATTAAAACAAATCCTAATGAAGTTAATGGCAATTTTAGCAGCAATTCCAGGAGTTAATCCTATGGCTTTGCATGGAATTTTTAGAGATGGCAGAATATGGCTTTCAGATGGAAAATCAGCTGGGAAATCAGGATATGATGAAAAACACACAGAGCAACCATAGACATGCCAGGAAATGTTTTTATTTTATAATTCAGCAGTAATTAAATGCAGTTTATTTTAAGAGCTGTTGAAATATGTCAAAGTTTTTATGTAGTTAGCATTTTTTGTCCCATAGAGTGGAAGTAGAAGGAATGTGTGCAAAACCCTGGGTTTTTATCCAAGCCTGGATTTTTATCCAGGCTTTTTAAAATTCCCATTATTATTTTGTCATTATTAAACTTACTCAGAACTACTTCCAGAATTGGTTATAAGTACTGGAAAGCGTTCTCCAAATTTTAGCTTTACAGGTATTTTTGTTTTTTCTTACCTGTAATTTAAGCCTCAGTAGTTCACTCAGGTTATACAAAGCTGGTATTTCATTTTTCCCTGAAAAAAAATCTCATTTTACAGCAATAAACACCTGTGTTGTTCCAAGGAAACTGTGTCACAGCTGGTCAGCATTGCTGAAAACAATTCATATCATACCCTAAACATAATTGCATCAGTATTTTGGACCAGAAATATATAAAAAAAACTATGAAAAAATCTGATTTTGAACAGGACAAATCCTTAGAAAACAACAGCTCATCCCTGTCATTCAAAGCATAAATTGCTTTTGTGATTCTACTTTGCTCTGTATCCTGAACAAGTCCTGGCAAATACTCAAATCCATAATTTTCCCTTCTCTTATCTCTTTTAATTTTCTCTCCTTGTTTGTTTGTTTGTTTGTTTATTTGTTTGCCTTTAATCTCCAGAGCACCAACCCTTTCTATTTGACCTGCCAGCTGTACGGGAGATGGGATTCGTGCCTGGTGCTGCTGAGCAGCTGCCTCTCCAAGGTGGCCAGGGATGAGGAGCTGGCCCTGGGGAAGCCTCTCCTGGAGCTCCCTCTCCACAAAAGGTCCTTCCGCAACGGCGTGGGAGCGGGGATTAAAAAAACTTCCTTCCGAAGGGCAAAGTCCTGAGCAAGTGCCCCAAAGCCCGGCCCAGGTTTTGACATCTGGTGTCGCCATCGTTGCTTCGAGCTCCTTTTGATGCTTTTCTCTGGCAAGGCCACCCGTGACAGAGTCCCCAGGCGTCGGTCCCCGCGCACCGCGCGCCCGACAGAGCGGATGGAGCGCTCGGGAAGCTTTGTTTTTTTGTAACTTTGTTCCCAAAGTTACAGTGGCATAAAGTTTTGTCTCGAAACCAATGCTTTCATTTGCTTAATTTGCCTCCTCTGTCAGGCAAAGGTGCTCTTTGGTTGATACAGAGATAATCCCGTGCTTTGAGGAGATGTGTGCACGCACACGTTGGAGAATTCCCAAAATCCCTCCTCTCTACCAGGCATGAGGCATTCCTGTGCTTTCCCATCCCAAATCACATTTACTTGAGGAGAACTGGTGATTCTAACACAGATCTCAAGTACACTTCATTTTGGGTTTCCAATGGTATGAAGGGCCACCGGTGAAAGAATCAGGCCCTGCTTGTAACTTCCACTGGCTTTTTAATACAGTTATTTAAAATTACTTTGGCAGGAAATAGTCTCTGGAGATGTCTCATCTCATATCCAGAAAAATCCTGGGAAATTACTCTAAGGCAGGGTATCAGCACCGCTCCCTGTGCCTTGATTAATTGACTTAGGTAGGCAACACCCAGCTGATGAAATGTGCCAAATCTGGGATATTTTTTAATTTTCTGTTGGAAAAATAATAATAATAAAACAAGGAAAATGTCATTCGATGTGAAATATGTAAATGTGGTGTGGAGGAAAGGTCACCTGATGAGTTAGACACGTGTGAGTTCCACTTGTGTCTGTGTCCCCTGAGTGTAACAAGCTGTGGCCTTGGCTTGAAAATGTGGCAGAGTGTCCCTGCAAGGCCTTTTGCAGCCAAAGCTGTGATATTAATTACAATAAATCACTCCATGGATGTTTTCTAATACTTCCCTGTTAAATGTCATAGCTCAGGAGATAGTTTTTAACCCTACAGTGAGGTGGTTTGGTGTCATCACCTCTGTGATGCCCTCCCTGAGCTCATGGAGAAAAGTGAGCCCAGCATGGAGCTGTGCTGGTGGGACAGCAGGTTTTTCTGGAGGATTTCTGGCTGATCCGAGGAGATCAAACACATTCCTGCCCCTGTTTGTCCAGGCTGAAAAGTTTAACACAGCCTGGTTTTTAAAGTCGCTTAAACACATGAGTTCTTTTGTCTAGAGGTTGCTGAGTTGAGTGGGAACCATGGATCTCAGGAACCATGAAATCCTAGGAACCATGGAACACAGGAACCATGAAATCCTGGGAACCATGGAACCCAGGAGCCATGAAATTCTAGGATCCATGGAATCCAGGAACCATGGAACCCAGGATCCATGAAATCCTGGAAACCATGGAACCCAGGAGCCATGAAATCCTAGGATCCATGGAACCTAGGAACCATGGAACCCAGGAACCATGGAATCCTAGGAACTATGGAAGCCAGGAACCATGGAATCCTAGGAACCATGGGATCCTAGGGGCCATGAAAAATGCCTGAGGAGTGTGCTGGATATTTATTATCCTTGGGTACTATCAGATGGGAGCAAGCCCAGGGTGGCATCGTGGTGACACTGAAGCCAGGCATGGCCCTGCGTCACTCCTGGCTGCTGGCATTTCAGCCATGCCAGATGTCCTGCCAATTTTCCATCCCCAACACCCTCCAGGTCTCTCCAGGACTCCCCAGGGAGCAGAACTTCACTGCCTTTGGCCGTGGAAAAGTGAAGGGCTGGGAATGATTCCTGGCTGGTCACAGAAGCAAAACCAGGTCCTGAGTGCACGGGTTGCCCAGAGCAGCTGTGGCTGTCCCTGGATCCCTGGCAGTGCCCAAGGCCAGGCTGGGCAGGGCTTGGAGCACCCTGGGGTAGTGGTGGAAGGTGTCCCTCTCCATGGCTGGGGTGGAAAGGGAAGAGCTTTAAGGTTCCTTCAATCCAAACCAGTCTGTGATCCCAAGTTTCCATGAATCCATGAATCCATTCTGCATCTGCACATGGCCGTGGGGATGGAGGTGTTTTGTCCCAGTGAAGAGCTCTGTCCTGCTCACATCCCACTCAAATTATCTTTCAGGAAAGCAAAAAACCCAGACAAATTCAGATTTACCTTTGTTTGGTCTTTGAGATCCATTTTTGCTAACATTTTACTACATAATCAAATTTATTCCTGCCTTGGTAACTTGGGAAGAGCAAGGCTGTCTTTAAGCCAAGAGAGCTCTGTGTGGAGCTTGGAAAACCAGGCTCTTCCCTTTTATTTGTTGTGCAGGAGTGAGAGTAACTCATTTAGTGTTTTGGCATTTCTCTTTGAGCAGGGCACATTCCAGAGGGTTGCAGAGCTGGTGTCCTGCTCCCGCAGACCTTCAACTCCTTTTAGCAAAAATAAGGGATGCAGGAAGAATTGGCTGCTGGAAAAATCCCATTCTGTATGATTTAGCCAGTCCCTGACAGGCCACACTCCAGCTGGAGGGATCTGCATGTACAAAACAATGGCACCAGGAGGCCTCCAAGAGCCATAAGTCACCTAAACCACCTAAACCCAGGAAAATGGGGATTGTCCAGCTGCCCTTCAGGAGTTCTGGCACTGGGGGGCTGATGTGGCCATCTCAGCCCACAGAAGATTCTCCCTGAGCTCATGTCTGAGCTTCAAAGGTGGCTTTGTTTCGGAGAGAACAGAGAGTGACCTCAGTGATCTCTGTCAGGAAATAAGGATCTGAGGGTGCCATTGCCAGGCACATTCATTTTTATGCTGACAGGAACTGGAAATGTGGCAGAAAATGTCTTTTTTTCAGTAAAAAGTGAGCAATGGGAACAACTATAGGGGTGCCAACCTGCCCCGTAATTAACGTGTTGTCATTAATTTTATTTCTTTCTGGAGAGCAGGGATTCATGATGCTGTGAGAAGATAATTTGTGAATTTCTTTACTCTTTTTCTTGGCTTACCTAACAGAAAGAGAAAATGTCTAAGAGTTCAGAGGGTGGAAAGAGTGATGCTTTGTCTGGGGATTGAGGAGCAAGTTGGGAATGCTCTGGCCAGTCTTGGCTCAGTAATTCAGTCTGTGACTTTAGAAAAGTAATTTCTACTCAATTTCTCCATCTGAAAAATAAGGAACTGCCTCCATTGAGCCATCTTGACTAAGCAGTGTCTTGATGGATTTGGGAAGAGTTTTGGGACAGAAAAGGTTGGTTTCAAAGCTGGAAAGGCTGAGGGAGAGGACATGAAGATTCCTGAATCCATAAGGATGTTTTTTCCTTATTTTCCTCTAACTTGTATCTACCTCTGGAAGCTTTAGACATAAATTTCCAGTGATGATTCCTTGTTTTTGATCTGTGAAAACCATTTCTTAGTTCAGCAACCACTGTTTGGAGCAGCCAAATTCAATTTGGCCAGTTTTGATTCTAGTTCAAACTAGAAACCAGATTTCCCTAGATTTACTGAAGAAATTACTCTTTTTTGACATTTATTAAAGAATTAAACTCCTTTTAACTGTGGTATCACTTCCATAGAGAGAACCCATCCTTTAGGAAATGTGGCTACTCAGATCCAGCTGTGTCTAAATAAATCAGTTGACAATAAATAAGTTAATGAATTTGTAAACCAGCCTGTGCTGGGCCCTGGGGTTGGGCTGATGCTACCCTGAGGCTGTGGGAGCTGTATCCCCATCCCATCCCATCCCATCCCAGCCCCACACCTGGAATGGCACCTCCCAAGGAGCAGGACGTGTCACCTGCTGCTCCTCTGCTCCCCAAAAACCATCTCTGCCTTTGAAGGGGGTTTGAGGTTTCTGTGGGTGAACCTGAAGGGAACAAATCCCATAAAACACCACCAACAAAACCTGCCCAAAGACAAGAAGAGGGATTAACACTTCTCTTCTTCTTCACAGATTATTGGCAAGGAAGGCAATTAAATAGCCTGATGTAATAGCACCTAATTAACTGAAAATTCCTCGTTGTAATGACATCCCAATACTCAGATTTCTGATTGCCCAGCACTTATTAAAGTATGGATATCACATCTGGGTTTCCTAATGTGCTATTATTTGCCTGTATGTGGTAATTTATTCCCTGAAAATACCAGAGGAAGAAAGGGAGAAATCTCTTGCTGCTTTTAACTCTGGATATAATTTTGACCTTAAGAAAGAACAAGACAGATATGAGAGAGTATATTAGATGTTATTATTACTGTAATAAAAGAGAGATAAAAATCATCATGCAGAAAGGCTCTAAGACAACTATTAACCATTTGTCATATAAAGAAAATCAAAATTTTAACTTATCAGAGAGTCTGGCACTTTAAAGATTCATCATGAAAAATTACTTCGAACCGTGGAGCATTTATGCAGAATGTCATTGATGGGCTGTCTGCTTAAATGTTGAAAGAGTTTGGAGAAAGATTGAAAAAAATGTCAAAGATATGCCTTGTATCAGTCTCACCATATTTAAATTTGTTTTTAGGACTGAAGCAGCATGGCAGGATTTTTTTTTTCAAGGAAACAAGCTGGAATTCACTGTCCTACCCCAATGGGCCATGGCTGGTGAGGACAACCAAGGTGAGGATGGACTTTGGTGACTGAAAAAATGACACAGCTGAATATCAAACATCGCTCTGGGGCTGGGGTTAGGGCAATTTTTCTGTCTTTGTTATGATAGACAGACTTTTTCTTCTAATTCCTTCACAGATTTGAAGTCACTGGGTTGATGATGCTGGAAAAGAAAGCAATCTTAAAAGCTTGGTCAGCTAAGAGCCATCTTTTCAACTTCTTTGTGTGAACCTTCCAGAGCACATGTGAGGGCTCAGTGTTGTTACTATTGTCACTGCTTGTCATGAAGGGATGGGATATTTTCAGGCTAAGAAGGATTTATTGCTCAGATAAACATCAGTCTCAGAGGCCCTGAGATTTTAGAGGAGCAAGCACTCGGCCATGGCTCAAAGTAGCAACAAGTTCTTTGTTCCAAGGCAATGCAGAACTTTCTAACCCATGGACAGTTGCACAGGGTTTATTTTGCTTTTCTGACCTATCACTTTTACCTAATTCTGCTGCACTATGAATACTTTTATCTAAGGGGCTCCTGTCTCACATGCACACGTGTGCTTCTGTTATAACTTCTGAACTCTTGGCTTATTCCATACAGCCCCACCCCTACATTATAAACCCTTCACCATCTTATCAGCACAGGTTCTCACTCACTTAAGCCATATTCTTACTTATAGCTATAGAAATAGGTGTTTATGATTTTTCTATTTAATGCCTGTGTATTGTATTTTTACATCGATCCAAGCTTCTCCCAAGGCTGCAGATCAAACCCTTCAGTGTCTGTGGAAGTTTCTGTTTTTCTGATTCCCACAAGTGTGACAAGAAATGAGCTGTGGAGAGCTGCTCTCCAGACATCATCCCCAGATTTTTTCACCAGATTTCATCCCCAGCTCGTTGGAGGAACAGGGAGTGATGGAGCATCTCCCACAGGTTTTGCCTCAGGCGTTTGGCGCATTCAGGGTTGGAATATTTTGTGTTCACTCCTGGTCAAGCCTGGTGAGTCTCTATGGCAACCCTGGAGCACCTCACAGAGCTGTGAGCACTCAGAGATTCCCCTGCCCACAGGGCTTCCTCACAGATTTCTGTGCTTTGTGCCTAGGGGCTCTCCTGACCCCCAATCTGACCTGGGCTTTCCAAACTGCAGCCAAATTCCAGAGCCGGGAGCTTCACTCAGAGCCCAGGCTGCTGTGGTTGGCTCTGTGTCTTCATTAGCATCTTAATTAGCAGCATGACACTTGGCTGAAGCCAAGGGCTGGGAGGATGCTGTGGAAATTTTGGTCCCCCCAGCTCTGCTTTGCTTTATTTTATAACTAAAAATCACACTATCAGTAGATGGTGGTTATCATGTTGCAGAGGAGTATTTTTTACTTCACTTTCAAGTAAAATTCATCAATTAATTAAAAAGAACAAATGGCTCTGAACTCAAGGAAGGAAGAGTATGTGTGAGTAAAAATGGGGGGAAAATATACAATGAATTGTGTAAACTGCTCTTGTTGATTAATTTACACAACCTTAAAGGAAAGAAGATAATTTATTGTTACACTCAAGGATGTCAGCATTGTTCCAGAGGCATTTTGGTCCCCCCAGTTCTGCTTTGCTTTATTTCATAACTAAAAATCCCACTATCAGTAGATGATGGCTATCTTGCTGGAGAGGGATATTTTTTACTTAATTTTCAAGTAAAATTCATCAATTAATGAATGGCTCTGAACTTGAGGAAAGAAGAGTATGTGTGAGTAAAAATGGGGGGAAATATATAACTAATTATGTAAACTGCTCTTGTTGATTAATTTACACAGCCTTGAAGGAAAGAAGATAATTGTCCCATGTGGGTGGAACGGGGCTATGAAAAGATAATTATGAACAAAAAAAATTGATGTTTTCCCTCTCACAAAGGTGGGGTGGTTTTCTATTTTCTTTGCCTTTTTCTGCAGATGTTAAGGACAATGTCACTGGATTTCTCATGGAGTTCTCCTTTCCTGAGCAGGATCCAGGAGGATCCTCAAAGCTTAGCTCCTAAAAGAACCATCCTCATGGATGCTCCTGCCTGCCAGGACCTGGGCAGGCCCTGTCAGGCACAACCTCCACACCAAATCCATGCAGCCCAAGGAGGCACCCAAAGCCCTTTGAACAGCCCAAATATTTTTTCTCTATTTTTGTATCAAGCTGGCGTTTTCCTAAATTTCTACCAGCTAAATTTCCTGAATTTTCTGCTCTCAGTGCCCAGGTGTTTGTGCTGCACTTTTTGAACTCCTCGGAGTGGCATTTTCCAGAGTTAGGCAGGAGCCATGTGAGGATGAGATCTCCAGGATCCCTTTGCTCTTTTGCATGTCGAGCGTGGTGCCAATTTGCATATTTTGGTACTTGAACTTTACAAATCACTCCTTATGATCAACAAATAAGGTGTCATTTACGTGCTCGTGTTCAGGAAATGAGTTACATTTATCTTCCCTGTGTTCTCAGGATGAATTCAGGTGTTTTGGCACAGAGCACTCGCTTTGCCTGCCTCGTGCTGTTCACCTGTCAAAGGCTGCACCTCTGAGCCTGTAGCTGCTTAATTAATGATATTAGAGATGCTGGAGCCTTAAAAACTGGATTGTTTGGTCACTGGCCTAAGCTGGATGTTTTTCAAAGGCATGTTCAATAATTTAGCTTTTTATTTAGGTACAATACCTCGTATTTTAGATGAATTTAGTCATACTGCATTAAAATATATATATATAATTTTTAAGAGTCTGATGGCTGAAGACAGTTTCATTTGACAAATTAATTGCAGAGTGTTTTGCAGATGTGATTGTTCATTAATGATTATTAATAAAGGAGAGTGTAAGGCCCTGGCACAGGTGCCCAGAGCAGCTGGGGCTGCCCCTGGATCCCTGGCAGTGCCCAAGGCCAGGCTGGACACTGGGGCTGGGAGCAGCTGGGACAGTGGGAGGTTGGAATTGGATGGGATTTAAGATCCTTCCAACCCAAACCAGCCTGGGATCATTCCGTGGTCTCGTCACACCATTTGCTGTTCCTTACAGCTCCTTTCCAGTTGCCAGCAGCTTTTACCCCACAGCAATGTTTATTCCCTGCGTTTCCAGCAAATGCAGGAATTTGATTTTGTGTGCAAATCGTGACAAGAAACGAATCTCCCTCATTCCCTGGAATCGTGGGAGGGAAGGGTTCCCACGTGGCTCATCCCTGGCATTCACCAATGGTCACTGCAAGCAATGTCTCAAGAGTTTTATGTTGTATTCTGGTGGTGATTGCAGCACAGCTGCGTGTTTTCCTCAATTCCATGCTCAATGAATAGAAATTCAGCAGGAGCAGTGGGGTTGGTGCCCGTTCCTGACTGATGGAACAAACCCAGGGGGTTTCCTGGGGGTTGTTGGCAGCTCTGATTTCTGAGTCACCCCTGAAAGCCTGACCTCAAGGAAATGGTTCACTTTCCCTTTATATAAAAGGTGGATTTCACCTGCCACAGGGGGAGAGGGAAGTGGTTCTTCCTGCTCTGGTGATATTTTGGTGCTGTGCAGTTGCAGACAAAAATCCAGGAGTTTTCCAGGCAGGAATGCTGCACACCTGACCTGGAGCCTGGCAAAAATTCAATTAAAAAATGGGGCTATTTCTTGTTTTCCTGTAGGAAACTCCCCCTCATTCCCTGTGCCACCTTGGGCAGAGTTCTGACTGATTCTGCTTCTGCACTTGGCTCTTAGGGCCAAAATTTTGAACTTGTCCTTTTTCCTTCCACTGTTCTATTGATGGGATTTTCTGCTCCAAACTTGGAATTTCTGTGGCACCCAGACACTGCAAATTAATTTGTCTCAGCACTACTGCAGGAAAAATCACAACTAAATATGGGAATAATGGATAACCATGGGATGGCACAAGGGAGATTTCCAGAGGAGCAAGGAAGGGTTAAAACTGGATCTCTAATTCCCATATTTTGGGTTGTGTGTTTTGTCCTGCAACTTCCACAAGGAAAAGTTCCAGGAGAGATAAAAATCTGTGACTTCTGTACATTTTGCTTTTTTTTTTTTTAATGATCACAAGCTTATCTTCTTCAGTTGGGTGTGACAGGGGATGGGAGGAGTGGTAATATTTTCCTAGTGAGCCTGGAGCAGCTGCAGGTGAGCATTCCAGAATTATTTTTGTCAGGAAGATGAATGCCATCCTAAAGAAAAGTTGGAAGCACCCAACAGCTCGGCTTTGATATGTGAATGTTGCCACTGTGGGTGTTGGAATGGCATTCTGGATGCTTTGTGGGTTTATGGCTATGAAAAATTCCTTGGGCTGATTCAGAAACACTTTTCCTACACATTTTAAAGCAACTTTTGGTCTTTGGGGTTTTTTTTTCCCCCCTGGTTTTTGTGAGGTTTTTTTGTGTTTTTCTTTTTTTTTTTTGTTTGTTTGGTTGGGGTTTTTTGTTTGGTTGGGGTTTTTTTTGTTTTTTGTTTTGTTTTGCTGGTTTTTTTTGTTTTGGTTTTTTTTATTTGGCTCATCTGTGATTTCAAAACACTTCTGGAAGTGAATTAAAGAGCTTGGAGGATTTAGGAGATATTCATCACACAGAATTCATAGTCACCTTTTAGCCACCTCTAGTTCAACACCCTGCAATGTCAAGGAAGGGCTGGGCTGCGTTAATTCCACAAATTCCAGCTGGGGAATCACGGAGCCCTCCCAGAGAACTGTTGCAACAGGAAATATTTCATGTGGGGGGGGTTTTATAAATTGCCCACCCTCCCAGCTATACAAAAAGTCGTTTTTGAGAGAAGACTTCCCAGAATTGTGGTAGTTTTTAAATGAAAATAGCAGCTTTAGTTTGGGGCAGGTTTGTGCCCTCAGCCCCAGCCTGCCGAAGCACTTTGCAGCCGGAGCTGGTTAAAATACTTTGTAAAAAATACAGGAAAATGGGAGAGTGCCCTCTAATGCCAACAAATGCAAGCAAAGGGGACTGGAGAGCAGCACAGGGAGGTGGAGGGGATGAGGATTGGCTCTGGATTAACAGGATATGGAGCAGAAAAATAGAGGAACATTTGAAATTTGGGGGTTTCAAAAGCAGCAAATGCAGCTGAGCTTCCAGGAAAAACCAAATCCAAGCCTTAAATTCCATTTGTTTCTCAAATCCCCCCCTAGGTGAGGCTTCATGTCTTTCCTTCCTGCCTTTTAGTGGGAAGAACATTTATTGGGATTGCATCAGATGATCCATTGTGACCACTGACCTTAGCCATCCAGTAATTCTGTTTTCCATGGAAAGGTGGACTCTAAATACAGAATATTTTATGCCAGTTGTTAAAACACTCAGATTAAGTTAAAAAAGCACATCCTGGATCTGTTACCCCTTCCTATTGCAACAAATGTGCTTTAAAATATCAAAGATACCCAAACCAGAGGAAAATTCAATATTTGCATGACTATCAGAGAGCAGTGAGCACAGGGAATGGTCCCAGTGTGAGGTCCTGCTCTGTGATTTCCACACCAGCAGATTTGGGGATTTCTGTGGATTTCACATTGATGGTCTGACCACCAATTCTCACCCTGGGACCAGTGCTGCTTTTCCAAGGAGAAAGACTTGGGGGCTGGTCATGAAAGGTGTTCCCAAAACACTCCAGACTTAATTTTTTGATCACTCAGGCAGCTCCCAGGAATATTCACAGGGGAAGGACACCAAGGTGGATGCAAATCCAAACATGATTGAAACATCAATCATATATTCACAGAGAAATATTTACAGACGGTTTTTTGTAACTTGACAAAAGGATAATGAAATGTGTATCCTAGGGGGGTTTAGGGGCAGATTTTATTCCAAACATTTGCAAAAAATGCAGAAATTTTGCACTCACCAAGTACTGAAAAAGGCCAGGAATGAAACAAAACCCAGAAGGGTGGAAATCAGGCTGGCCAGGACTTTCCTCCAAACAGTTTTCCATTGGAAAACGCCAGATCATAATGAATGAAGTGATCTGTGGAAATCAATCACTCCTGACAGAGTCACAGTGAGGAGCATTCCCTGCCAGCTGTCAGGCTCCTGCTCCAGCCTCCTTCACGAGCAGGTCCAGGATGTTCACCCACCTGGACACACAGAAATCCCATGTCCCATGTCCTTCCCAGGCCTGGAAGCCACCAGAGCCACTGAAATCAGTGTCACTGTGACCTTTCTGCCGAGCTGCATGGCAGATTTCCTGAAGGGACACATGCAGTTGTGTTTGGTTTTTTTTCCATTTATTGTGTATTTTCAACCTCAGAATTATCTGCGCTGATTTCTGGTCTGCTGGACAAGAAAGGAGAAGCAAATCCGAGCTGGAAACTGTAGCAAAACCTGGAAAAAAAGCTCTCCCAGTCTCTCAAAGCACTGACTCTAGTAGCCCAGCAGATTTATTGATGTTATCAAGTGTTTATTCCTGGTTTTCCAGATATTCCAGAGCAAGCTGAGCTCCTCTCAAAGGAGAGAGAAGCAGCCTTGGAGAGCTGCCACCTCAAATGGCCGTGCCCAAACTGCACTGCAGGTACTCCCAGGGGGGCAGGAGCCTTTCCCAAAGCCCAAGACATCCCCCGTGGAGGATTCTCCCTGCAGCTCCTGCACCTGCACTGCTTTGGGTGGTGTCACGACCCACAAGGCGGGATTCGTGATGGTTCGTTTATTGATCTAAGAGCGCGAAAGGNGGTTGTGAGGAAATCTCACGGTGGTTGTCAAGAAATCTCACGGTAGTTGTCACAAATCTCACGGTGGCTGTGAGGAAGACGAGGGGTTCTCCGTGGGGGACCACCGAAGTTACCTCAGAAAGTTCCTTTGGCCAAGATGTGGGGTTGAGCTGACCCTCACCAGGCCTCGCCTCAAAGCAGCGTGGAGGCAGCTCAGGTGATCGGGGTAGCGTACCATGGAAGCACAGCAAACACGGCTGCCAACAATGACTGGCAAGCATCCATCTTAAGCCGACCAGAACTTCTGTTTCAGGGTTTTGAGGGTCCCGGCAACACTCGTGAGGCAAGATGAGGGAAACTTTAGGCCGACCCTTACAGGTGGGGTGGGGAACGGGAGGGGAGCAGGAGCAGCCAGGATCCTCTCACTCCTCGCTGGGGCTGCTGGAGGTTTTCCTGCAACAACAACAAAAAGAAGAGTTTTATTCTTTTTTTCCATCTTAGCTCCAGCGTGGTGTGTTTCCCAGCCCTCCAGGAGGTGTTCCCACACCTTGGCAGCAGTTTTGGTGCACCTGTGGAGGCTGGAGGTGCCCTGAGCAGATGGAGCTGGTGCAGATGGAGCCGGTGCCCGGCTGGCACCTGCAGGGAGCAGAGTTCGGGTTCCTTCTGCTGCCAGGGGATGTGCTTCCAGGCAGAGGGGTCAGATGGCTTCCACTGCTCCCTCAGGACCCTTGTGCCTCTGATCCCAGCCTGGAAAACTGGAAATATCATGTGGAATGGCTTCACTGATCACTCAGGATCCTGTGATTCCAAATATCACATGGAATGGATTACACTCATCCCCCAGGATCGTTGTGCCTGTAAATCCAGGCTGGAAAACTTTAAATATCATGTGGAATGGATTACAATGATCACTCAGAATCCTGTGATTCCAGCCTGGAAAACTTGAAATATCACGTGGAATGGCTTCCACTGATTCCTCAAAATCCTGTGATTCCAGGCTGGAAAACTTAAAATATCATGTGGAATGGTTTCCACTGATCCCTCAGGACCCCTGTACCTGCAATTTCAGGATGGAAAACTGGAAATATCACGTGGAATGGCTTCCACTTATCCCTGAGGATCCTTGTGCCTGTGATTCCAGCCTGGAAAACTGGAAATATCCTGTGGAATGGCTTCCAGTGATCACTCAGAATCCTGTGATTCCAGGCTGGAAAACTTTAAATATCACATGGAATGAGGTCCACTTATCCCTGAGGNCAGAATCCTGTGATTCCAGGCTGGAAAACTTTAAATATCACATGGAATGAGTTCCACTTATCCCTGAGGATTCTTGTGCCTGTGATTCCAGGCTGGAAAACTTTAAATAGCCTGTGGAATGGCTTCCACTGATCACTCAGAATCCTGTGATTCCGGGCTGGAAAACTGGAAATATCACGTGGAATGGGTTCCACTTGTCCTTCAGGATCCTTGTGCCTGTGGTTTCAGGCTGGAAAACTGGAACTATCACATGGAATGGTTTCCACTGATCACTCAGAATCCTGTGATTCCAAATATCATATGGAATGTCTCCACTGGTCCCTCAGGACCCTTGTGCCTGTGATGCCAGCCTGGAAACCTGGAAATATCATGTGGAATGGTTTCCATTTGTCACTCAGGATCCTTGTGCCTGTGATTCCAGCCTGGAAAACTGGAAATATCACATGGAATGGGTTGATTTGTCACTCAGGATCCTTGTGCCTGTGATTCCAGCCTGGAAAACTGGAAATATCACATGGAATGGTTTCCACTGATCACTCAGGATCCTTGTACCTGTAAGTCCAGGCTGGAAAAATGGAAATATCCTGTGGAATAGCTTCCACTTATCCCTGAGGATCCTTGTGCCTGTAATTCCAGGCTGGAAAACTTTAAATATCACATGGAATGGGTTCCACTTATCCCCCAGGACCCTTGTACCTGTGATTCTAGGCTAAAAAACTTTAAATATCTTGTGGAATGGCTTCCACTGATCCCTCAGAATCCGGTGATTCTGGGCTGGAAAACTGGAAATATCACGTGGAATGGGTTCCACTGATCACTCAGGACCCTTGTGCCTGTGGTTTCAGGCTGGAAAACTGGAAATATCACATGGAATGGTTTCCACTGATCACTCAGGACCCTTGTGCCTGTGGTTCCAGCCTGGAAAACTGGAATATCCCAGGCAAGGTGCACTGCTGGCAGCTCCACAGGGAGAGCTGGGGAGGTGTTTCCAGGCTGGATGCTGCCAGCTGTCCCTGCTGAATGCTGATGAACTGTTTTCTCTTTGTAATAAATACCACGGGCAGAGCTGGAGCTCTCTGCACACACTCCTGGTTTAAATTAGGATTTAATTCAGGTGCCATTGCTGGATGTGTGGGGAGAGCAAGGGAATATTGCTGTGCTTTCCCTTTCCAGAAGCGATTTCCAACCCTTCTCCCCAAACACAAATCCCACAATCCAGTGGGCAGAAACCAGGATTAAATCTGTCGTGTTTTTATTTCCTTCCAACACCTCTGTTTGAACTCTGAACTTGCAGAGGAAAGCAAGGAGCCCTCTAACACCAGAATTCCAGCAGCAGGAACAACAGGCAGGCTCCAAAGGGCAGTAAAATATTCCATATCCTGTAAAAAACACAGGATTCTGCAGCAGTGACTGAGGAGTTTTTTATCCTGTATGGATTTCCTTCGAATTTTAATGAAGGAAACCAAGGAACAAGGAAGATTCTCCCACTTTAATAGCAGAAAGAGTGGATTCTTTGGGAAATGAGTGGGATGCCTTTTATCTCTTCCTAATGAAAACACTGCCACCAGCTGGTTAATAAATGGGACTGAGGCTCTGCACAGAAAAAATTAAAGTGGGGGGTTTAACCCACAGCTAAACTGGAAGTGATACTTGAGGTCAATATGTTTTCAGAACAGAAAGTAATTAAATATCTGTATGCTCCATTTCTTTTTCAAACAGAGGTACGTGATAATACAGCAATTAATGCTTTTTGCCTTGAATATCTTGTTAAACAAAGGTGGCCAGATCATGAGGCACTTTCACCACCTTCCAACTTCACGGGCTGGAGTGAGCCTCTCAGATTCTGCTGCAGCTCAGACACCTCAGGTTTGTAGCTAATTATTTTTCAATTAATAGTGAAATGGATTGAGCTGAGACATTTGAAACACATTAAAATGAATTTGCCTTTTCAGATCCATGGGTTTTTACTGGTGTCCCTGGAGCAAACCCTGGCAGCTCTGGGTTGTGAGGGCAGCACAAGCTGCAGTTCTGCGTCCTGGTGCCAAAATTTTGGGATGGTTCCATCAACTCCTGATTTTGTTAAAACTCCAGCAGTGGCAGCACTGACCTTTCAATGGCCATGGTGGGCTGTGAGACAATTCCTGTGCTGGGAATGATCATTTCAGGCTCCTGCAGCAGGCAGCAAAACGCAGCTCAGCTTTTAAAGCTGGTGAACAATCACTGGGAAGGGAAATGGTGTAAGTGGAGGGTGAGGCTCAGAGGCACAATTCTGTGCTCAGGGGGGATTCCCAATTGCTGCAGTGCTGGAGAGACAGAGGATTTATTGCACTTTGAGCACTGGGAGTGCAGCAGGAGATGTGCTTCGTGTCACAGTAAATCATCTCCCTTATGAGTGCTGATCTCCTCTGGCCCCAGACTCAGGTACTGACTCTTTGTGATTCACTTCTCATATTTATTGGGGTTTTTTGTCTCCCAGCAAGCTGAAGCCATGAGGAATTTCAGTACCCCTTCTCCAAGCTTTGGCCTGAGGAGGTTTGCCACCCACCAAACTGTGCCTGTGCTGTCACAGAGCCCTCGAGGCTGGAAAAGCCCTCCAGGATCACCAGTCCAGACTGTGCCCAGTCCCCACCTTGTCCCCAGCCCAGAGCCCTGAGTGCCACCTCCAGGTGTTCCCTGGACACTCCCAGGGGTGGGAACTCTCCTGTTGTCCTTCTCTGGACACTCCAGAACTCTTTACAGCCTCAGTCCTGCACCATGAGCCAAGAATTCTCCCTGGCTTTTGCCACCAGACTCAGCTCAGGGCAAACCTAAACCACTTTTTTCCTCTTACCTTATCATTAATAGATTTAAAACAATTAAAGACATGATTTTAAAAAAACAGTGATAAAATTTTAAGTGACTCCAAGTTTCCTATGAGCTGGTTTCAACTCAGCAGCCCACAACTCTTGCTCAAAGCTCTTTTGGTGTGGGGTATTTTTCCCAAAACAGCTTTCTGGAATGTGAGACCAAATTAATTGCTTCTGTTTTTCCTTGGAAACAAACATTTCTCTAGTGATCCAATATCTCATTAGGCAGCACTAAAATATTGGTTTTGCTCAGGGAGGACCTGGTTTGTCATGAGCTGACAGCAGGTATTGGACCTTAAATCATCCCAGAATTGGAACTGTGTTGTCTGTGCACCTTCCACAGCCTAAGAATGTCCTGTTCTCCATATCCATTGGAATTCCTGAGTGGAATATTCACTGCTCAGCAACAACAACAAACGCATTTAAACCTGTTGGTTTAATTGGCAGCAAAAATTTTCCTCTGGGAGGGAATTCAGGACATAAAGCATTTTACAACACTGGTGCAGTCTATGTTGTGTTCTCTCCCAGCAGTGCCATTCATTTCAATGGATTGCCTGCAAAAAAGGCAAGAGCCAGTGGAGAAAAGAGGGAACCCAGCCCCACACCTGGCCAGGGATGCTGCTGACAGCTCCACGAGAGAGGTAAAACACCCTAAAGAGGTGAGACACCCTAAAGAGAGAGACACCCTAAAGAGGTGAGACACCCTAAAGAGAGAGACACCCTAAAGAGGTGAGACACCCTAAAGAGAGAAACACCCTAAAGAGGTAAAACACCCTACAGAGGGAGACACTCTAAAGAGGTAAAACACCCTAAAGAGGTAAAATATCCTAAAGAGGTGAGACACCCTAAAGAGGTGAGACACTCTAAAGAGGTAAAACACCCTAAAGAGGTAAAACATCCTAAAGAGGTGAGACACCCTAAAGAGGTGAGACACCCTAAAGAGGTGAGACACCCTAAAGAGGTAAAACACCCTAAAGTCACCTCTGGAAACTTAGCCAGGAGAAGAAATTTCTCTCTTTGCTGTACAATAATCCTGCCTGGAGAGGAGGATTAGAGGGGATGAAGCTGCAGTGATCCAAGGGCTCTCTTTTCCCCAGGGACAGACTTCTCCAGGGATTTGGGGGAATTTGGAAGGCACCCAGTGACATCATGCAGCTGCTGCTTTACCCTGCCTGCAGCGTGGACATGCCCTGGGAGCTCCAGAAACGTGGCTTTAGGGGCTGGTACTGGAGATCCCTGATCTCTGAGGGCACTTGGGATGGCCCCAGCACAGGTGACATCGCTGTGGCTGCAGGGGACAGCTGGGTCCCTGCTCTGTTGGTGACCAGAGGCACGCTGGAGCTGCAGGTACCAAATGCAGACACTGGGTGAGGAGAAATGGGAGTAGCTGAAAATCTCTTTGTTTCATGGATTCCATCTCAGTTTCTTGGTTTTGAGTTGGTTTTGTTTTTTTTTCTATTGTTGGGTCTATTTTAAGGAGGTTCGGGGGGACTTTATTGCTGCACAGCCCCTGCCAGGAGGGGACAGCCGGGGGGTCGGGCTCTGCTCCAGGGAACAGGGACAGGAGCAGAGGGAACGGCCTCAGGCTGGGCCAGGGCAGGTCAGGGTGGGCAGCAGCAGGAATTTCCCCATAGAAAGGGGGCTCAGGGCTTGGAACTGCCCAGGGAGGGTTGGAGTGCCCATCCCTGGAAGTGTCCAAGGAATTCCTGGAGGTGGCACTCAGAGCTGTGGGCTGGGGACAAGGTGGGGACAGGACACAGCTGGGAGTTGACGATCTCAGAGGTTTCTTCCACCTGAAATGATTCTGTGATTTTGGGATCTGGCACATAAATCAATGTATACTGCCAGCAGCAGATAAAGATCCAGACCTGATTCTGAAATTTAAGCTATTCCATAACTAAACAAAAAAACCACATTCCAGGGAGATATTTGGACACCTGCCTGTCTTCAGCATCCACAAAGATCATTATAGATTCTGACAATACTACTCAATTGCAGGGTTTCTCATCAACAAAAATTAATTGACTATTTGAAGTCAGTTAATCAATGAAGTCAGGATATGAAATAGTCAAATTTAAACTGAAAATGTGCACGTGTATTTGGGACAGGTGAGTGCACTGTGCTGGTTTGAATTCCCTGGTAACTCGTGAAGTGTCTCAGGATAATTGCACTTTAAAATTGATGTTTGGGTCTCTGACAGGCTGGGAATATCCATCTTCCAAACTACAGATTCCCAGCGCAGTGGAGAACTCTGTGTTCCATGAGAGTTTATTATGGGCTGCACAGAAATCCTAATTGCACTTCTGATTGCCAGCAAGTCTGGCAGAAGAAATAGAGCATTTAAGGGGCGGATCCCAATTGTTCACTGAACACAGAAAAGGACGAGAAGGGGCAGGTTTTGTGTCACAGCAAAGCTGATGCGACAGAGATGATGATCCAGGAGGATGTGCTGGCTGGAGCAGGCTCCCATGGGGTGGGGATGGTGCTTGATCCCAGTGGGTTTTGGGTCAGATCCCAGGATAGCAACACAAGTTCTGCAATATTGACTATTTCAGAGTCAGGTTTCTCTACAGATCTCATTAACTGTCCCCTCATTAACGACAGGGTAATTGGGCACTTCTCATTTCACAAAGAGAACGTGCTGGCCTTCAGTCAAACTCAAACAGACACTTCAGGGGAGGATCTGGAAAGCTCCTTTTGGAAAAATTAAAGTTGTGGCATGTCAGGCATGACAAACATCTTCATGTTTCTTTTCTTCATTTTCTCCCTGTACGTTTCTGAGGCTTGACTCCTGATTCAGCACATGAGCACCTGCAGGAAAAGCTGTTTTTCCAATGTTCTTGGCAGATTTCTGCTCGGGATTATTTCAGATTGCAGTGTTTTCTTGCTGATAAGATGTACCCAAGGGTTCCTATTCCCCTTTGATAAAGGAATTAACAGAATAAAAGACAAAATAGTGCCTGTTAAAAGATGTTTGCACACATTACAGAGTTGTGAAGCTTTCTGAAAGTTGCTCATCCAAAAATGAAAACAAAAGTAATGTTCACTGATGTTTTGTGCTGTAATTTAGCAGATTACCAGCTGAATTTCAGGTTATTAACTGACTTATTTTCCCAAGTTCTCCATAGGGATACCTGGTCAATTTTGAAGGCAGATTGAGAAAATATCTCTGGATTTAGGAAACATGGCCAGGTAGCAGAAATGGTGGTGATTTTTAGCAGAAATTTCTGCAAACAGAGCTGTTACTCCTACAGGAGATTCCTGACAAGTCCAGAACAAATATTCTGACAGCAAATCGACTCCTGAACTGCGTGAGCCAAACACTTCAAAAATGCTTTGTGTTGACTCAGTCAAAGGTTTTCTACATTGTTGATGAACTCAGCTCTTCCAGCTTTTGAAAGAGCAATTTCTGTTTCCTTGGCTTGTCCTTTGTGTTCTCCTTGCAGGAATTCATTAATACAGCAGTAATCAGTTAATTCTTTCACATCTAAAAAGCCTTTTCTAGACTACAACAGGCTGTGAGCAGCACCTTCAAATCACACCTCAGGAATCAAAATGTTTTCCCCTCAGGAATCACTCCAGATCTCCCGAGCTAACAATGCCCCTGTTTTCCATGGTGTTCCTCATGGGAATATGAGCCTTCAGAAGCTGGAAAGGACTACCCTGAGGGGGGAAAATAACAAGGGGAATGGAAAATCCAGGCTTGTGAAGCCATTTGTTTCCCAGTGACTAAACAGAGTGTGGATTTCCATTTTGTCTTTCCAACCCAGGGTCAGTCAGCAAGGGGGAGGCTGAGGCCTCCCGTGTGTCACCACCATATCGGGCTTCAAAAGAGGTTTTTTCTTCTCCTCCTTCTTCTCCCAGGTGGCTCCTGCCTGGCACAAACAGCACTAAACCAACAAATGGGGGGGGTTTGATGTTGTGAGTCAGAAAAATCAACTCCTCCCGAACAAAAGCTGAAGGAGACTCCAGAGATGGTTCAGGCCCAGCTCTTGTGCTGCCTCCAAGCAAAAACATTCTTCTAAACAGCGAGCCAGACAACAATCCTGCTGTGCCAACAGCCAGCAGCAATGCTCCAGACACTGGCAATGAGGAAGTCTAGACAGCTCCTGCAAGAGCAATCAGGAATTCTTCAGATGTCTCCTGTTGCCATCGAGTTGGTCTCATTTTCCTCATTGCCAGCGGACAAGAACAGCTGGCTGCTGGTTTATGCCCCTCAAACAACCTCCCTTAGTCATCCTTTTCTTATGTTAAACTAAATCAAAACTTTGAACTTCTCGTTAAAGAGTCGTGGGGTTTTTTTGAGCCTCTACAGTTCGGCTGTGACCTTTCTGAAATTCTCTCTGAAATGAAACCTCTCTTTTGCAGCAGTCACAAGAACAGCTCAGATTCAATATCCTCCCTCTTCCAGCAATTCCTGAAGAATCACTGCATGGAAAGCCACTCCTACCCGAATTTTGCCTTTCTGAGTGTGTCCCATTTAATCATTTTCCTGTGGCAATCTTCAGTTCTGGTTGAGTTCTTTTCTATTTTGTGGCATGTAATTTTTACATAAATGGAAATACTGAAGAGAATCAGTCCAAGAAGAGATTCCTGGGATGCACATTGAGTTATCCCCAAGTGTACTGATGAATTACTTCCTGAGGGATAGAAAACACCACTTTTTCCCAACAAACACCCAAGTAATCTGGTTCTAACATAAAATCTTATTACAAAATCCAGCAAATTACGCAGGCAAAAAAAAAAAAAATCCACTTCCAAATTTCTCTGGTGCTCCAGAACAAGAGGTGAACTCTGTCATTACCTTTGTTTTCGTCGCCTTCTCCGTCTAAATTTTAAAGCCCTGCACATAAAGCAACCGGAATTGCTGCTGTGTTTGGGGGCAGGTGACATTTGTGGATGGCCGTCGCCGCCGCCGGATGACTCTGGCAAGGCTCTAATTCTGTGTAGTGAGTTGTCTCTAAGTGCTGGGTGAACAGCTCCCTGCATCGTTAGGCTCCTCGTTGTTTACTAAACATCTTTTACGACCCTACAGCGAAGGTTTGTGGCGGCGATTGCGTGCTGAATTTCTGGTTTTGGGGTTTTTTCTAATTCAGCCGTTCGTTTTCACTCCGGGCTGAAATCTGGCGGGTTGGTTCTCAGCTGAGACTGAGCTTAATTACCGACTTTAACAGCAAAGTTCAGCGAGGCTGGATCAGACAGCTCGAGGGTGGCTCTTCCAGCATTAAAACAGCAACGTTTTCCAATATATTCTCTTTTTGGTAGAGAGTAAGAATTTTAAAAATCATAAAAATCACAAAGCCTGAGGTGGATATTGGTCTGGATCAGGGAATCATGGAATGGGTTGGGTTGGAAGGGAGCTTAAAGGTTGTCTACTCCAATCCCCTGCAATTAGCAGGGACATCTTCATCAAGACCATCATGCTGGTTTTCTCTGGACAAGAGTCATCATCTCTCTGGACTTCTTGTCATTAACCATCAGTCTCAACTACTTTTTCTTTAAAAAAAAAAGTCTTTATTAATAATTCTGTTTTGTTTTTTTTTTTAAACCCAAATTTGAAAAATCTCTAGATAGATAGAAGTGTTAATTAAATACGTGCTGCAAAGAAAAAATTATAACTGTCCTATGCTAGCTCTACAATAAATCTAAAATAAATTTGCAATTTAAAAATAACACCAAAAAATTAATGGGTTTTTAACCAACACAAATGTGATCAGCTGGAAAAGGATGTGTGTTGCTGGTGGAGGAATCAGAGTGGCAATCTGACACATTTTCTGGCAAGGTCTAATATTAGGAATATTTTCTCAAGTGCTATAAATAAACTGGAAATAGTCTGGAAGGATCCTGTATGTCTGACTCAGCTGGTGCTTCCCAGAAAATTTTTCATCAGTCCATGACTGCATTTTTTTTTTTTAAGTTGCTGTAATTTCTCCTTGTTTTGCAAAGGAATTGATCCATGGGAAGTGGAGGATTTCCAGTTTTAAAGCACCTCTGTGTTGACCTGGAGGGAATAATTTCACATGAGGCAGAAGGACAACAGGGGCTGCAGCCCCTGCAGGAGATTGTTCCGGAAAATCATCCAGGACTGGAGAACAGCAGAGAAAAATGTCTCAACAAAAGGCTGGAGAGCTGGGGGGGCTCACCTGGAGAAGAGAAGCTCCAGGGAGAGCTCAGAGCCCCTGCCAGGGCCTGAAGGGCTCCAGGAGAGCTGGAGAGGGACTGAGGACAAGGGATGGAGGGACAGGCCACAGGGAATGGCTTTAAGCTGAAAATTTGTAGATTTAGATGGGATATTGGGCAGGAACTGTTCCCTGGCAGGGTGGGGATGGAATTCCATCCCCAGAGCAGCTGGGGCTGCCCCAGGATCCCTGGCAGTGACCCAGGCCAGGCTGGACAGAGCTGGGAGCAGCCTGGGACAGTGGAAGGTGTCCCTGCCCCTGGGTGGGACTGGATGGGCTTTAAGGTTCCTTCCAAACTAGTCTGGGGCTCCATGGCAAATTTTATTTAGAGTTGTCATTTAGCCACTTAAACTCAGATTACATAGCAGATTAAATCCCTTATTTAATTATCCATCTATAATTGCAAACAGAACTTTCAGTCATAGTCTTCAAATTTGAGCACAGCTCCCCTCATCTTCCCTTCCCCCAAATTATTCAGTTTGATTTCTCTAGTGATATGAGTGATAACACAGCAGAACATTTTACAACATATATTCCATTATTTTCTTGTTGTTGTTTCAAAATTGTTCTACAAACATGTTTTTCTGAGTGTTTTCACTTGCCAGAGAAAGCTGCACCTCATGTGGGCACCTCACATAATTCACCCAATAATCTCAGCACTCAATTAAATTTTAAATGTTTCTCCATTAAACACCTATTTTACCACAGTAAATAATTTAATGGGTTTTCATTTAAACGTGTCTCACCTCACAGAGTTTTCAATCTTCCTTTTTTAAATAAAGTCACATCATCCTATTTCTTGAATCTGAAATAAATGGACTTTTGCCTAAAGATTTTTGGGCACATTCAGTGCTGTAACTCTGCACATACATCTGCATTCACCATCTGAGTAATATGGGAAAATAAAAGAAAAATAAACTAGGAAGTGAGCTCACAAATGTGGAATCTATAGATAAAAATGAAGTGCACTGACACTTCAACAAAACCTCCATCAGTTTCTATCCCGAGTTCCTACCCCAGATGTGGAACTATTGACTGGCACAACTGCTAATGAGCAGGATAATTCCTATCCCAGAACTCCTCTGGTGTACTCAGATAATTATCCAGACCCATCTCCTCCAGCGCTGAATCTTTCTAGTCTTGATCTTACCCAGAAATTAACTTTCTGTTGACTTTGGGCAAGGGAAACTTCCAATATGCTAAATATCATTAAAAAGTCAGTGTTCTCTGGGAATTACCTTTTATAACCAGACTGGAAGCTGAGGTTTCCCCTCTGCAATCAGGAATCTGCCAGGTGGCTTTGGTGACAAACTGGGAATTATTTAGAAAAATATTTAAGGGGTGGGAAGAACATCCTTACCTGTCCTTTTTATTTTTTCTAGAGAGAGAAAATCAGAAGTTGTTTAAATTTTGCTTTGAGTTTTTAAAATCTATAGCCAATACTGATGACATGAGAAATGACTGATGGGTAAAAGCTTCAAAGTGAGAGATTTAGGTGGGATATTAGGAAGGAATTCTTCCCTGGGAGTGTGTGATCCAGGGCTTGGAGCAACCTGGAGTAGTGGAAGGTGTCCCTGAAATGGAAATTCACCCTCTTTCAATTGGTTCAGAACCACCAATTCTTATTCTCACCACCTTTTCCTTTCCTTTTTCCTCACTGGTGCCTCTGAACCAGAGCGTCTGACACAGGGACAATGCAGGACTGCAAAAATTCCATGAGCTTGGAATTGTTTGTGGCACACAGGACAGGAGATGCTCGCAACATCCACGGGGCTTGGCCAACACCAAACTTGCAAGTCAGGCTGGGAAAGGTCAACACCCAAAATTGTTTGTGCTGCTGGTTAAGAGCCTAAAACGCTTTTGCAATTATGGAAATGGGCTGGAAAATATTCCGTAGGTGAGGATGTGCTGGGGATTCATTCCCTCTTTGTCTCATTAATTTCAGAACACAAGCTGTATTTCCTGAGCGTCACTCACAACCATAAAGTGCTTATGCCTCCATCATTGTCTGCTCATCCCCTTTTTTGTTACAGCCTTCGCCAGCCTGAAATTATTGTTGGGATCTGAAATGCAGGGAACTCTCAGAACTTTGGGCCTGTAAGCCAAAGCTTGGAATTAAACCCAGGATTTGATCTGAGACCTTGGAAAAGGCTCCCAAACTCAGGTGCTGGAAACCAGATTGTGGATTTGTAGTTTAAAGCAGACATGTTAAGCTAAGTAGAGGAAAGTT
>VWZV01012041.1:104691-143392 GCA_013397155.1 Irena cyanogastra | reverse complement strand
ACACCCGCCTGGCTCCCAGGCTGGTGGTTGCATGGTTTTCATTCCTCGTGGCCCTGTGCACCCTTGGGATCTGAACTGAGTAGTGGCAGAGGGGGAGCTCTTGGTGGCCTTGGCAACCCGTGGAACACGAGCAAAATTTTCTAGGCTTCTTTGAAAATCTGTGATGGACAGGAAGAAGTATGAGGCAGCGCATGTAGAGCAGGTGAGGTCAGGTACCATGTGCTTCCCACTCTTCCTCACCTCTCCAAATCCTTCCCTTGCACTGTGCTTTCCAGAGTCTGCCCATTTATAGCCACTTATTCAAACCCAGTGTCTTCCCAGCCAGTTGAAAGGAGTAGGAAAATCTCTTCCTCCACATCACAGTACCCTGCATTTCACAGCTCATCCAGGGATTTATTTTCCTGGGAATCAAGGGCCTGGCAGATACTTTTAGTATAGGCAATGCCTGCACTTTTTCAGCTCTTGTTCTGATGTAGGAACTGCTGAGACTTTCCTTGGATGCTGCTACTTTGGTGGCTATATACCAGGATATGTCCTTGGATTCCAGTTCTTTAGCTGTTGTTCCCTTGTCATTTACTTGCTCTTTTTTCCTTGGATAATACTTCCTTGGAGGCAATATTCTTGGCTTTTTCCTTACTACCATTTCCTTGACTAGTTCATTGAATTTTCTTCACGGTTATTTCCTTGCCCTTATTTCCTTGGATGTTGTTTCCTTGCTGTCATTCCAGATGGAAGAAGCCTAAGGAAATGCTGTTACCCAGAGACAAGATGCTCCTGCCTGGGCCCTGCCCTGTATCCAGCACCCCAACATCTGGACCGCTGACTCCATGACCACTCTCTGCAGAGGATGCTGCTGGTGGGTGCCATGCTTAGGACACCCCAAAGTCCCCTGGGGACTGGGACAGGGGGGATCCAGGAAGCCCTGAGTGTCCCAAGCAGTCATCACAGCCCAGTCTCTGGAGCCACAGCCTTCCCGGGGCCTTGACATCCTGGGGGCACCCTGCACATGTGATGGGATCCATGTGTGTCCATGTGGGTGTCCAGGCGTGTGTCCACATGTCCAGCTGTGTCCAGGCGTGTCCATGTGTCCAGCTGTGTATCCAGCTGTGTCCATGTGTGTGTGTGTCCATGTGTCCGTGTGTGTCCATGTGTGTCCATGTGTGTCCATGTGTGTCCATGTGTGTGTCCAGCTGTGTGCAGCTGTGTGTCCAGCTGTGCCCATGTGTGTGTCCATATGTGTGTGCAGCTGTGTGTCCAGCTGTGTCCATGTGTGTGTGTGTCCGTGTGTGTGTCCATATGTGTGTGTGTCCATATGTGTGTCCAGCTGTGTCCCCAGCTGTGTCTATGTGTCTGTGTCCATGTGTGTGTCCAGCTGTGTCTGTGTGTGTGTGTCCATATGTGTGTGTGTCCGTGTGTGTGTCCAGCTGTGCGCAGCTGTGTGTCCAGCTGTGCCCATGTGTGTGTCCATATGTGTGTGTGTCCGTGTGTGTGTCCAGCTGTGCGCAGCTGTGTGTCCAGCTGTGCCCATGTGTGTGTCCATATGTGTGTGTGTCCGTGTGTGTGTCCAGCTGTGCGCAGCTGTGTGTCCAGCTGTGCCCATGTGTGTGTCCATATGTGTGTGTGTCCGTGTGTGTGTCCAGCTGTGCGCAGCTGTGTGTCCAGCTGTGCCCATGTGTGTGTCCATATGTGTGTGTGTCCGTGTGTGTGTCCAGCTGTGCGCAGCTGTGTGTCCAGCTGTGCCCATGTGTGTGTCCATATGTGTGTGTGTCCGTGTGTGTGTCCAGCTGTGCGCAGCTGTGTGTCCAGCTGTGCCCATGTGTGTGTCCATATGTGTGTGTGTCCGTGTGTGTGTCCAGCTGTGCGCAGCTGTGTGTCCAGCTGTGCCCATGTGTGTGTCCATATGTGTGTGTGTCCGTGTGTGTGTCCAGCTGTGCGCAGCTGTGTGTCCAGCTGTGCCCATGTGTGTGTCCATATGTGTGTGTGTCCGTGTGTGTGTCCAGCTGTGCGCAGCTGTGTGTCCAGCTGTGCCCATGTGTGTGTCCATATGTGTGTGTGTCCGTGTGTGTGTCCAGCTGTGCGCAGCTGTGTGTCCAGCTGTGCCCATGTGTGTGTCCATATGTGTGTGTGTCCGTGTGTGTGTCCAGCTGTGCGCAGCTGTGTGTCCAGCTGTGCCCATGTGTGTGTCCATATGTGTGTGTGTCCGTGTGTGTGTCCAGCTGTGCGCAGCTGTGTGTCCAGCTGTGCCCATGTGTGTGTCCATATGTGTGTGTGTCCGTGTGTGTGTCCAGCTGTGCGCAGCTGTGTGTCCAGCTGTGCCCATGTGTGTGTCCATATGTGTGTGTGTCCGTGTGTGTGTCCAGCTGTGCGCAGCTGTGTGTCCAGCTGTGCCCATGTGTGTGTCCATATGTGTGTGTGTCCGTGTGTGTGTCCAGCTGTGCGCAGCTGTGTGTCCAGCTGTGCCCATGTGTGTGTCCATATGTGTGTGTGTCCGTGTGTGTGTCCAGCTGTGCGCAGCTGTGTGTCCAGCTGTGCCCATGTGTGTGTCCATATGTGTGTGTGTCCGTGTGTGTGTCCAGCTGTGCGCAGCTGTGTGTCCAGCTGTGCCCATGTGTGTGTCCATATGTGTGTGTGTCCGTGTGTGTGTCCAGCTGTGCGCAGCTGTGTGTCCAGCTGTGCCCATGTGTGTGTCCATATGTGTGTGTGTCCGTGTGTGTGTCCAGCTGTGCGCAGCTGTGTGTCCAGCTGTGCCCATGTGTGCGTGTGTCCGTGTGTGTGTGTCCATATGTATGTCCAGCTGTGTCCCCAGCTGTGTCCGTGCCTGTCCGGATTCCTGCGCGCGGCCCCGCGCAGTGCCCTCGGGGCGTGGCCTGGGGTATAGGTCCGGCCCTCCACGTGATGACGTCGTGATGGGCGGGGCGTGTGCGTTCCCGGCACTTCCGGGTTTCCCGGCCGGAGCTGCGGAGACGGTGAGCGGCGGGCGGCCGGGGCCACCGGGGCCTGGCAGGAAGTGCGGGGTGAGGGCGGCCTGTGCGGTGCAGGGGGTGCGGGGCTGCCAAGGGGTGCGCGGTGATGAGGGCCGTGAGGTGCTGGGGGGGTGCAGGGTGACGGGGTCTGTGGAGCCGTGCAGGGTGACGGCCGTGCGGGGTGCTGGGGTCAGCCGCGGTGCGGGCCATGGGGTCTGGCAGGGGCTGCAAGGTGTTGCGAGCGAGCGCTGCTCCTCCAGCTCCCCACGACTGGTCAGGCCCTGATCGCTCCCCAGCCACCCGGATGCCCCCACAGGCACCCCCGCAGCCCCCGGCCCGCCGTGCCAGGCACCGCACGCGTGGGCTGCGCTGCCCAGCCAGCAGCCTCGGCCTCTCGTTCCTCCTCTCCGTGTCCCCCGTGGGGGGACAGCAGGTCAGATGTGCCTTTCCAAGGGGCCCCACTGGGGGTTAGTGTCTGGTCCTCAATTCACTCCCACGAGCGCTGACACCCCAAATCTCTCGGCCTGTTCCTCCCAGCAGTCAGAGATCCCAGCATCTGTGGGATCCTGACAGCTTTCCCTGATTTATCATGTGTTACATACTCAATAAATCACGTTTTCTCACATAAAATGAGCAGTTGCAAACAAGATCTGGGTAATTCTTGTGTAAAATGCAGAGATTAAAAGGCCCTTTCCTCACTGCCTTCCTCGCAGCGACTGCTGTTCCCTGCCGAGGGATGCGAGCCGCCCGCCCATCCGGATGGCACCAGGAACATCCACAGGGAAATTCCAGCGCTGGGAATCCAAAGCAACACAAAAACTGGGAATAGAAACCTGGGAACAGCTTGCCTCAATACGCTGGGCCTTTCACAACGTGCTTGGCCCATGCACGGTGGCTCAAGTGGCTGCAGTGCCACGGAAAATCAACCCCAGCTCACCCTGCGGCTCCGGCGAATTGTAGCCTGGTGCAGGTGTAGGTATTAGGCTGAAGGAAATTCCCAGTTTGGAGTGTTTGGGAAGCACAGTCTCACCACCCAGGCTGGGAGCTCAGTGGCTGCTCTTCCTCCCCCAGCTGCTCCTGGGCCCCAGCAGGGCAGAAGCTGGACAGGTGCATTGGAGGTGACACTTCTCCAGCCACCACCAGGTTTGTCAGCTGTGACAAATAGGGATGAGGGTGGTGTGATGGCCCCATTCCTCACTCCATGCCTGTGTTCCTGCTGTGGGAATCACAGCACTGCTACATCAGGGAAGGAGCCAAAGTCAGACCATGGGGGTCCTGCTGGGACTCTGTCCTGTCCTAACCCTTGCTGATCTGCTCCCAGGGGTTTTGTCCTCCAACCAGCCAATCCCCATGCCATGCCACTGGCTTTCCTGCTCCTGGGCTGTCTCTGGGCCCAGCTTGCACTCAGCTCTGGGTGGAAAGCAGGAGCTGTGTCAGAGAGAGGGCTGTCCTCAGAGCAGCCCTTGGACCTGCTGTGCCATCAGAGCCCCCATGTCCCCAGGGTGGAGGGTGACTGGCACGGCACTCGTGCTTGGAAAATGACTGGCTCTGTGTCCAGGCCTTGAGTCACCGTTCACGCTGCCGTCGTGGGCTGTTGTTTTCCATCCCAGAGCACAGGCAGTGACCTGCTGTTTATTTATAACTCACAGAGCGTCGCTTCTTGGGAGACGGAAGAGCCAAGCACTGGGACAGAGGCTCTGCTCTGCTGGTATGAACCTTGATTCCAGCTGTTCCCAAAGAATCTGGCTGGTTTGCAGCAGTCTGGGAAATCAGCAGCTCTGCCCTTGCACCGTGACTCCTCTCCTGGGTAGGTCGGACTCCCTGCTTGGGGTTGTTCCTCACTTGTTTGCCTTTCCCTGTTTCACCCAGGGAACCACCGGGGTGGTGACTGCTGGGAAACCTGGTGGGTTTTCTCTGCTGTAACTGTGCTTGTCTCTGTGTTTGCACATCCATCCCATCTCTTATCTTCCAAGATCACAAGGAACAGCTGTGGCTTTCTAGGATCTGCCTGGAAGTTCTCCAGAGCCCTCTAGGTCTTTGTAGACCCAGTGCCCTGTTCCCATTTCCCTGTGTTTCACGTAAGATTTTGTTTGGTGAAATCCTCCTCAGAGCTGCTTCCTTGCACTCGTTATTCAGGAAAATGCTGTCCCACAGAAGTGGTGCCGTGTGGATTCATGGCACTAGAATAAACTGGTTGGACTGGTCGTGGTGGGAGTGGAGAGTCCCGTGGTGAAGGTTGTCCTCCTCATCTCTCTCCTCCTGCAGGCTCTTGTCTCCTCCTGGGAGGGGTGATGCTGGCAGAGGAGAGTGTTTTGGGCGAATAACTCTCACTTTGTAAAACTTAGATGAGGTCTTTGTAAAACTTAGATGAAGTCTGAAAAACCTCTGCTGTCACCCATTTCCCTGTGACCAGCTCAGGACTCCAGGGTGGTCCTGGAGCTGGAACACCTGTGCTGCCTCCCTGGGCATGAGAAATGCCACCCTATGCCCCTCCTCAAGTCTCTCACCCTCGGGTCTCACTCTCAGATCTCCCTCAGGAGAGGCAGATCTCACCCTTAAGTCTTCTCCCACACCAGGGTCTCCTCTCGCTCTTGGATTTCCCACCCTTGACTCTCCCATCCTTAGATCTCCCACCTTCATTGTCCCGGGGGAGATGGGCCTCTTGTCCTCAGGGTGTAGGAGGAGGTGGTGGGGAAAGGGGCAGAGGCTGCCCAGCCCCGAGGAGCTGGAACCTCCCAGGTGGAAGGCAGAGATGGGGGCGGCTCCCTGCGGTCCTTGTCAACCACTGCTGCTGCTTCAGGGGCCTCTCACTTCCCCAACACCCCCAGCAGCCCCTGAGCCAGAAGTTAGCTTTCCTGTGCTCCCCCATTTCTGTGTTGCAACACAAGGAGAGGAAATCTTGTGACAAGCCACAACAAAAACAGTTTCATTTTCTCTGAAATCATCTGTGAACCCTGGCAACATTGAAGATCTCTCCTGGGTTTGGCCCCAAGGAGTTCTTGTCCTACTGCTCTCAGCAGGGCCAGCTGCTGTGGTACCTGCACAGGATGCTCTGAGTCTGGGATGTTCCAGGTCTGGGATGTCTGGATTTGGGCTGCTCCATACTTGAGCTACTCTGGGTTTGGGCCACTCTGGGTTTAAACTGCTCCTGATTTGGACAGTGCTGCCTTCAGGACTGGCTGTGGTCATGGAGAGGCTGCTCAGCAAACCATGGTTCTGCCCAGACTTGGCAGGAGGGAGGCAGGTTGATGCTGTCACCTCTGCTCAGAGAAAGCTCTGGGGATTTTGTGTTGGCTTGGAAATAAAATCTGACACATCAATGCCATTCCAAGCCTGTTGTCTGCCAGAGGCAGATCCAACCCTGTGGCCAACAGCCTGGCTCCCCTTCTCCATTTGGATGGCAGGTGATTGTAGCTTAAGGAAATAGTTTGATAGGACGAGGTGGAATGGTTTCACAGAGGACAGGATTAGATGGGATATTAGGAAGAAATTCTTCCCCATGAGGGTAAGGCCCTGGCACAGGGTGCCCAGAGCAGCTGTGGCTGCCCCTGGATCCCTGGAAGTGTCCAAGGCCAGGTTGGATGGGGCTTGGAGCAATCTGGGACACTGGGAGGTGTCCCTGCCCATGGCAGGGGGGAACTTGCTGGTCCTTAAGGTCCCTTCCAGCCCAAGCCACTCTAGGATTCTATAAATAAATTCCTTCTCCAGCTTCTCATATCCTTAGGAAACTGTGAGCGGTAGGAAGTGCTGGAACAGCTCTCGGACTTCTTTTCATGCCAGGCCCTGCTCTGTCTGCTGAGGGATCCAGCTGTGCTTGCAGAGGGATCCAGCTGTGCCATGGGTGTCCTTCTGACACCATGTGTTCTGCTCAGAGGCTCCAGGCACAGCTGGGTTTCACAGACAGCCCCGAGGGAGGAGCAGGGCAGGAAGCCAAGAGTCAGAAGTCAAAGGTCTCTTGTTGTCCCTGCAGTGGCAGGTGACCTGGCCAGGCTGCCCAGACTGTTTGGATCAGGTTTTTACGGGGGTTTCCATAACAGGAGGGCACTGTTTTTTTCTCTGTCTCCCACCAAAGCAGCAGAGCAGCCCTGGCACCCCCCAGCATGGGGAGATGCTGAGGTTCATCTGCCTCATGGAGAGCCCAAAGCCTTCCAGTATTTAGAGGGGCTTTTAAAAAATACGGAGAGGGACTTTACATAGTCAGACAGTGACAGGACAAGGGAGAATGGGTTTAAACTAGAAATGGAGATTCAGACTGGATATTGGCAAGAAATTCCTCCTGTGAGGGTAGGGAGGCCCTGGCACAGGGTGCCCAGAGCAGCTGTGGCTGCCCCTGGATCCCTGGCAGTGTCCAAGGCCAGGTTGGACAGGGCTTGGAGCAGCCTGGGAGAGTGGAAGGTGTCCCTGCCCATGGCAGGGGGTGGTCTTTGAGGTCCTTTCCAACCCAAACCATCCTGACATCCCATGATTCTTTCCAATCTCTCATCTCCCCAGACAGCCCTGTGCTGATAGGGTCTGTCCCAGCTGGGTTTGGAGCAGCATCACTCCTCTGGCATGAGACAGAGAGCTGAACTGCCGTCCCCTCTCCCCAGGCTCTGCTGGGGGATGACACTCCTTGTCCAGGCCAACTAATGCAACTCCCATTTGGATTTTGGGTGCCTTTTCCAGGCTTAGGCATTCCAGGTGACACAGGGACAAGGGGAGCAGTCTCTGGCCATGCCTGTGGCACTGCTGGCCAAACCCACCTGGGGTCTGCCTGGGGGACCCTCACAGGAGTTCATTACTCCCTCCTGGTCTCTTGGCCATGCTCTATTTTGCCTGAAACTCTCCTGGTGTCTGGGAAGTGTCCCCGGGCATTGTCCCTAGAATCACAGGGGATTTCCCAGCTCAGATCCCACAGTGTCCTGGCCATGAGCACCTGCAGAATGCCTCAGGGCAGAGTCCATCCCTTTTGGGTGGCACCAGGAGCCCTTCCCTTGGCAGGTGAGTGGGGTGGAACCCCTGGGTGCTCAGCCATGCCCTTCTTGTCCCACAGGTGACATGTGAAGGCAACGTGGGGAGCAGCAGCAGCAGAGATGCATTCCAGCCACCTCGAGGACCCCAAGGAAGCCATCCAGGTGAGCCAGACCCCTCAGTGCTCCCCAGACAGCTCCCAGTGCAACTCCAGGCACTGCTGGGGATGGGTAGGAGTTGTGGGTGCTGCCAGCTGGCATTAGGATGGTTTATACTGGTATTGGAAAGGGATCCTTGATGGTTTGTCTGGGTTGGAGGATTAAAGGAAGTAAGGGGTTAAATCACACCTTGGCCTTTGCAAGACCTCATGTGGGGCAGGGAAGGTACTCAACTCTGATACCTGGATGAAGGAGTGTTGTCCCCCCCAGTCTGGGGTCTCTTCACCCAACTTAGGGAGTCTAAACACATTCAACAAGCAAAGTTCAGTATCAACAAACCCAAGTGTTTTATTCATCCCATGGATGAATCTGTGCGTGACTGATAAAATCATCTGCACTCTATTCTTCTCAGCCCTCAGTGGTCCTTCCATGGAGCAGCAGACCTGGGAGGCAGCTGAAAAAGCTGGAAAACAGCACCCTAAATAAGGCACACACTCCCCTGGCTGTTGTCCTTGAGCTACAGCTGCTGGGAATCTTATTTAGATGCTAAAAAAAAATATCCCAGGCTGGAAATTTAATATGGGTTTGTGCAGCCAACCCAGGCTGGAGTCAAAATCTGCAGAGCCCTGCTCAGGGAACATTCAGCACTGCTGGGAATGCTGCATGGTGCTGAAACATGGATTGTCTGGCTGGAATTTGAGGAGGAATTTGTGGTGTTTTCCAAGTGCCTGCTGGGAAACACAACCTTGATTTAAAACAAGATTGGTTGAGATATCCAGGCTCAGCTCTTTAGAAAAAATCTTCTCCACTGGCATGAAATTGTTAAATTCACCAAGCTTGCTGCTTTTGACTTGCAGAAGAGGAAGTAGAGCTGCTGGAAGGCAAAATTCCCACATCCCAGCTTCAGAGCCCATTGAGTCTCTCTGAGGGCAGGAGCTGGACCCCAATGTCCTTCCAAACCCCTCTGTTTTGGGGCCCGTCCCCTGAGTGTTTACCCAGCACAGCCGGTGAGGTCGATGGCTTTGATTTCTGCTGGCGGGCCCCGTGTCACATGTCACATGCCACATGCTGCTTGGGCTGACCTGCACGAGCTCAGGGGATCCATTCCCTCCTCTGAGTTTCTCCTTTCTCACCCACAGTTAATCCTCGTGTTTCCCCTGAGACAGCTCCTGGAAAGAACCATTTCCTTTTTCCCCATCCCCTTAAGCCATTTCCTGTCTGCAGAGGAAGCACCACATACTCTAAAGGCAACCCCAGTTCTGAAACACCAGCTAAAATTGCATAAATTACTATTTTTGTAACAAAATAAGCCAGATGACAGGAGTGTGAGTCCCCAGCTTGACCGGTTCAGCCGTTCCAAAGAATGAGGATGAGGCAGGAGTTGCATAGTGCTTCACTGTGGATAAGCCTTACTGGTTTTTGAGCTCTTTTACATTAAATCCTTCCTAATATTTCCAGTTTTATAATCCAAACCTGCACCTCCTGTCTTGCAGCTGATCAAGAAGCAGCTGGTGAATGCCATCAAGGCTCTGCAGAAGCAGTACGTGAGCTCGGACGCCGTGGTCACCAGCGATGACAGCAATGCCAACACGCTCTGCAGTGCCCTGGAAGCTGTGTTTGTGCACGGGCTGAAGGCAAAGCACATCAAGGCAGAGAGTGGGGGGAAAGGGAAGAAATCAGGGGGTCGGGGTCCCCTTCCCCAGCCAGTCTTTTGGGGCCTCCTGAAGAGCATCACACACCGGTGAGTGGCTCTTGCTGATGACAGGGATTCACATGCTCAGGTTTACCCCTTCTTTTGGTGCCCTCAGATTCAGGGAATGAGGAGGATGGCTCGATGGACAGATATGTCTCTTCCCATCTGTGTGTTCTGTCCCCTCAGCTGCAGGGAAGCATGCTTTTGGGGGGCTGCCCAGGACCCTGGGAGATGAAAGTAGCAGAGTGAAGCCCAGGCAGTGCCAAGAGGGGCTGAACCCCCACATCTCTGCTCAGCGTGTACGGGGGGTGAGCTGATGTCCTCAAAAAGTTGAGGATTGAAACTGAAGGCACACCCCTTTCTTATTTATTTCTGGCTGCCAGGCTGGATTTCTGGGCCCAGTGGAATCCCAGTGACCACACTGGTCTCCAGCAGCGGCTGCTTATGCACAACACAGGGATCTGGGCTCTCTCCTGGCCTGGGTCTGCTGGGACTGGTTGGCCCCGTTTCCTCATGTCCCAGCCAGCCTTTGAGGAGGTCTCTCCTGCGTGATCACTGTTTACTGGGGTTTTCTGAGCCACTCCCTAAGTCAAGTTCACACACAGTAAATAACAGCCCACACACAAATTGTTCTGAAGGCCTCATCCAGCTCCATCACCAACTCCTGAATTATGAAAGAGCTGATGAAAATAACTCTTTCACATGCTATGGGGGATATTTTTGTGCCCTTTGAAGGTTTTTTCTTCTGTCTTGAGAGACAGATTAGAAAAGAAGTCTTACAAAACCTTTGTTCTGGTTTTTGCGGTGTGTGAGTGAGCTAGGAGCAGGGACGATCAGGGAGCATGGTGTCGCTGTTGGATTTTAGGGAAGAACAGCTGAATTCAGGAGTTTAGGATTGCTTGAGCTCAACTCCAGCCAGGCTGGGTTTTTGGGGCTGCCACAACAGTTTTCACTGTGTTTTGACTGCTTTTAAATTTGAAGTGAGAATTTAGACTCGTGGTTGTCACCGAGGATCCAGCCAGCACAAACTCCACAAATACACAAGGACAGCAGGAATTCTCCTCTCTGCATCCTCGCTCAGTGCAAGCAATGGGTGGGAGATGCCTTCAGTCAGAGAGAGGATGGTCAGGCAGAGGCTCCACAGGGCTGCCTGGGGTTCTTACCAACATATTTAGTTTGGGCCATTCAGGAGCCATCTCCCTCAATGGAAATCCACTTTCCATGAAGGAGAGAGATTTTCCACAGCCGGTTTTATCCCAACTCCTGAACTCTCTGTAGCAGAGCAGGTTGGGCAGTGTCTGATGAAGGCTTTGGCCCCCCTGCAGCCCATGATGGACCAAAACAGAGCCACTCACTCCTGTTCTGTCCTTTTTCCTCCTTTCCCAGAAATATTGTCTCAGAGCTGGAACAGCTGATGTTTATCAACACGGACGTGGGGCGCTGCCGGGCCTGGCTGCGGCTGGCACTGAACGACGGCCTCATGGAGTGTTACCTGAAGCTGCTGCTGCGGGACCGAGCCCGGCTGCACGAGTACTACCAAGCCCCAGCTGTGCTCCTGGACGCCGAGGAGTGCGAGGTTCTCCTCTGCTACTTGCAGGGTTTAACATCCTTAACCTTCGAGCTCTCCTACAAGTCAGCAGTTCTGAACGAGTGGACCATCACTCCACTGTCCCTGTCGGGTCTGTGTCCTGTGTCCGAGCTGCTGGAGCCCCTCACATCCTCAGCCTCCGAACCCCACAGGAAAGCATCGCTGGGCTCCATCTCCCAGTCCTCAGGGTCTGATGAGATCGAGATCCAAGCCCCTGTCCTGCCCATCGGCAAAGCCAGCAGCAAGATCAAGCTCACGTCGTCCTCGCTGAGCCTGAACACCACAAGCTCGTCCCAGCTCTCATCCAGCCTGGGCTCCGACAGCCTCCCCCCAGCGCCGTGCGCCCGCAGCCCTGAGCGCGGCGAGGAGCCGCTGTCCTGCGACTCCGACCTGGGCACAGCCACCGCTGAGGACCTGGACAGGTCCCTGCAGGAGTGAGTCTCTCCCCACATCTCCTCTTCAAAGGGATTTTTGACCTTCTCCGAGCTCTCGTTATTTTCTCTCTATAGGCAGGAAGTCTTTCTCCCTGTTTGCCTTTAACAAGCTCTTTTTCCCTTCTGGAAGGAGCTTTTGTTCTTTTCATGAACCTCTCGGCACGTCTTGTTGAGACCCTACTGCCACTGCAAGTGAGCTCATGGCCTCTGAAGTGTGTGTTTGACCTCTCTACCAGGGCAGAAATGTCAGAAAAATGCTGCTCCCTGGTTTTAGGAATGTCACATCTTCCTGGCATACGCTGGGGGATGCTCCAGGGCTTTCCACGGGGGAAAGAAATTAGTTTGGTCACAGGGAAGGGTTGTAATTTGCAGTTTCGGCAAATCATTTAGAGAAGGAGGTTGTTGGTTTGTCATCCTTGTGATTTATTCCTGCCAAGCATCCAGCACAAAGATTTCCAGGGTTATATAAGCTCTGAGTAATCTGTAAATATTTTGCCTGTCACCTTTATAGAGTGTGACTCTGAGGGAGCCGAGCCTTGGGGGGGTGATGCTTCTTTCCAGTCTTCAGGAAGAGTTGGAGCTGCAGACTGTGCTTCCCCATCTATAACAGCATCGTTCCCTACTTCCGGGATTTTGCATCTTCCAGCGATCCTGGAAGAACTTGACTTGATTGGATTAAACTCGTGATGGAGACGCTCCTTTGAGTTTTAATCTTGGGCTGATTTAATTCTGGGGCTGGCAGCAGAGTGAGACCATGGGAACAGCCAATCCTCTGGCCAGGCTCCACTGTTAATTGCTCATTAATGAAAACAGTTGGAATTTGGCATATGGTCCAAGGCTGGATTCGTGTCCAGGAGCTGGACTGGGACTGGGGCTGTGGGGAGCACCCAGTGCTGTCCCACCATCCACCAAATTAAACCGCATTCATGGGTGTAATTGGGAAATGCTCCCTTCACAGGCAGAGTCCTGCTCCGTACCGGGGGGCTGGCGCTGCTCTGTGGGGCACAAACCTCACATTTTTCTGTTGGCATCACTGGGATTTTCCAGCCACACCGTGCTGCCATGCCACAGAGGCCAGCAGTGACACTGAACCCTTTTTACATGGTTACAATTTGCAATAACGGGGCGGGAGTTTATAGGTTTTGGTTATTGAACTGCCTTCAAACCGATCACTTTTCAATTTCAAGGGTGTTGTCCGAGTTCAGCAAGGCCAGGCCAAGCCCAGATGCCCCGGAGGGACAGCTGCTCCCCAGCGTGCTGGGCTGCTCCTCCCGGCCACCCCCAGGCCCCCCGGCATCGCCCGCCCGCCCAGCACCGTCCCATGGAACGCAGCAGGAGCCTCCCCCCAGCAGTGACATCTCTGCTGGGGCTGGGACGGGAGCCCCCGCGCCCCCCGCCCGTGGGGATGGAGATGCCGGCAGCACGTCCGGAGCTCTGGTCCCTCAGGATGGTCCGGGCAGAGCGAAGAGTGGTGGCAGCGAGGGGGGCCAGGCTGTCCGCAGCCCCACGGCCCAGCACCTGCTCTCTCCCCTGCTGGGGTGTCCGGTACGTGCTACAGCTCCCTCCCTTCCCATCTCCTTGGATTTGTATCCAGTGGTAAAGGGAAATAAAACTGGGGACAGTTCCAATAGGCACTGCTTTTCTAGGATCAGGGAATCATGGAATGGTTTGGGTTGGAAGGGACCTTAAAGTTCATCCAGTTCCAACCCCTGCCATCGGCAGGGACACCTTCTGCTAGACCAGGTTGCTCCAAGCCGCGTCCAACCTGGCCTTGGACGCTTTCATGGATAGATTTCTCTGAACTCCCATCTTCCATGTTGCTCCCACTTGGTTATCAGTGATGATTCCCACCCCATGGAGCTGTGGCCATGCAGCTGCCTCAGGAGAAACTGGATCAAAGTCTGTATTCCCTGTTGAAAGAGGCACCAAAGCTTTTGAAGCCCTGCCTGACCTGTCAGTCATCCCTCTCCAGGAGCAGCTGCTGCAGGAAGTTTTGGGTTTGTTGGGGATATCTGGAGAGGGGTGAGAACTTGCACAAATCTGGCCAAGGGCTGTGTGCAAGTGATAAAACAGCCCCAGAGTTGAGGTTCTCATGGGGACTTTTCTTCATTTAGGGTCCACGTAAGAGGAGGGGAAAAGGGTTGACTGGACAGGAAACAAATTGGTTTCCCAGTGGGAAAATCCTCCTGCAGCACATCTGTTCCCAGAGTAGGATGGCATTCCCGGGTGTTGGTCTCGAGCAGCGGCGGATTTCCCCTGCTGCCACCAGGAGCTGATCTACATCCACTAGCTATTGCTTTTAGGAAACTCTTTGAACAGCTCTGTCCTCTGTCTAATTCATGACTGACTGTTCCATCCTGGTTCCCATTGTTTCCATGCTGCTTCCCATCCTTTCCATGCTGGTGAGGGTAGAATATACCTCACACCTCCCAGACCATTTCTCCTTTTGCTCTCTGTTCCTCTCGGTTCCCTCCCGCTTATCCCGTTTCCGCTGCTTCCTCATGGCCCAGAGCCAGTCTGACCTAATCTATGTATAACATACTGTGTCAACAGGAAATTCCCCCTGCTCTCCATGACTCATGGAGCAACCTGCGTTCCTGCCCCAGGAGTAATCCAGGAGCACCCCTGATGCTCCCCACAGGGTGGTGACAGCTCTTCTGCTGTCACTTCAGTTGTTATTCAAAATAAAAGGCTCTTGGGAGGCCACAAAGGGGAGTTGAAAGGACGTTCCTGTTGGGATGCAGCCCAAGAAGGGTCTAGGAATGCTACTCCCTTATGCCAGGGCACTGAGCTGGGTTGTTTTTTCCTCCTGGTATTTACTCAGGGACCTTATCCCAGAACCTTGCTCCTTTCAGGAGGAATTTATTCACTGAAAGGGTGGTCAGGCATTGGAGGGGGTTGCTCAGGGAAATGGTGGAGTCCCCATCCCTGGAGGTGTCCAAGGAAAGCCTGGACATGGCACCAAGTGCCCTTGTCTGGCTGCCAAGGTGAGGATTGGGCACAGATGGGACTCAAAGGGTTTTTTTCCTTTAATGATTCTGGGATTCTTGTAGCCAGAAAAGCTCCTGGAGAAGCTACAGCCACATTTTTTTCAGCTCATGGATCTCATCCCCTCCTGGCACATGCAGACAGAAGCTTCTTCTGCTTTCCCTGCCTTATTTTTGCCCTGCACAGCCCAGGCCCCTGTGGCATCTTCTTGAGAGCAATAGGTCCCTCTTTCACCCTGGACATCTCTGTGCCTCTCCCCATCTCTGTTCTTCCTGGCACTGCTGCTCCAGCTTGTGCCCTTCCATGGCAGGGCTGGAATTTCACCCCTATCAGTAAAACTCCATGGACCTGTGGTCATGTGGTCATTCAAAGGAATCCTTCCACAGTGTTTTTAGGGGGAGAGAACAGATTGATTTTGGACTTCATTATCCCACCAGAATACAATCCCAGTATTTTCCAGCTGTTGACACAGTTCCATGGATCATTCTCTGATTGGAGGGAGCAGGGGAGCCATCCACCTGGGAATGGCTAGCAAAAAATCAGTCATGGAATAGTTTGAGGAGGAAGGGACCTTAAAACTCATCTCATTTGCACCCTCCTGCCATGAGCAGGGACATCTTCCATTAAATCCACACATCAGTGCCTGGGATTTGGGCTGCACAGGAGCAGCCCCCAAGGACGGGTTGCTGTGGATATGTGTGTTTGAGGGGCACAGCATGTTTGATGAGCTTAATAATTCATAATATTTCATTTTTTAACAGAAGAGCTGGATCTCAGAAGATGATTTCTACAGACCTTCCCTGGGAGAAAGCAGCAAGAGCACGGCTGACACCAACGGCTTCGGGCCAGGGGGGGACAGCGAGGAGCCAGCCCCAGGGCTCATCAGTGCTCTGGACTTGGAGAGGCTCTCAGTGTCATCCTCGGACACTGGGAAGCCCAAAATGTCCCCGGAGCGGGAGCAGAAGGGCTTCAGCGTGGTGCACCGCAGACAGATGGGTACATGCCACCTCCTGCTGCCCTTGTGCCTGGGGGCTGCTCCGGGTGGGGATGGGCTGTCTGGGGAGAGCCGCTCGCTGGCGGGAGCTGATGGCAGCACTGGGAGCTACAGAAGGCAGTGGAGCAGCTTCCCAAGGCATTGCTGAGCCCAGGGAAGCTCTGGTGGGAAGCATTTTAGTAGGAGAGGGTCTCTCCACCCTGTGGGACACCTTTCCTTTATCCCACTTGTTCCCAGCCTTAAAACCCAAATGCAGGTGGACAGTGATGGAGACCAAGATCCCGTCAGCTCCTGCCCCAGCCCACCATGTATCAGCATGGGCTCTCACCCCTACCTCTGGGTGCTTGCTTTGATCTCCTCTTGGCTTTTTTCTCCCCACTAGCTTCCCCCTCTCACTCAAACTGAGCCATCTCTTGCCCCAGGTCTTTCCAACCCTTTCCGTGGGCTGCTGAAGCTGGGCACCCTGGAACGGCGAGGAGCCATGGGGATTTGGAAGGAGTTTTCCTGCGAGCTGTCCCCGCTGGAGCTGCGGCTCTTCCTGGACCACGAGGACCGGATCTGCGTGGAGACCTACTCCCTGCTGCGCTGCGAGTCCCTGGCGCTGACCCACTCGGACGGCCGCTTCGAGCTGGTTTTCCTGGGGAAAAAGCTCTTCCTCCGAGCCCCTTCCCAGGATGAGGCCGAGGACTGGCTGGACAGGATCCGCGAGGCACTGCGCAAGTGCCGGCCGCAGCTGGAGGAGGAGGACTGGGAGACTCTGGAGTATGCCGAGGATGGAGGCGAAGCCCAGCCCATCCAGGGCGATTCCAGTGCTCTCCAGTACAGTGATGTGCCTGGGAACAGCTTGGACTGGACTCCAGCTCCAGAAGCAGAGCTGGATGCGATCAAAGAGGCTGTTCTGTACATGGACATGGACAAAACCTGGGTCCCATTTATTTTTTCTCTGTCTCTAGAAACTCTGAAGTGCTTTAAAATCAGAAACAATGACAAAATTTTAAGCAACAGTTATGGCATAGAGACCATCCAGGACATCCTTCCAGACACGAGCCTGGGGGGACCCTCCTTCTTCAAGGTGATCACCTCCAAGGCTGTGCTGAAGCTGCAGGCTGAGAACGCGGAGGAGGCGGCCTCGTGGCGGGAGCTGGTCCGAGAGGTGCTCATGTCCTACCTGGAGAGTGCCGAGGAGGCGCTGACCCTGGGGGGCAGCTTGGATGGGCACTCCCAGGTTGTCTTGAAGAACATTGTGAAGGAAAACAGCTTTTTGTTGCAGTACCTGGTGGCCATCCCCATGGAGAAGGGCCTGGACTCACAGAGCTTCATCTGTGCAGGTACAAACCATGGAATGGTTTGGGGTGGAAGGACCCTAAAGCCCACCCAGTGCCATCCCCTGCCATGGACAGGGACACCTTCCACTATCGCAGGGTGCTCCAAGCTCTGTCCAAGCTGGTCTTGGACACTCCCAGGGATGGGACAGCTTCAGCTTCTCTGTTTTCCCAGGAATCCCAGCAGCACCTTGGTGAGGTGGGATCTCCTTGGTAAGGCTTCATGTCCCCAGTCAGGGCCACCTTTAGTGTCCTGTGGGCACAGGGTGAGCCCCCCATGCTGAGTCCCCATCCCACCCCAGCCCAGTCCAACTGGGATCTTACTAGGCTCCCATTTAAGATGCTTTTGGGACAATGGGTATCTGGGGTTGAAGCAACCTTAAATGGATCAGGAAGCTCAGGACTCTCTTCCTGGGCATTTTGAGGCCCCAGCCTGTGGGGAAAGTGTAATCTGGAGCAGTTTTTCCAGTAAGGCAGCATGGGAGCGGGGATTGCCATGGGTGTGACAGGCTGATTTTGCAAAACAATCATTTACCCTTCCCCTGACGCCTCTCAGCACATGGAGAGATTCTGGTGGCACCTGCACTGACCTCCACAGGAGCTGTAATTTGCTCTTTACCTTGCTAAGTTAATTAAATTTCAGATTTCTCTCCTGCTTCAATTATATTTCTTGTACCCTCCAGCAGATTGGGTTTTTTCTTTTAATCTCTCTCCTTTTTCTATATATATTTTTTTTCTGGTCTATTTGGTCTCTGCCTTGCCTTCCAGGCTCTGTCCTGCATCTTCCACCTCCCTACAGCTGGAAGCCACAAGCTAAAAAGACAAATTCCCAGTTTTTCTGTGCAGGTTTTCTTTAGGGATCTGCCTGCCCTGCTTTCACCTCTCTCCCAGCCTGACACCTGATGTGTTCTCTTCCATCTCAGAGTAATGAGCAATAAAGGCTGTTTTTTCTTATTAATTCAGAAAGCAACACATGATCTCCATAAATATTTTGGGGGGAGGAGCTCCAGCTATTCCAGAATGCAGTGGATGGGGGTAGGGAAGCCAAAATGGGTTCCCCACTGCTATAATAAAGGTGTTCTGGGGTTAATCCATCCTGATCTCATCCCTTGCAGATGAGGTTTTGGTACCCTGTGACAGCAGCAGAAAAGAAGAGGGCTGAGTGAAGGCAAAATAGTGCAAAGCTACTGGTGGAGGTGATGGGACAGCAAGGGGAATTTAGGTTCTTCCCTAAACCACTGGGATGTTGCCAGTATTCAGTTTTCCTAAAAAAAACCAAACCAAACCAAACAAAAAAAAAAAAAAACAAAAAAAAAAAAACCCCGAAAAAAACCAAAACAAAACAATTGAACCAGTTGATGGATAAAAGTGGGTTCACAGATAGTTCAGCCTCCTTTTTATGGAGAAAAAATGAAGCAGCAACTGTTGAACCATCATAGGCTTAAATCCATGCGAAAGGGGCTGGAGGCCTCACACTGAACGTCCTACAGGTGCTTTAGGTGGTCTCTACCCTTTCCCAAAACTTTATTGCTCAATTCCATGCTGCCAGAAGTTTCTCCTCCATCCTGGCAGTGGTGGGCAGAGGCTGTGGGCAGCACAGTCCCCTCTCACCCCCTGCTCCCGCAGGCTGCTCCCGGCAGATCGGCTTCTCCTTCGCCAGGCCCAAGCTCTGTGCCTTCTCTGGGCTCTACTACTGTGACAGCTGCCACCGGGATGAGGAGACCGTGATCCCCTCCCGCCTCATCCACAACTGGGATCTGACCAAACGAGGGGTGAGTCCTGGACTGGCTTCACGCAGGCAGCAGGGAAATGCTCCAGCATCTGCCTCCTGAAGGTCGTTCTGAGCATTCCCTGGGCCAGGAGTGCCCAATGCAAACCTCTCTCCGAGCTCTGGGGCTGCTCTATGTTCTGTGTCCACCTGTTGCCTCTCTCTGTGCCCCAGGTGTGCAAGCAGGCCCTGAAGTTCCTCACGCAGATCCGAAACCAGCCACTGATCGACCTGAAGCTGGTCAATGAGAGCCTCTATGAGCACGTGGAGAGGATGGGGCGGATCCTGCGCAGCCGGGAGCAGCTGAAGCTTCTGGGGGATTATCTCATCATGTGCCGCAGCGGCGCCCTGAAGGAGCTCAGCAAGCGGTGAGATCCCTCCCGGGGCGACATTCCCCTCTCTTGTCACCCTGGTGGTCTCCTGGTCCCCCTCCTCACTCACCATGGGAGCAGGGAGCAGGGCTGCCAAGGCTCAGGCTGGTTTTTCCCTCCATATCATCTGTTCTAAGGAGTTATCCATCTGTTGGCTGGGTCAGCACAATGAACTGTGACTCAGGAAACACCTTCCTGGCCAAGGAGCTTCTGGCTGGACAGGAAACACCTGGCAAAATAGATGAGATATTTATTTTCTTTTTTCCTCCCCTTTGAAATGCTCTCACATGATTTCCAGTGGCAGGATTTGGGACATGAAAATGGGCTCTGCAGTGATTCACTTTAAAAGGCTGCTTCATCCAGGTTGCGCCTTGCTCCAAAGCTTTTGGAAGTGTGGTAGAGACCATCTACCCTCTTCCTCTCTGTGCTTCTTTGCAGGCTTGATCACAGGCATTACCTCCTGGAGTGTCCCCACAAATACAGCGTGGCTGATCTGAGGCAGGTGAGAGCTGTGTATGGTCATAGAATCACAGAATGGTTTGGGTTGGAAGGGACCTTAAAGACCACCCAGACCCACCCCCTGCCATCCACTTCCACCTCCCACTAGACCAGATTGCTTCTAGCCCCCTGGCCCAGTTGTTGGGATTTTCCAGGGGAAAACACCCCGGTGTCTGTGGGGATGCCACGTGCTGCTCCTTCTGCAGGAGGTTCCCAACAGTTGGGTTTTTCAGTGATTCCCAAGCCAGGAGCCCCATCCTGGCAGGTTTGGGTGCTGCTTTCAGCAGTCCAGGGTCCCATTGCACCCCAGGCCTGTGGGCTGGGGGTTGTTTTGGAGGACAGCCGTGCCTTCGGGTGGAGCTCAAAGAGTGGGTGTGGCACAGCAAACCCCGCCAGGGCGGGGCTCCAGGAGCGCTGACCCCTGTGTTCCCCAGATCGCTGACGGCGCCTTTGAGACCTTCCTGCAGTCGCTGCTGCAGTTTGCATCCCACCATGTCTACAGCTGTGACCTGTGCACCCAGCGGGGCTTCATCTGCCAGATCTGCAACAGCAGTGACATCATCTTCCCCTTCGAGTTTGACACTACCACCAGGTGAGTGAGCCACCTCTGCCCCATCCCACTGCAGACAAGACACCCAGGGGCACAGCCTGGCTTATGCCAGGAGCCCCAACCAACCCCTAAGTTCTGCTCAGGGTCTGCGAGCAGACCCCACTTCCAAGGCACATGGAGAACTGGAAATGGCTCTGAGGTGGTCGTGCATCCTCGTGATGCCCACGACCTTGTGGTTCCCATGTCCTCGACCATGGGAACCATATTGTGGTGCCCAGGTCCTCGTGGGAGCCACGTGCGCCCATGTCCTTGTGGGAGTTGCATCCTCGTGGTGCCCATGTCCTCATGGGAGCCCTGTTTTCATGTCCCACATTTTTGTGGGAGACACATCCTCATGGTGTCCATGCTCTCTTGGGAGCCACATCCTTGTGGTTCCCCTGTCCTTGTGGGACTCATCCTCACAGTTCCCACATCTTTGTGCCCATGTCCTCATGGAACCCATCAGCTCCAGGATGCTCCAAACCAAATCCTGTTTGGGGCAGGAGCAGTCCGTCCTCACAGAGCCAAGATGTCACCAAGAGAGGTGGCTTTGCAGACTGAAGATGCAGAGCCACCAGCATCTTGCTGTCAGCCTGCAAAGGCCTTGCTGGGTGCTGGGTGCCAGGGCAGCCAAGGGGCTGGAGGGAGGAGGAGGAAGGTTCTGCATGTCCCTGTCTTGCTCACCTGGTCAGTGTCTCTCCCACTCAGGGTCAGTCTGACCCCTTGCAGGGGCTGAAGAGGGAAGGAGAAGCAGCAGTGGCACTGTCCTACAGCCATGGAAGGAAGGACAGACACATCTATACTGATTTCATAGAATGCTAAAATGGTTTGGGTTGGAGGGACCTTAAAGCCCATCCAGTGCCACCCCCTGCCATAGGCAGGGACACCTTCCAAGTCCTGTCCAAGCTGCCCTTGGACACTTCCAGGGATGGGGCAGCCACAGCTGCTCTGGCAGCAGAGATGGATGGGGGGCAGCACTGTGGGATGTGCTAGGAGAGGCTGAAGATGTTCCCAGCAGGAAAGGAGTGATACTGGCTTTCACTGGGGTTTTCCCCTGCCCACAGAGCTTACATTTCTCACAGGCAGAGGGACCTGTCCTGCAGTGGGGTCAGCTGTGGGTTGGGGTGCAGCAGCTGGACAGAAGTTGGAATCAGGATGGGGATGGTGCTAGAGGGGAGCTCTTATCCCCACCACCATCAGGGTTTGCTGAAAAAGTCAAACTCTTCTAACCCAGGGACCTGCTCTACTGTAGGTGGAGAGATCCACATCTCCATGGTTATGCCATAGAATCATGGAATCATTCAGGTTGGAAAAGCCCTGTAAGATCGAGTCCAGTTCCCCCAGCACTGCCAAGGCCACAACTGACCCATGTCCTCAGGTGCCACATCCACATGGCCTTTAAATCCCTGCAGATGATGACTCCACCACTTGCCTGGGCAGCCTCTGCCAGAGTTGGACAACTGTTTCAGTGAAGAAATTTTCCATAATATCCAACCTAAACCTCCCCTGAGGCAACTTGAGGCCATTTCCTCTTGTGCTGTCTTAGCCTATTTGGCATTGAGCACAATCCTGGCAGAGACATTTCATAGGCTCATGGGCTGTGTGGTCTCACATTGCCTGGCAATCCCTAAAAGTGAGCAGCAACGCTCAGAACCTGCAGAAAACACCACGGATACCAGGATCCGTGGGAGCACCATGTGTTCTAGGGCTGCGAGTATTTCTGTGGAGGAGGAGCACCGCTGCTCGCTCCCCTCCCTGCCACAGGGACAGCACTGAGCTCATTATCGAGGACAACAACATCCCCAGGGGACCGATTTTCCCTGGAAAAAGAGCAGCCGGGCTCTGGAAAGTGCTGGCACGCAGGGCTGAGCTGGCTGGCTGGCGGCCGGCCGGAGGTCTCGTGTCCCGTGGAGCTGAGCTCTGAAGTTTGTTGACGTCTTTCTTTCTCACCCTGACGGAGGAGGTTGTGCAGCAGGAAAGCGGCTCAGCCGACATCGTCGCGGAGCTGAACGCGGCTTCCTGCCCCTCTGCCCGGCCCGGGCCGCCGGGTCACACCGGCACTCGCTGCAGGATGTGTCTGCAACGCCTCAAACAATGACCCCGCCAGCACAGGACCCTCTCCTGCTCCAGCAGCTCGAGGGAAGCTAGAGGCAGGAGATGCCACTTCTCGGTTGGAACTACACCGGGTAAAACCCGGCTTCCCAAATCCCCTCACGCCTGGGGAGCAGCTGCCAGTGCTGCTGATCCGGAGAGGCCACGTGGAAGTGTGTTCCACCGGGGAAATGTGTATTTTCCATCCCAAATCCTGACTGTCCCGAGTCCTTCAGAGTTTGCAGCTCCTCTCCAGAGCAGGATTTTGCCCCAGCTATGATGCTGTGCTCCCTTTCCTGGCATTGCTGGGTGTTTCTCCATCTCTGTCCCATGCATCTTTTGGGGAATTAAGGTGTTTCATGCTGTTCACGCATGGATTGTACACCAGGTATTTGCACAGTGAAGGTAAATCTGACTGCCCCGCTGGCATGTGGCTGAGCCACATTTTACTGCCACTGAGGAGTTGGGAATCACAACCCAAAAACTTACCTCAGCCCTCATAGCAGGGGCTTTTCTGCTGGTCACTGAGCAGTGAAACCCCTGCCTGAGCTGGGGTCCTTTGCAGAGTGTCACATTCCTGCTGCTGCTGAGCCAGATCAGGGAGCTCCAACACCTGCATGGAGCCACCTGCTCAAGGGCTGCTCTCTCCTGGCTGCCTGTCCCTTCCCTGCAGCTCCACTGTCCCCACAGTCTCCCTGCCACATACAGGTCCTGCCATCAGGGTGGGAGTCTCCCACCCCAAGCATGGCAAGCAGAGGGTCCCCAACAGCGATGCTGTCACAGGGGTTGGTGATGAGGGATCACTGTCAGGGGTTAGTGTCATGAGATTGGTGTCAAGGGATCAGTAAAACAAGGGTTGATGTCCAGGGTTTGGTGTCACATGTGCAGGGGGTGTTGTCACACCCTCAAAGCTGCGCTCAGTGCTGGGAGAGCAGGGCACAAACCTCAGCTCTAAATCTCTCTCCCGTCTCTCTCACACATTGGCAGCGCCCACCACGCTCCTTCCGGCCAAGCTCAGAGCCACTGGGGTGGATGAGGAGCTGCTGGGGTGGATGTTCCACTGGAGCAGCTGCTGCTCCTGCGCTCAAGGCTCTTCCTGAGCCGGGGCTGGGGCTCTGCTCAGCCAGTGCTCAAAACATACCAGGACAGGGAAGTGTCTCCTGGTTCAGTGGGGGAAGTTTGGTTTTTGTTCTGACGTTACCAACACAGTGGGTTTGTTTTTTTTCCTTCTTTTCCCAGGTGCAGTGAATGCAAAACTGTCTTCCACCGGGACTGCCATGCCCGGGCCCCGTCGTGCCCGCGCTGCGAGCGGCGGCAGCGGTACCAGCGGCGGCTGGAGGCCAGCACGGAGCCCAGCCTGTAGCCTGGCACTTACCTCGACACTGCCCTTGGAACGGGGACGGCGGGAGGGACAGAGCAGAGCTCCCCTGTCTGAGAGCCCATCCTGCACCTGGTCCTGCCCTGGGGACAGGGACAGTGTGGGGTGGGTGCTCCTGCCCCGCAGAGGGACCTTCTGCCCACCCAGGGCTAAAGAAGGGGGCTGGAAAAATCCACCCCCCCTTCACACTATCCGGGTGCTGTTCCCTGTCACCCTCCTGATGCCAATGTCCCCTTCCAGTGGAACCCAGCGGCTCTTCAGGGTGTCATCCCAGAATTCCAATCAAGGGTGTGGAGAACTGACATTGATCAAAGCTCTAGTTTTTTAGCATACTGAAAACTGGTATTTTTTTACATGGGGGTTTTGCACAACTGGGCTGTTCTGGGTGGTGGACCCACGCAGGGAGGGGACAAAGTGACACTTGTGCCTTTAGGGACCTGCATGCCCCAGGGGGACCGTGGGTGCCCCAGCATCTCCCACTCAGACAGCCCAGCCAGGGCCGTGGCCTCCGGGGAGAGCCGGGCCGCTCCTCCCTGCCTGCTGCTGCTCATCCTCGGGAGAAATTTTACTTTCCTTTAACCCCTCTCCACACAAAAATAATTAAAGTCTATTTAACAAGAAGTGAAGCAATTTCTGAGTTTGCTTTTCCGCAGTGGGACCTCATCACAGTTTGAACCTGACACAGTGTCTGTGGAAGAGGATTGGGAATGGGGATGCTGCTTGTCCCTTGTCCTCTGTCCTCCATCCTCCCTGCCCATCCCTCATCTTTCTTGCCCATCCTCCATCCTCCAGTGTTTCTCTTGGGCAAGTGGTTGGGGGTCCCTTCCCCATTTTCCCTGCCCCATTTTCCTTCCCGGCTGCTCCCCACTGAGATGTCAGCCTCTCCCATTGTTGTTTTCCCCACCACTCGTGCTGGGAGGACTTGGGATGTGCCCACCAACACAGCAGAACTCCCTGGAGTGCGTGGGGACAAAAACCATGGCAGGGCAGCTCCCATGGGGCCCCCCTAATGGGGTCCCCATCCAACTGCCCAAGGAGGCCGTGCCAGATCCGGCAGCAGCACAGATCCCGGCAGCAGCGGGGCTGGGCCCTTCCTGCGGCAGGAACCTCCCGAGGAGCCGTTTCCTCGTCGGGCGGCAGCGAGTCCCCTCCGCCACCGTCCCTTCCCGCCCGCCGAGGGGAGAGGACGCGCCCCAGCACCCGGTGCTGCAGCCGGGGGCCGGGCACCCACCCCGACACGGAGCCCGGCCCCGTCTCTCGTCGAGGCGGCAGCGGAAACCGGGCGAGTCGGGACCGGCCCGGCGCAGGCACGAGCGGCACCGCGGGCGCGCACCCGCCCCAGCGCCGGCCGCAGGTGAGAGCGGGGCTCGGCGGCCCTGGGGGCTCGGGGACCGCGGGCTCAGCGACTTGGGGCTCGGTGGCTTTGGGGTCTCGGGTACGGTGGCAAGGATGGTGGCGGTAACCCCGGGGTGTTCCAGCAGGTTCGGGCGGTTTGCGAAACCGCCGCGTAGGGCTGCAGCTCAGCGAGGACCCCGAGGGAGCTGAGTTAGGGGGTCCTCGGCCCAGGAGGGGTTGGGCGCTGCCGTCACCCTTCCCCTGCCCCGTGTCCCGCAGGCGGAGGCGCGGGGAGGCCATGGAGGCGGCGGAACCGGCGGAGGAGGCGCTGGTGCTGGTGGAGTACGGCTTCGAGTACCGCGCCAAGGACGGCACCTTGGTCTCCATCAAACCCAACGAGCGCTATGTCCTGCTCAAACGCACCAACCCGCACTGGTGGCACGTCCGCAGGAGCGGGGACGCCCGGCCCTTCTACATCCCGGCCCAGTACGTCAAGGAGCTGCCGCCCATCGCCGCCCCAGCCCCGCTTGAGCCCCCGCCATCGGGACATTCTGCGACAGAGCCGGCCGCGCTCGTCCCTCAGCCCCCGCCAGCCTACGAGTATCGATTCATCGGCGCCGCCGAGCCGGGGGAGCCGGCAGGAGGGTGCCCGGTGCCCCGCAGGGGCTCGGTACCCAGGAGGGACTCGGTGCTCCAGAGGGACTCACCACCATCACTCAGCTCTTTTCGGGTCCTGCCGGGACTGACCCCGCACCCCGCTGAGCCTGTGAGACCTTCGCACTCCCTGGATGACCTGGCGCGGGTGACACCAGCACCACGCAGTGCCACTGCCATGGGGGCACGCGGCGACACCCCAGGACGCTCTCGCCCGCTCGGGAAGAGCCGCTCCGAGACCCTCTGCGCCTCCAGCAAGGACAGGGACGTGGCCAAGAGGTGGCCGGGGACCAGCCCCGCGGCTCAGGTACGGTGACATCCCTACTGCTGTCCCCAAAAGCTGCGCTGGGGGGGGTTAGCGGGTAGGGGTGTTGAGCCTGTGCCCCTCGGCTGATTCAGTGGCCGTGTTCCCCCACCGTGACCCCCAGCACAGAGGGGGGTGACACTCCGACACCCCAGCCACTGCTGGGACCCTGGGACCCTGTACCTCTCCCCACCGAGCTGACCCCATGGGACAAACCTGCAGGTGACCCCAGCATAGGCATTTGCCAGAATTGACCATTTCAGAGGTGTGAGTGACCCCCCACACAGGGACCCCCGGCACACCCTCCACCCTCAGACCCCTGGCCCATGCCTCAGTTCCCCCACCCTCATGGGCACCTCTGGGCTCTCTCAGCCCCCTACTCTGCAGAACCCCGTGGTATCTGGGAGGGGGCTTGGTGTCACCCAGAGGGGCTTTTGCAGTGATCCCTCAGGTTCCCGGAGCATTCCGGGATGAGAGGAGGCAGAAAGGGGTTAACAGGGAAGCTCCTCCCTGCCGGGGCGGGAGCCTCACCTGGGCGCAGCACCCGTTGACCGAGGTGGGTGCTGGGTGCACCCCGGCACAGGCCAGCGCCCCGACACCCCAAACCCACGTTCACCCCACACCAGTAAGTAGCAAAGGGCTCTACCAGCACCCCTGGGCTGCACCTCCCCGAGGGGGCACCCAAGGGTGGGGCTCCCTGCCGGCCACTCACCTGCCACAGCGCGGGCTGGGTACACAGGGTGAGACAGTGACGGCAGAGGGGTGGGTCCCACGACCTTGTCCACTCCTCACTTGTCCCTGAGCACCTCACTTCGGAGTAACCCCAGGCACCTGGAGCACCCCAAGCCTAGGTGTCCTCCACTTCAAGGGGGCTGGAGGAATTGGGCCACCTGGGGGAGTTGCTGGAGGAAATGGGGTATTGGTGGTTTACATCCCATTTTCCCCCCCATTTTCACCCCATTTTATTCCTTGTGCCTCCAGCTGTGCCCTTTGCACACTCAAAGCCAGTGAGCCCCCTCTGGGAGTGACCCAGCATAGTCCCCAACCCTAGTGCCACCATGGGAGCATCCCCTTCCCTGCCCGAATACAACCAGTGCCTGAACCATCCGGCATCGGGCATGGCAGGATCGTGGTGGCCTCGGTCCTGCCACCGTCTGCACCCCCCCCCATGGGATGGGATGGGATGGGATGGGATGGGATGGGATGGGATGGGATGGGATGGGATGATCCCGATGTTGTGGGGACAAAGCAGCACCAGATTAGCTTCTGGTAGAGCAGTGTGACACCAGATGGGCCACTCAGAATTTGGGGGGATCATCCCAGTGCAATTCCTGATCAGCGTCATCCTGGAGCAATTCCTGCTCGGTTGGCCTTGGCTTTGCCAGAGCAGGTGACGAGTGGCAGGTTGTGAGTGACGGGTGACAACAGCCCCGAGAGAAGCCAGTTCCGCCCTGGGCGTCTCTTCCGCTCCCCGAGCCCCGGCAGGAAGCGCGGTGGGTGCAGGGCCCGGCTCAGGGAGCCAGCGGCGTTACCGGAGCCTCGTGGTGTCCCCACGGCTGTCCCCACCCTGGTGCCCCCAGTGCTGCCCCAGCGTCACCGCGATGGGTGACCGGGCACCGGGGGGTCCATGGCAGGCCCGGAGCAGGGCGTTGCAGCTGCTGCACTTGGGGAAGGTAGGCAGCACCCAAGGGTGCACCCAGCTGGGGGACAGGGGGGTGTTTTGGGGTCACCCCTTGCCAGGCCCCCCCCTTGGGTTTCCCTGGGGATTTATGGGCACAGGTAGGTGCCACAATGCCCATCCCGAAGCAGGGAGGGGCACCCAGCACCGCCCTGGGGGTGAGAAACCCCAAGGAATGCACCCATAGGAGAGAGAGAGGTGCTGGGGGGGGCTCCATGCCAGGGATGCCCCATTGCCACCCCCATGTCCCCCATCCCCAGGAGGAGGGTGGACCCCCCCCAGTAGTTTCTGGCCCTGCTCACCAGGTTGAGGGGGTCGTGGGGTAGTGGGGGGAGGATGAGGGGTGTCATTGAGCTGCTGTTCCACTCTGATCCAGGGTGTCCCCAAGGACAGTGCACCTACTGTCCCCTCTCTTGGAGTGATGGGCAGGGCTGGAGTTGGGACCTTTGTCCCCACAGCCATTAGTCAGAGACTCAGGCTGTAAAACTGAGGAGATCAAAGGGTGACAGGAGGGGGTTCCCCACTGGCAGCACCCTCCTGGTCCCAGGGGACACATCCCCCTACCAAAGGCATCCCCACAGGTGGGGTCAGTCAGGCTGCTGCTGGGATGCTATTTTGGGATGTGGTGATGGGACTGTCTGGTTCAGCATCCGGTTCTGGGCAGGCTGTGGGTGCTGGAAGTGTCCCAGGGTGCAGGTGATGAGGGTGCTGGGGTGCAAGCGTGGGTGAGATGGGTGTGAGTTTTGGGGTGCTGTTGCTGGGGAGGTGGGAGCAGAGGCTGGGGGTGCAGGGGATGAGGAGGTTGGAGGTGTTGGGACCGCAGATGTCAGCACAGAGGTTGTGGGTGTTCGTGGTTTGGGTGCCAGTGAATGTGGGTGCTGCACAGAGCAGGTGATGCAGGCACCAGTGATGTGGGTGCTGTGTCCAGGGCGTGAGGCACGTACTGGTGATGTGGGTGTGGGTGATGCAGGTGATGCAGGTAGCAGTGACACAGGTGCTGCATGAGTGGGTACCAGCAACACTGGTATTAATGATGTGGGTGACATAGTTACCAGTGATGGAGGTGCTGAGGATGCAGGTACTCATGATGCAGTGACACAGGTACCAGTGGTGCAGATGCTGCATGCAGTGGCTCATGCAGGTGCCAATGACACAGGTGCTGGCACTGGGGACCTCGATACCCCTCTGTGTGCTCATCCCTGTGCCAGTGGGTGCTCCCTGCCCCACTCTGGGTGCTGTGGGTACCCCTCTCCACCTCCTGGCCTCCTACACCCCATCCCTGGCACCTCCTGCCCCACACTTTTGGGGGCCCAGGGAGGGGGGTGACCCAGCAGCCAGGGCAGGATCCGGCTTCTCGATGCTTCACCCATCGGCCACCCGAACACCACAGTGGGGACATCCCAGGTATGCCATCCCAGCTGCAGTAGTGACACATCCGTGTTCCCCCAGGCACACAAGGAGTCAGAGGAATCACCTGATCCCATCTACCTCAACATCCAGGAGCTGCGGGAAGAGGCCGCCGCCGCCGCCAGCTTGGCCCCGGAGGAGCCTGGTGGCTCCGTGTCGGACTGGGAAACCCACACGGACACGGACAGTGGACATTTGTTTTATTATAACCCGGTGACGGGCGAGACCACGTGGGATTGTCCCTTCGGGCAGGCGGCCGATGGAGTGAGTCCCGCCGCCTCTCCCGCCTCCTCGCTCGCACACAGCCCGGAGCTTCCCGAGTGGGAACAGCACGTGGATGAAGGAAGCGGACAGACTTTTTTCTATAATTCAGTGACAGGTGAGACGTCGTGGGACCCCCCCACTGCAGGAGACACGGGCAGCCCCCAGGAGATGCACCCTGGGGGGACGCGGTACGGTCCCATGGAGCAGAGGGTGAGCACCTGGCGAGATGCAGGGATGGGCTTGGGATGGGGGCGGAGACAGGGATGGGAATGGAAATGAAAAAGGGATGAGATGAAAATGAAGACAGAGACCGAGACTGGGATTGAGAAAGGTGTGGGAGATGCAATGGAGATGGAGATTGAAACAAATGGAGACAGATGGGAATGGAGATGAAGACAGGTGAAGATGGACATAGGTATGGATGCAGGGGTGTAGGAAGGGATGAGAATGCAGATGGAAACAGGAGTGGGATTAAAATGGAGGCAGAGTTGAGGATTGAGAAGATGGGAGATGAAATGGAGATGAATATGGAGACGGAGATGGGGAATGAAGGTGAAGACAGAAGATGGAGATGGAAACAGATACAGGGATATAGAAAGGGAGGGGAATAGAGATGGAAACAGGCATGGGATGGGATGGGATGGGATGGGATGGGATGGGATGGGATGGGGGTGGAGACAGGGATGAAGTTGGAGATGGGAGACAGAGATGGGAATGAAGATGAAGGTGCAGATGAAGATGGAGAACAGAATGGATACTGGGATTGAGTTGGAGATGGAAACGGGAATGGGAATGGAAATGGAGATGGGGATTGAGATGGAGATGGGAATGGACACTGAGATGGGAATGGAGATGATGGAGATGGGGCAGCCCCCACCTGGGCGAGCAACACAGAGTTGGAGATCTCTTGGTTGGGCACAAGATCTTGAACTGTCTCTTCTCTCCAGCCACCCACTCCAGAAACGGATTACCCCGACCTGTCTCCAGATGAGCTGGAGTGTTATCCCGAGGAGGACTATTCGCCCATGGGCTCCTACGATCAGGGGGCCTCTCTCTGCCTGTCCCCGAGGCGCCCCGAGGAGCTGGGCTCACCCCCAGGCTGGTACGGGCACGGCCACCCTGAGGCAATCGTGTTCTACCCCGAGCACTTCGCCCCGGACACGGTACGGGATAGGGATGGGAATAGGGATTGGGACAGGGCTGAGGATGGGGATGGGGACAGGGAAAGGGACAGGAAATGGAAGAGGGATGAACACAGGGATAGGAACTGGGATGGGGACAGGGATGGGTTGTGGACAAGGACAGGAACAGCAATGGGGATGGGGACACAGTCAGGGACAGGGAAAGATGCAGACTGGGGTGACTGCCAGGGATGAAAATGCTCACAAGCCCACAGAGCAGGGGGTGCAGGGGCTCTGGGGTGCCGTGGGTGCACAGCCCAGCCCCCTCCTGGCAGGGGCACCTCGGGAATCACCTGACCCCTCCCTGCCCAGGTGCCATCGGGCGGCCACCACAAGCGGGCCAGCAGCGGCTCCAGCCAGGACAGCGGGCTCTTCGCCTGGCATGGCACGGTGTCACCGGCACCAGGCAGCAAGGAGGAGAAGGTGAGCACCTGTGGGGGGGCACCCAGCCTGCCCTCACCCCAGCACCAGGGAGAGCAAGGGGCAAATTTGACACCCCCACCTTTACTTTCCAGTTTAAAAGCCTCGAAAAAGCCGGTGTGCTCAACCGGACCAAGACAGTGGACAGAGGGAAGCGGCTCCGGTAAGAACATCCCGGTGTCCCCTGCCACTGGAGACAGGAGTCCAGCAGGGGGAAGGGGCTCTGCTATCCCACTGTGTAACCCCTGCTCCCCTCCTCAGGAAGAGCTGGAGCTCCTCCTGGACAGTGCTGGAAGGGGGAATCCTCACCTTCTTCAAGGACTCCAAGCACTCAGGTGCCAGTGCCTTGGTAAGAGCCCCAAAGGCCTTGGGGCAGGGCAGCTCCCATGGGATGGGACCAGTGTCCATGAGACAGGGCCAGCACCCATGGGACAGGGCCAGCACCCATGGGACAGGGCCAGTACCAGTGGGACAGGGCCAGCACCCATGGGACAGGGCCGGCACCTATGGGACTGGACAAGGACTCACAGGATGTGGCCAATGCATGTAGGATGGGGCAGCACCCACAAGGAACACAGCACTGGCCTCACCTCTGGGGTGGGGGTTCAGGGCTCTGTCTAGGGGATGCAGAGGCTCTTGGGGGAGGGACCATGGCCAGCACCCACAGAATGGGGCCAGCATCTGCAGGATAGGACCAGCATTCATAGGACAGGGCAAGGATCCACAGGATGGGGTCAAGGCTGCAGGATGGAGCCAGCACCCATAGGTTGAGGCCGACATCCAGGGGACAGGGTCAGCATCCACAAAACAGGATCCCCGACACTGTGGGGGGGAATCAGCACTTGAAGGATGGGACCAGGACCCACAGGCCAGGGCAGGTGCCCTGCGCAGGGACCCCAGCCCTGGGACATGCCCGCTCACCCCCCCAGCACACACACATGCCCTGCAGGGGTGACAGTGTCGAGCACCCAGAGCTGCTGGGAGCCAGTGGGAGGAAGCAGAGCTGGCCCCAGTTCCCCCCCCACAGTGCCCAGCAGCTGCCACCGGATGCAGAAGTTGCCGTGAGTCTTGCAACACGCTGTGGTGACAGCAACAGGGGGACAGGCAGGAAGACAGGGTACCCACAGCTGGGGGAGACAGTGCTGGCCTCACCTCGGGGGGGCAGGGCTCTCTCTGGGGGTGCAGAAGCTCTTGGGGCAGGGGGACTGTGGCCAAAGCACCGCGAAACCCAGGGCATGGGGAGAAGCAGAGGGTCTGATGCTCACCTCCTGCAAAATCCCCCTCCTTGGGGGCAGCCACCCTCTCCCTTCCTGCAGTGTCACTGAGAGGGACCCCAAAGCTGAAGCCCCCCCGGGGTCCCTGGGGAGGGCTGGGAATGTTTCTTGAGGTGGGAGCCTAGGACCTGGCTGTTCCCAGGCTGGTGGCCATGACCCTCACCCCACCACAGCAGTCCAGTGTCCTAGTCCTGCAGAGACCATAGGAGGGGACAGAGGGGTCTCACAGAGGACATCTGGCAACCTTGCCTTTCTGGAGGAGGGGATCCCCCAGCAGGATCCCGGTGTCCCTGTCCCCTCTGGACAGGTGCCACGCTCATCCCCTTGTCCCCACAGAGGCAGCCCAGCACCTTGACCACCCCCGAGCACACAGTGAAGCTGCGCGGGGCCACCCTCACCTGGGCCGGCAGGGACAAGTCCAGCAAGAAGAATGTCCTGGAGGTAAGCAGGTGACAGCAGGAGGGACACTGGTCACACCCCAGGGTCCACACGTGGCCCGCAGGGCAATGCCACACCTGCCCAGTTCATCCCAGCAGGGGTGCAGGGGGTGGAGGTGGGGACGCCGGGGACGTGCCAGGGTGGGAGTACAGGGACACTGCACTGCCGGTCACTGTCCCGTTCTGATGGGCACGGAGAGGTCACCAAGGGACATCCTGGCTCCCAGGGGTGGCTTTGCACAGGGAGGAGCCGCTCCAGCTCCCCGGCAGACGGCACCGTTTGGTGTCCTTGGAGCTGGCGCCGGGCTCGACCGCATCCTGGTTCCCAAATCCGGGTGGTTTCGGTAGCCCGTGCCCTTTCCCTGACCTTTGCCTGTTGCTCCGGCAGCTGAGGACGCAGGAGGGCTCAGAATTCCTCATCCAGCATGACTCGGAGCAGATCATCACCGCCTGGCATAGGGCCATTGCCGACAGCATCGGCCGCAGGGTGAGCAGGGCCCCCGCGCCCCCCGCGGCCACTCTGGGGCCGGGCCCTGGCGTCTCACGGTGCCCCTTCCTTAGGGCTCCGACATCCCCGGGGAGGAGGAGGCCGAAATTCGAGCTGAATTCGGCTCCCGGGAGAAGCTGGGGGGCGGCGAGGACAGGAGGGCAGGTGAGCACCGGCACCCGGGATGGGCACAGGGGTCATGGCCAAACCACCCCGACAAAACCACCGCGGCAAAACCACCCACCCTGCGGGTCCCCGGGGCGGGACAGCCTCGGGATGGCGCTGACGTGTGCCATGTCCCCGGCAGCGGCCGGGCCGGTGACGGGCAGTGCCGAGAGTGACACCAGCCGAGTCCGGAACAAACTCCGCAAGTTCCTGCAGAGGCGGCCGACGCTGCAGTCCCTGCGGGAGAGAGGCTACATCAAGGGTGGGTATGGGGGGGCGGGATCGGGGGGTGCTGGCACGGGGCTGGATCGAGGGTACATGTGGGATGAGGGTAAATCCAGAGTGGGATGGGGTGTCGGGATAGGGCCTGTCAAGGGTGGGTGCTGGAATGGAGCTGAGTCCCTCAGGATGTCTCCAGGCTGGAGGGCAGGAGGGGAGATGGAGATTTGATGGGGGGATAGCCAGGGATGGAGCTGGGACCCTGCGACCCAAGCCCAAGCCTGACCCAGCATCTTGGTGATGGGCTCGGGCATGTCCCATCACCTCCAGCCACCCTTGGTGGGACACTCCTATGGGAACAAGACCCTCTGTCCCTAACCCTGTCCCCCACTAGCCACCCTCCTGGCGTCCCCTGTCCATGCTCATGTCCTTACTGTGTTCCTAGACCAGGTTTTTGGCTGCTCACTGGTGACGCTGTGCGAGCGGGAGCGAGGGACGGTGCCACACTTTGTCTTGCAGTGCATCTGGACCGTGGAGAGGAGAGGTACAGGGGACAGGGACAGCCTGCGACACTGGCATGGGGGGTGGGGACAGCTCCAGGGACAGCCTATGAGGGATGTTTGGGTTTTCCTTGGAAGCATAGTGCTGGCTGCTGTGGGCACCGACACAGCTGTACTGGTCACTGTCACCATGTGCCACCTGGCTGTGGGCATCCTCCAGGGGACAGCAGGAACACGTGGTGACCCGGAGTTCCCTCAAGAATGCCTGATGTCCCATCCATGGATTGTTTAGCTGAGGGCTTTCCCCTGTCTCCATCTGCCCAGGTCTGGACATTGATGGGCTGTACCGGGTCAGTGGCAACCTGGCCACCATCCAGAAACTGCGCTACAAGGTGGAGCATGGTACGGTCACCCACGGTGACAGTGGGGGACAATGGGGTATCGCCCCCTTCAGGGGCAGAGGGACAGGGGAGGGAGCAGCCAGGGACCACCCACCCATCCCTGGGGCTCTGGACACACCTGAGATGCCGCCCCACCCCCAGATGAGCAGCTGGACCTGGACGATGGGCGCNGAGGGGATGGGATGGGAACTGGGATAGAATGGAGATGGGATGGAGAAGGGTATAAGGATGGGGTGGAGGACAGGAATGAGACAGAAAAGGGATGGGAATGGAAACAGGAACTGGGACAGGGGGTGGTGATGGGATGAGGATGGGGATTAGGACGGGGACAAGGATGAGAGGGTGGGAATGGAGGTGGGGACAGCAATGCTGTGACTGCTGGAGCCAGCACCCCACCGTGCCCTCCCTCCCTGGCAGAGATCCAGGACCCGTCCCTGCGGGGCCACTGCATTGGGGACCTGGTGCTGTCCCTGCCACCTGCCCACCATGACACCATGAAGGTCCTTTTCCGCCACCTCTGCAGGTGACACCCCCTTGTTCCCCCAAACCCAGCCCGGTGCAGGAAGGCAGAACACGGCTCTGGGGACGGGCCCCGGCGTCAGGGCCGTACTGGTGACACGTCCCCTGTCCCCACAGGGTGGTGGAGCACAAGGAGGAGAATCGCATGTCGGTGCAGAGCGTCGCCATCGTCTTCGGCCCCACGCTGCTGCGGCCGGCCAGCGAGGAGGGCAACATGGCCATGCACATGGTCTTCCAGAACCAGGTGGTGGAGCACATCCTCAACCACTATGGATCCATCTTCCTGGACAGATAAACCCTGGGGACACATGCGGAGACGAGCCTGGAAGTGAGGACTTGATGGAGCAGCATCTCCAGGAAGGACTTGGCCGTGTGTCACCTTGGTGGTGGCTTCGTGGTGACCCGGCTCAAGGGAGGGACACCCCAGTGGGTCCTCCTTGGCCACCCTGTCCCACCGGGGCCGGATGCAGGGGGTTGAGCCCCGGGAGACGTGTGGGCTCGGGGGGTCCCTATGGCCAGTGGAGCCCTGCAGTACCCAGCTGGAGCCGGCATTCCCAGGTGGGAGCAGGGAGTGTCCTGCGCAGGGCCTGCCCGGACGGTGGCACCGGTGGGCGGGCAGGGAGGGGCCAGGCAGGGCCCTGGCTGGAGCCACCGCCCCGATTCCGAATAAAGAGCCCGTGCGGACACAAGGGGGAGGTGTTGCTGGCAGGACATGGGGACATCCCGGGGACGTGGGTGGCACAGCAGGGGCTCCATGCTCCTTGGCTCCTGGTGACCCTTGGGAGCACCACGTGGCCTTTGTACCCCATGAGGATGAGGGGACCTGGGACACCATTCTTGGCTGGCATCACCAAGCACTGTGTCACCACAAATGTCACCACAGACAGCGAGATGTGATGAGAGCCACACGGTCACGGGACATGAGTTCCCATCAGCCAGAGCCACCTCCTGGGGTGGGGACACTTTGGGTCATGATGGGGACGTGCTGGGACACAACCAGGACTGGATGGGATGCAAAAAGGATGGCAAGGGACGTGACTGGAGTACTTTGGGACATAATGGGGACAATAAAGGGCACGGCAGGGACACGAGGAAGAGGTGTGGGGATGTGGGACACGTCCCTTGCTTTGAAACACAGCAAGGANCCATCCATGGATTGTTTAGCTGAGGGCTTTCCCCTGTCTCCATCTGCCCAGGTCTGGACATTGATGGGCTGTACCGGGTCAGTGGCAACCTGGCCACCATCCAGAAACTGCGCTACAAGGTGGAGCATGGTACGGTCACCCACGGTGACAGTGGGGGACAATGGGGTATCGCCCCCTTCAGGGGCAGAGGGACAGGGGAGGGAGCAGCCAGGGACCACCCACCCATCCCTGGGGCTCTGGACACACCTGAGATGCCGCCCCACCCCCAGATGAGCAGCTGGACCTGGACGATGGGCGCTGGGAGGACATCCACGTTGTCACCGGGGCACTGAAGCTCTTCCTGCGGGAGCTGCCAGAGCCACTCGTCCCCTTCAGCCACTTCGACAAGTTCATCGCTGCCATCAGTGAGGGACAGGGACAGGGGGTGGGGACAGGGACAGGACCGAACGGGATGGGATGGGATGGGACGGATTGGGATGGGATGGGNGACACATGCGGAGACGAGCCTGGAAGTGAGGACTTGATGGAGCAGCATCTCCAGGAAGGACTTGGCCGTGTGTCACCTTGGTGGTGGCTTCGTGGTGACCCGGCTCAAGGGAGGGACACCCCAGTGGGTCCTCCTTGGCCACCCTGTCCCACCGGGGCCGGATGCAGGGGGTTGAGCCCCGGGAGACGTGTGGGCTCGGGGGGTCCCTATGGCCAGTGGAGCCCTGCAGTACCCAGCTGGAGCCGGCATTCCCAGGTGGGAGCAGGGAGTGTCCTGCGCAGGGCCTGCCCGGACGGTGGCACCGGTGGGCGGGCAGGGAGGGGCCAGGCAGGGCCCTGGCTGGAGCCACCGCCCCGATTCCGAATAAAGAGCCCGTGCGGACACAAGGGGGAGGTGTTGCTGGCAGGACATGGGGACATCCCGGGGACGTGGGTGGCACAGCAGGGGCTCCGTGCTCCTTGGCTCCTGGTGACCCTTGGGAGCACCACGTGGCCTTTGTACCCCATGAGGATGAGGGGACCTGGGACACCATTCTTGGCTGGCATCACCAAGCACTGTGTCACCACAAATGTCACCACAGACAGCGAGATGTGATGAGAGCCACACGGTCACGGGACATGAGTTCCCATCAGCCAGAGCCACCTCCTGGGGTGGGGACACTTTGGGTCATGATGGGGACGTGCTGGGACACAACCAGGACTGGATGGGATGCAAAAAGGATGGCAAGGGACGTGACTGGAGTACTTTGGGACATAATGGGGACAATAAAGGGCACGGCAGGGACACGAGGAAGAGGTGTGGGGATGTGGGACACGTCCCTTGCTTTGAAACACAGCAAGGACAGCACATGGCAGCAGTTGGGGTACAGAGGGGACACTTGGGGACACAGCAAGGGCACTTTGGGGTATGGTGGGGGATGTGTGGGGATGTAATGGGACCAAGCTGGACTGCAGTGGGGACACTTTGGGACAAGACAGAGACACTTTGGGGTGCAGTGGGGTCATTTTGCGGCACAAGGATTTTCAGGACACGAAGGAAAACCTTGGGAGTGCAGGGATGGTGGTTTGGGACACAGTGAGGACAATTTGGGGTGCAACTGGGACACAAGGGGACACAACTGGGGACAGGAAAGGGACTGTTTGGAATGCAGGGGGAAATTTGGGGGCCCAAGGGGATACCTCGGGGGACAAGACAATGCTTCGAGGGTGCAGCAGGGGCACTTTAGGAGGGAACGGAGCCACCTTGGGATGCACCGCGGCCACTTGGGAGCACAAGGAGGTACTTGGGGACAAAAGGGGGTTTTTCAGGAGTGCAGTGGGACATTTTGGGACACTTTTGGAGGCATGGGACGCACTTTAGACCTTGGGGAGGCGCGGGGGCCCCTCGGGGCGCAGCGGGGCGGGAGGGGGGCGGTGCCGGGGGCCGAGCCCGGCCGATTCCCGCTCCCACCCCGCTCCCATCCCGGTCCCACCCCGCTCCCGGCCCCGCTCCGGGCCCCGCTCCGCGCCCCCCGCCCGGCTCCATCTTGTTCGCGGCCGCCGCGGAGCCGCTCCAGGTGCGGGGGTCCGGGAGGGACTGGGGGGACCCGGGAGGGTCGCGGGGGCCCGCCGAGGGAGCTGGGAGGGAATCTCCCGCCCGAGACGCCTTCAGCGGGACCCTGGGCGCTGTAGGGGACCCCTGGGAGCGATCCTTCCCATAGNAGCTGCCCCCCTCCCATACCCTCATAGGGCCGTCCCAGCATCAACCCCCCCACCCCAGAACGCCTCCCAAACCCCCCAGCAGTGACCCCCCCATCTCAGAACCCCCCAGACTCCCCCTTTCCCCTTGGTGCAGGTCCCACCTTCCCTAGGCTGCTCAGGCGGGGTCCGACCCCAGCTCAGCCGGGACAGGGACAGAGGCACCCTCTGGGGCTGGGGTGGTGCTAGGGACACTTTGGAGGGGCCTGGGGACACCCCCGGGGCTGTGCCCCCCCGGGACCAGGCACCAGGGGGTTACAGCAAAAGCAGCTTTGGCAGCCAAAATCCCTCTTAAGGCTTTAA
>VWZV01012041.1:1269-82885 GCA_013397155.1 Irena cyanogastra | reverse complement strand
GGCCGCCCAGTGCCCACCCCCGGAGCGGCACCGCCCCGGCACCGGGACCACCCCCGGCACCGCCCCGAGACCCCCAGACCAACCCCTGGCACCGCCCCAGACCTCCGGCACCGCCCCCTGTAGTGCCCCGAGACCCGGGACCATCGCCGGGGCCGCAGCAGACGCCGGCACCCCTCCCCGGGACCGCTCCGGGACCTGGACCGGGACTCGGTACCGTCACCGGCGTCCCGGGACTGACCCTGGTATCGTCAGCGGCATTTCAGGACCCATCCCCGACATCGGCACCGACCCCCGGATCCACCTCTGACACTGCCTCGAGCCCTGGCACTAACCTCGGTACCGATCCCGACCCGCTGTACCCACCCCCGGTACGGCCCCGGCACCAGGACCGGGACTCGGCACTGCAGCACTCACTCCGGTACTGGCACCGGCAGCCTTGCACTGCCCCCGGTACCGCACAGGCCTCCCGGGACCCATTCCCGGCTCCACTCCGAGCCCCGCGACGGGGACATGGTACCGGCACCGTCATCCCGGGACTGACCCTGTACCGGCACCAGCATCCCAGGACCCACTCTCGGTACTTCCTTGAGCCTCAGCTTCGATCCCCGGTACCGCAGCGGCATTTCGGGACTGGGCCTCGTCACTGCCCCGACCCCCGGTACCGTGACCCACCCTCGGTACCGGCGCCAGCCCCGGTACGGACCCCCCAGCGCTGCACCGGCCCCCCGGGACCGACCCCGGCACCAACCTCCCCACTGCTCTCCCGAGCACCCCACAAGGGCACACGGGGGTCCCCAAAAGCCTCCCTGCCCCCTGCTGTGCCCTGTCCCCTGCCAGACACAACCACACCCCACGGGCAGCACCCGAGGGCAGGGCAGGAATTTATTGTTCGGGTGGGGCTGGGGTCCCACGGGCACTCGGGGGGCTGGGGAGTGCGAGCTGGGCGGGGGTGGGGCTCAGGGGGACCCCGCTAGTCCTGGGCACTCCCCGGCTCCTGGGCCTGGCCGGGCTCCTCCTGCGTGTCCCCCTCGGCAGGCGGCCGCGTCCTCTTGAAGAAACCCGTCTGGAAGGGGACACAGTGACAGCCGGGCCCTGGGGGACCCCGTGGCACCAGCCCCAGGGAACCCACGTTATCAGCTCCCCAGAGATCACTGAGGCACCACCACGGGGACCTCATGGCATCACTCCTGATGGACCCCCTGGCACCAGCCTCTGGGGACCCCACAGTGTCACCGGTGTCACCCGTCCTGCTGTCCCTCGTCCTGTCCCACAGCCCCCACTCCCAGCACTATGTCCCATGTTTCATGGTCCCTCTGATGCCAGTGAGGCCCCACCACCACGGTGGATGTTACCAGTGTCCCCAGTGTCCCCCTGCACCCACTCACCTTCCACATGAGGAGGACGAGGAGGGTGAGGAGCAGGAGCCCGGCCAGGACCCCCAGCACCACCCACCACACCGGCACAGCCCCCTCGCCCCCAGGGCTGGCACGCACCACGCGGGTGTCAGTCTGCAGAGGGACAGGTGGGTGACACCGCTGCCACCACGGCCTCTCCCTGTGTCCCCACACCCACGCCAGCCCTACCTCAGCCTTGCCGGTGGGCAGGACCCGGGGCTGGACGCGGTAGGGCATGGCCGAGGTGTTGAACCACGCTTGTGACTGGATGAGGAACTGCGTCAGGAGGTGCTCCCGCTAGGGACAGATGGGGGACATGTGAGGGACACATGGGGTCACATGAGAACCTGGCATCAGGGGTACTGGCAGCTAACAGAGCACCCATGACCCCACACGTGGTATCTCCAGGGTGCTCTCTGGGACCACCGTGCAGGAGGGGACATGGCAGAGATGCCCTGAGGCCACAATGTCACCCTGTCCCCTCTGTCCCGAGGAGGGGACAGTACCTGCTGCAGAGTGTCCATCCAGAGCAGGGCGTGGATGCTGACCAGTGCCCGCTGGTCCTTGGCCAGGCTGGGCACGTGGCAGGTGATGTCCACGCACGTGGCATTGTCACAGTCCTAAGAGTGGTGTCCAACACGGTGAGTGTTGGGGGGCCCCCACCCCAGGGGACACTCCCAGCCCTGTGCCCACCATGGGCTGCAGGTGCCCAGGGTCACCCAAGGGATGCGGCCCCCACCCTGGCACCCCCAGCCCTGCCTCCATCACAGCCCGCAGGTGCCCAGGGTCACCCGCTCACCACACGGACGAGGTCCCCCAGCCCGGCTCCCGGGGGCGGCTCCGCCTCCCGGCGCTCCCGCTGCTGGGTGCCGTTCCCGGGCGCTGCGGCCGTCGGACCGGAGATCTCCAGCTGGAAGGGGACACAGAGGTGACATCCACTTCCCTGGCACGTCCCAGCGCCCGCCGGCGGGCAGTGGTCCCGCAGCTCCTACCTGGGCGGGGTTGAGGACGGGGTGGTGGGAGCAGTTCATGCCCCCCTCGGTGCCCAGCTCCAGCAGGTAGAGCAGGACGTGCTCGCCCAGCAGGTGGGGGACGGCGAGGCTCAGGGTGACCCCGCTGACCGTGCCGGGACCTTTGTTGTGGAGCTGCGGGAAGACAGTGGGGTGATGCCCAGCACAGGAGATGACGCCGGGGAGGGGACAGAGGAGACATCCCCTGAACACCCGTGGTCATCACCTCATAGACGTGCTCCACCTTGATGCCGTGGTCCTCGAGCCGCCGGCTGCCCTCCACCCAGTGCCAGTTCGTGGGCAGCACCGTGGTGGCAGGCAGGGAGTTGCTGGTGGGAGAGGGGGCGTCAGTGTCCCCCTTCATCCCGCTGTTATCCCCACGTCCCCCAGACCCTCACCCTCGCAGCTCCATCTCTGCCTCTGCCTCCACAGGCACTGTCACCATCACCGATGCGTTGCTGGGGCTGGGGCTGTTCTTGCTGTGGGGACACAGCAGGGTGAGACATGGACACTGAGTTTGGGGACATGCTGAGGACAGAGTCCAAGGTGCCAGTGTCCCAGCAGTGGATGGGGCACAGGGGAACAGCAGGGTGTCACCTCCGCAGCTGGAGGTGGAAGGTGATGGCATCCCCCATGTCCTCCAGCCCAGACACGCTCAGCTCCATGTCCACGGTGATCTGGGGGACAGCAGAAGAGAGGGGCAGGTGGGTGACCAGCCCAGTGGGTGACAGGCACAGCAGGGACCCTCCTGGCCGCTTACCCGGGCCCCTGCTTTCATGGGATTGCCCAACTCGCAGAGCACCACGTGGGTCCCATTCTCCTTCTTGGGGTTGCAGCTCAGCTTCTCCTGCCCCTGTGGGGTGGAGACACGGGATGGGGACATGTCATGGAGCCCACCAGGAACCAACCACACTGGGGACCTGCATGAGCTGAGGGCAGGGCTTGAGCCCCACAGCCTGGACACCCCTGAACACCCATCACCAGTGGGGACCCTGTGGAGAGTGACAGCCACCAAGGGCAGGACAGCAACCCCCCAGCCCACGATCCCTGGGCACCCATCCCCACCAGGCAGCCCCATGGAGGATGATAGGGATGAAGGACACAGAGTGAGCCCCCCGATTGGGTCATCCCCTGTGCTGGCCATCCCCTGACACCCATCACCACTGGGCACCCCCACGAAAGGTGACAGCCACCAAGGACACGGTTTGAGTCCCCCACCCTGGGCACCCCCAAAGAGGCAGGCGATGGCCACCAAGGGCAGGACGTGAGCCAGCCCCACCCTGTCACCCTGTCACCCCAGGCACACTCACCGGGATGGTGCTGCGGGCAGCCTGGTAGTGGGTGCCAGGGGGCAGCTGCACCCTCAGCTCGGCCTCGAAGGCGCCCTCGCCCGCGTTGGTGGCGTTGGCACGCAGGGACAGTGCGGCCTCCGCCCCGATCAGCAGGCGTTGGCTGGGGCTGGGGGACGTGGGGACAGGCCTCAGCACCCCGCGGGGACACTGAGCACCCCCTCACCCCCCGATGCTCACGTGTCGGCGGCCAGGCGGAGGTCGGGCACGCAGAGGTTGTCATCGCCACAGTCCTCCAGGATGATGTGGGTCTTGGAGGGGGACAGGGAGGGGACGGGGGGAGTCCCCCATCCAGGGTGAGGTGGTGGGGAGAGTCACTGGGGAGAGCAGGGGGCACGGGGGGACATCTCGGGGAGGGATTGGGCTGGTGGAGGGGCCGGAGGGGGGTGCCAAAGGGGAGATTTGGGACAGTGCAGAGTAGAGAGGGGACATTCCAGGGAGGGACTGGGGATGGAGGGGAGGGAAGTGACATCTCCGAGAGGGAAGAATGGGGACAGCAGAGGGGACATCCAGGGGGATGATTGGGGACATCCCCTGAGACACGCCAAGGGGGGAGCAAAGACAGCAGGGGGACATCCCGGGGAGGGACTGGAGATGGCAGAGGAAACAGAGGGGACATTCTCGGGGTTGAGAATGGGGACAGTGCTGGGTACAGAGGGGACATCCAGGGCAGGGATTGGGGCCTGCAGGGTGAGCACAGAGGGCAGAACAGGACGGACATGCCAGGGAGTGGCAGGGACAGTGTGGGGGCACATTCCAGGGCAATGAGTGGACAGGTAGGAACCAGAGGGGTGTTGGGGACACTGACACAAGCTGGGGATCCCAGAGCTGAGCTCACCCAGGCTGGGGGTACCACATGTGCCCTGTGGGGACAAGCCCACCCCGTGTCACCACGATGACGTCCCCCCACAGGAATGTCCCCCCTACCTGTGCCTGCACCAGGGTGTCCCCGTAGAGCACCAGCCCCGGGGCCTCTCTGGGCAGCGTCAGGGCCACGCTCAGGGCCACCGGGCTCAGCTTGTCCTTGAACTCGGCCTCGTCCTGGGGACACCCATGGGCAGAGCACTCTGGAGGGCATCCCGTGCCACCCCACCCCACGGTCCCCACCCACCACTGTCCCCATACATGTTACCCACCCTCCTGGGACAGGGAGACACTGTTATCCCCAATCCCTGTCCCCAGACCTGTCCCTATCCCGTCCCCTATCCTCCATGGATTGTCCCCGCCCTCTGCCGCGCTGTCCCTGTGCCCGTACCCGCAGGTAGGCGCTGAGATTGCTGCACACAGGGGGTGTCCCCGGTGCCACCACCAGCTCCTCCTGCCAGGACGATTGGTGTCCCTGCAGCAGCAGGACCCTCCGCGATGGCCGGGGCTTCAGCCGGTCCAGCTGCAGCTCAGCCTCCAGGTCTGGTGGGGAACGGGAGGGTGGCACTGGTGACACCCGCAGTTACACCCCAGCGGTGCTCCTGTGACAGCGGTGCCCTCCAGGTGACACTGGCACTCACGGATGCTCCGAGGGATGTGCTGGCCCGTCACGCTGACACAAAACACCACGTGGAAGCTGCGGGGGACACCACCAACAGGTGCTCGGGGACCTGTCCTATGCTCACGGTGGGGTGCCCATGGTCCCCACGGTGATATCCCCGTAGTGTTCCCATGGCGCTGTCCCCACGGCAGTGTCCCCACAGCAGTGTTCCAGCGGTAGTGTCCCCATAGCAGTGTCCCCATGGCAGCAGCCCCTCACCAGCTGACACGAACGCTGGAGTCGGGCAGGACACAGTCCAGGATCTCAGGGTTCAGCCCGTCGGGGACACTCAGCTGGGTCCGGGCCACCACCACGGGTAGTCCCCTGGGGCAAGGGGACATCGCTGAGGTGCCAGGGGACCCAACAGGGAGCCCCGGGCCACCGCAGGGACGGGCACTCACTGGTACACGGCCACCTTGGCCGCCCCGTAAGCCCCCACGAGCAGATCTGCAGGGACAAGCAGAGGGTCGGTGCCGGGGTCGTGACACCGGGGTGGCAGGGCGGTGTCGTGCCAGGGCTGTACCCGCGTAGCCGTTTCCGTCCAGGTCGGTGGCACCGCGCAGCGCGAAGCCGAAGGCGGCGGGGCCGGGGAAGGGGCTGTTGAGGCGCTGGGTGGGCACCGGCGCCAGCCCCTCGCTCTGCCCGCGGAAGATGAAGACCTGCCCGCTGCCACTGTCACCCCCCTGCGGGGCGCCTACGGCCACGTCTGGGAACAGAAGGGACGTGAACACCCACCCGCGCTCTTCTGCCTCAGTTTCCCCAAGGCGCGGCACCGGGGGGTGGTACATCCTCCTCCCCGCCCCGCCGCGCCGTTACCACCGAAGCCGTCCTTGTCCAGGTCCCCGAGGCTGGCGATGGCGGCGGCGAAGCGGCCGTAGGGGTGGGTGCCCGTCAGGGTCTGGGGGGGCCCGGCGAGGGGCTGCTGTCCCCGCCCCAGGTAGAGGTAGAGGCGCCCCAGTTCGCTGCGTTGCCCGTCGGAGCGCCGGGCCATGTACAGGGGGGCACCCACCAGCAGGTCATCCCGCCTGTGCCCGGGGTCGGGGTCAGGGTCCGCAGGTTTGGGGGCTGGGGCACCCAGCGGTGTGCCAGGCACGGGGGGGCACCCCTGAGTGTCGCCATGGAGGAGGGGGGGGACGACTGTCCCTGCTCTCACCCGTCCCCATCGACATCGGCCACGGCCACCGTGTGCCCGAAGTACGAAGCCACCTGGAAAGGGTCCGGGTAGAGGGTGGCACCGGGGGGTACCAGGGGCACAGTGGGAGCGGGGGCTGGGGTGCTGTGGGATGGGGACAGGAGTGCTGTGGAGCACCGGGGGTGCTGGGGGTGTCACAGGGCAGGGGTACCTGCTCGCTGGCGATGCCCCGCAGAAAGCGCAGGGTGTCCCCCGCAGTGAAGATCTCCACCTGCTCAGGGCAGTGTCAGACGCCAGGCCCAGCCCGAGGTGACACATGGTGGTGTCCCCTGACGTCCCCTCAGCCAGGCACTAGCACCGGGCACCCCGCAGCACTCACCTCACCCCTCGTGTTGCTCTTGTTGGGGACCCCCACCACGTACTCTGTGAGGGATGAGAGCCCTGAGTGCCCCACTGGGACATTGAGGGGGGCACAGGGATACCCCTGGCATTGGGGTGGGCACAGGAATACCCCTGGTGCAACATGGGGGCATGAGGGCACCGAGGTGGATGGGACAGCCTGTCCAGCCCCCATGGGAAGGAAAGCAAGGTCACTCTGGAGCCCCGGGGTGCCCCAGGCCTGTCAACCCCTGTTCCCTGCACCCCTCAGCCCTACCTTTGGTTTTGGGGTTGCCATCAAACTCGCCCACAGCCACCGAGTATCCTGCAGGGAGATGGGCATTGGTGACCCCGGGGTATCCCAGCAGGAGCTGGCAGTGGGGCAGGGTGCCCGTGCTCACTGCTCACCCCGGTACCCATCCTCGTAGTCCCCGGACACCGGCTCCGTGGGGCGCCCGGGGCTCCCCAGCCACAGCAGGGACGTGCCAAGGAAGCGCCGGAGGATCTTGTCCAGCTCCACCGAGTACACGAGCCCTGGGGGACACCGCGACAGGGAACACCAGCACTGACGGGGCACCCGCCCTAGGCTGCCAGTGCCACTGCGGGTGGCACTTATGGGGTACCCCATCGGGGGTCCCCTCCTCCCGCCGTGCCCACCCAAAGGGAGCACCCCGGGAGCACCAGCCGGGTGGCAACCCCGGCAGGAAGGACTGACCTGTGAAGTAGTACCCGCCGGGGGCACCCAGCACCAGTGTCCCATCCTGCGGGAGAAGCTGGCTCAGCACCACCCCGGGAGCACCCTGGCATCTCTCCAAGCATCCTCACCCAAGTATCTCCCCCCCAATATTTCCCATCCTAGCACATTCCAGCCCAGCATCTCCCATCCTGGCACCTCCGCCCCCAGCATCTCCCCCACTCCCAGGACCTCCTCCCGGAATTCCTACTCCAGCATCCCCTATTTCAGGATCCCTACCCCAACATTCCCCGCCGTGACACCCAGGTTCCATCCTGGCCACATCCTCTGCATCTCTATCAGCACCCCATGGTATCCCGGGGGGCACCCCGGCGGCGCCGCCCCCCGATCCCCCCCAAGGTGCCCGAGTCCCTCGAGTCCCCCAGCCGCCCAAGTCCCCTCTCACCGGGGTGACAGCGGCGCTGAAGCCGATCTCGCAGTAGCGCTTGTCGTGCACTGAGGGCACAGGGCAGGGTCAGACGGACGCGGGATTGGGAGCACCCCCCGCTCCCCGCTCCCCCCTCACCGTAGTTCCTCTGGCGGTAGGTGCTGGCCATGGTCTGGTCGCGGCAGGGCGAGTACCACACGGCGCGCCGCTGCCCCGGGCTCCGCACGAAGCAGGCGCCCGTCGGGGTGCGGAACGCCTCGTGCTGCCCCTCCATCGCGTTCCAGTGCTGCAGCGGGGCACAGACCTGGGCACGGCGATGGGACAGGCTCGGTGCCCACCCCGACGCCACCCAAGGCTGCCCACATCCCCCCCGGATGCACCCACCACCAGTTTGCCGCCCCAGCTGGTGACGGACGCTCCTAGCCACTGGTGAGACTTGTAGGTGTGGAACTCCAAGGTGCCGTGGCTCTCGCTCTCGTCCCCTGGGGGAGTGGGAGAGGGGGAATGTGCGGAGCTGGCACCCCCCGCGCCCACTCCCCGCCCCGCGGCCCCCACGCACCCGCAGTGTCGATGGGGAGGGGGTGGCAGGGAGCCATGTCGGGGGGCCAGGAGCAGAGGAAGACGGCGCCGGGCTGAGCCACGCCGGGCTGGGAGGTGTTGGCACGGGGAGCCCCCACCGCCACGCTGGGCCTGGGGGGCAGAGCGGGTGTCAGCGTCGGTGGGCGTGTTCCGCGCCCGACCCCGACACCCCGGTGCCTCCCTACCTTCCCTCGCTCATGTGGAAATCCAGGGCAAAACCGAAATAACTGCCGGGGGGTCCCTCGTAGATGGTGGGGGGGTCCTGGAGAAGCCCCAGCGTGGGGGGCAGGCGCAGGGCCCCGAGGAGCAGCAGCACCCGCAGCAGCCCCATCGTCACCCCAAAATGTGGTCACAGCCCCTGTCCCGGGGCGTCCCTGGCTTATCTCGGGGGACGCAGCTGGGGACGGGCCCAGCAGGAATGGGGAACACAGGAAGGGCCCCCCCGGACGCATACCCGCTCCTGCGGGGAGCCAGAGAGGTGCGGGGGAGACGGATGCTGCCGGAACAGGGCGGGGGACAGGAGGTGGCAGTGCTACCGGGAGACACGGTGACGGGGTGGGGGGACACGGCCACAGCAGCCTGAGCCTATCGCCCGCCGGGGCCGCACCCAGCCCGCCGCGGGGTGCCAGTCTCGGGTGGCTATTTCGGGATGTCCATCTCGGGGTGGCTATTTCGGGGTGCAGGCAGTCCCTACCAGCGGAAATGTGGCGAGGGGGGGTGGAGAGCAGGGCACGGGGCCCCTCCGTGCTCCCCGATATCCCCTCCGCAGCCGGATGGAGCTGACAGCACCGAGCCCGCCCGCACTGGGCATCACTCCCACAGTGTCCCCTTCCCCAGGGCGGGAACACCCCGAAACCTTGCCAGGGGAGAGGCAGCACCAGCGCTGTGCAGGGCAATGGCTGCGAAAAGGGACCGGGGGCAGGGTGGGGACAGCCCACAGCCAAGTGAACAAGGCGAGTCCCTGTCCCCGTGGGAGAGCCAGGCCTGGGGCAGCCGCGGGGCTCAACCCTGTCTGGACAGCGGCGTCAGCCCCTGAACGCACCTGCAGAACTAATTTAAACTCTACTAATTAAGGACTCTCAGGTTGCCCGAGATCTCCGGGGGCTCCTCGTGCCAACCCAGCGACTGTGGCCGGGAGAGGCCCCGGAGCAGCTCCCTGGGAGCCAGCCCGTGTGAAACGGGGCTTTTCTTCTCTCAGTCTCTGAAGCTGCAAGTTGGAAGCAGGACTGGGGAGTCGGGGGGTTTTGGGGGGCACAGGGGGTTCCCGCAGAGCCAAACAGCACCTTGGCCCCTGATGGGGTACACAGTCCCTGGAGCGGGGTCTGCTCCAGCCCTTGGAAGAGAGCGGGATTTGTCCGAAGCCGTGCCAGAACTCCGAGGGGTGGGAAGGGTTTAGCTGAGCCCGGAGCAGCTCCGTGCCCCTGGAGAGGACGACACGGGACGCAGGGGCAGCTGCTCCTTCTCTGGAGGTCTCGTCCCCAGTTTGCAGCAGTATCTGAACCCAGTTGGAGCCCACACCAGACACCCTGAGGGCAATTATAATCCTTTCTTCTGTTCAATTACTAAATTTCCTGTTTCTTTCAGCACTTCTGCACCATCCTTCATCAGCCACCTCCTCCCAGGGCCACCGCCAGGGAAGGGCTGGTGGCACCCCGGACCCCGATCCTGCTGGCATGCAGGGGGGTGGACTTTTTTCCTTTAGTCGAATCAGGGCTTTGGTTAGGAAAAGAGAGGCTGGTGCTCTACACAGCAGCTCCCCACCACCACGCAGCATCACATCTTTTTCCACAAATCATTGGTTTATTAGAAAGGTTTCTTTCCCTCATTTTACAGCATATATATATATTTATATATATATCTTATGTGACAAAGTTAAATACAGTCTGTTTATGCTTGTTAAGTAATGACAGGTTAATTATTTTAGCGCTATCCTGAAGTCCAAAAACAATCCCTGCCCACAGCACGACGGGGCCAGGGCACGGGTGGGCCCCATGAAGCTCAGCTCTGACAGTAACACTGAATTGTTCGGTATTTACAGGAAATTGAGTCCCTTTTTTGTGACTGCTGTCACTCTGACCTGCTCCAATTTCTCATTTACACGGTGAGGGAGCTCAGGGGGTTTTGATCCTTTGACTCTGCCTGGTCTCGTGCTGCACTCCAGGAGGGGACATGGAAGAGGACGAGGATGGGGAATGGCACAGGAAAGGGACAGGGATGTCACCACATCCCCAAGCTGCTCTGAAATCCCTTCCTCTAGCGGTGGTGGCCCAAGGGCTGTGACACCTGCAGTGCCCCGTGAGCGGGGACAGCAGCAGCTCATCCCCTGCACTGGCATGGGGAAGATCCCACAGGCAGTGTCACCTGAGCTGGGTGATGCTGGGAGAACTGGGAAATCTCTTACGGACTAAGCTGGGATAACCCTCTGTGTGGGATGGGAACAGTCCCAAGGTTCCTCCTGCAGCAGCAGGGTCTGCACATTACTGCTTCCAAAGGGGGGAAAAAGGAAAGGAAAAAAGGGCTCTCTATTCTCTGGGAGCACCCTGAATTCCTGCTGCTCCCCAGGCTGCCCCAGTGCCCATTCCTATGGCAGGGAGGAACACAGCATTACCTGCCCGAGTCACTGCTACCCCTACACCCCTCACCTTGCCCAAGTCTCATGTGTTGATTTTTTTCTTCTGCAGAATTCTAAATGAAGATTTTTGTTTTTACATTTTATACTACATAAAAACTTCAAAAATACATGAGCTTGATAAAATATACATGCTTAGCTGTTCTGCATCTAGCTGAAACTATAAATTGAACCTTTACAAGTGTCTTGGGTCACCTACAGCAAACATATTTACACAGAAGCCACCAGAACAAGTACCACTAAGAACTGGCTGTAAAAAATATTATTGCGATATACTACAAATGTAACCTTTGATAGGAGCTACAAAAAGCAGCATCTTTGTTTACAGAATTCAGTGCAATTCTTACATTAAAAAAAAAATCCTATAAATTAATAAGGAAACCATCAGTGTTACAGAGGAAAGAACACGCTTTACATCCAGGCCACGCTCCCCTGTCCTCTGTATTGCTTCAATTCCTAACAGGATTTTCCTTCTTCCTCCCATTTCAGTGCCTCTTTCCCAACCCCACAGAAGATGGAATTCAGAGTGATTTTTTTCCCCCCCTTTCAGGAGAAGAGTGGCCAAAGCCCATACTGGAATCCCAACTTCTGACCTGAGAAGCTCTCTCCAGTCTGGGATATCCAGGCATGGTCCTGGCACAGGAGAATGCAGATGCAGGATGGAGAAGGACAGGACCTCTGGGCACACACACAGAGCTCCTTCTCCTCTTTAAACTAAGAGCTTACTTCCACTTTTGCTGCTCACAACAAGAAAAACCCACATCTCCAGAGAGAGGGGCCAAGGAACCTCCTGCAATGCCTGAAAACTGAGGCCTCCAGCCCTTCCGCACCCGGCGGCTCCCGATGCTCCATCGCCAATTACAAGCTGGATTCAATCGTGCTATTTTAATTAGATGACCTCATTAAAAGGATTTTTAGAGATCCTATTAGTGTGTATGAAACCTCATTTATCATATACAAGGTGGCAGAAGGAAGACGACCAAGTGTAAGAATCAGGGGGAAAAAAAGCCTTTCCAAGTGTCTCGCTGTTCTAAAGGTGAAATGGTTCTTCTGGAGCGCTGCTGCTGCGTGCACGGAGGAGTCAGAGCGAGACATCCCTGGGATACAGCCAACTGCCCAGGCCTCGAGCCTCTGGCTTCTTTGGCTGCTCAAGAGTGAAAGGAAATGCTCAGGCCTCACCTGCCCGCTGGCTCGACTCCAACCCCTTCCCAAAATGCCAAATATTCTTCCTCCGAGGTTCCTTCATTTTGTCCTTCATGTGCCGTGGCTGGGTGGATGCTGCAAGTCCTGTCCTGAGAAAATGGGATGCAGCAGGGGGTGGAGGTGCAGGGCCGTGGCAGCGGCAGCGGCTGCGGGCCTTGGAGCCAGGAGGGTTGGGTAGAGAGCGTGAGGGACAGGGTGGAAGGTGAAGGGGCCCGGGTGGATGGCGGATGCCGGAATGATGTGGATGGGGTGGCTGGCCAGGAACGTGGCGGGGTGCCCTGGAATAATCGAGTGGGTCAGGTGAGACAAGGAAATGGGTGTCAGGTGCGGCTGGGGAATGTGGTGGACCTGAGCGAGGGGCTGTGGGTGTGGGTGGGGGTGGATGCCGATGGCGGCGGCAGCGGCGGCGGCGTGGTGCTGCAGGATGGCGTGCTGCACCGTCGTGATGGACGTGGCCGACGCTGCCGCTGGCTGTTGGATGTGGATGGGCTGGAGCGCGGGCGCGGCCGGCGCCAGGGCGGCCGAGGCAGGGAAGGCCTTCACTTGCTTGGCCAGCAGCTGCTGCTGGATGTGCTGCTGGGCGGCCTGCTGCAGCTTGCTGTACTTCTCCATCTCCTCGGGCGTGAAGGTGATGGGCTGGCTCTCCAGCGGGGCTAGAGAGGAATCTTCTCCCCCCTCCCGATCTCCTTCCATGCTCGGCTCCCCACTCTGAGGCACATAGCCAGGAAAGTGCTCAACATCTGGAACTAATGGCATCATACTGGTTTCCACTGGGACCGGCTGGTTGCCCCTGTCCATAGGCTCCAGCCCGTCACCATCGCTCGGATCTGAGAGGAAGTTGTGTGGCATGACCAGATCTCCAGAGCCAAAGCACTCAGGGATCGCTGGCGTGTCCAGGGGAAGGGACGACATCTCCACGGAGGCTTCGTCACGTTTCTGCTCATCCAGAGGTTTGTCCTGAATTACCATCGCCACATCTTCCAGGAGAGACTGGCCACCCAGCTGACCCTCCTCAATGCCTTGGGAACCATCCTCAGCATCTGACAGCTCCTGCTCCTCGCCCCTCTCCAAGCCAGACTCCTCATATCTTTTGCAGTTTGGTTTCCGAATGGTTGGCAACTTCCCAATTAAGGGCAGAACCGGTTTGTTGCCTAAGGAAGGAGGCAGTTTGGGGCCAAAGTAGCCCTGGGGAGGATCTTTGAGCTTTATGCCGACTTTGTTTGCCCCTGACAGCATCTCATCAGTGACGCAGGGCTTCTTCTCAACCTTCCTGGACTGCACCTTTTCCAAGAGCAGCTTTGCGGTGACAGAATTCCTCTCCTCAGGACTGCAGTCCTCTTCCGAGGCCCGCCCCACGCCAGGGCCGCTGCTGTTCTGGGACAGGGAGCTAGATGCTTTCGGATCCTCTCCTTTGCCATCCTCCTTCTTCAACAGCGACCCTTCACTTCGGCCTGTCCGGAAATAGTGAGGAGACTGAGAGCGATAGATCTTAGACCTAATGAAGTCCCTTCTGCCAGACCTTCGCTCCTCGGGGCTCTCGTGGCCCCGTGAGCCCTTCCGTGACAAGGACCTCTGCGAGTGGCTGCGGGTGCTGCGGCTGCGGTCCCGGCTGTAGCTGCGGCTGCGCTTCCAGCTGCGGCCTGTCACGCTGCGGCTCCTCCTCTTGCTCCGACTGCGGCTGCAGCTGCTGCTGCGGCTCCTACCCCGGCTTCTCGATCTTGACCTGCCTCGAGGGTGGGTTCGGCTCCTGCTCCGACTCCTGGACCTGCTCCTGCTCGAGCTGTAGTCATCTTCCGACGAGGAGTATTTGCGCCGCTTCGAGCGGTGGTTCGAGCTGTTGTAGTCGGAGTCATCCTCCGAGTCCTGGGAGCGCTTGGAGTGGCAGCGGGAGCGGTCGCTGTAGTCGCTGTAGCTGTCATCCGAGTAGCTCCTGTGGCAGCTGTAGCGGCTGTGCTCTGAGGACGCGTCTGAGCTGGTGGAGTAGGACCTGTGAGAGGAGTGCCTGCGGCCCGAGCGAGAGCGGCTGCGGGAGTGCTCGCTGCCCGAGTTGTAGTCATCACTGTACTGCGACAAGGACTTCTGGCGGCAGTGCTTGCCAGGGGAGCCCTCGTCACTGTCGTCGTCGCCGCTGCTCTGCTGGCTCCGGCAGCCGCTCCGGGCCTGGGACAGAGCTGAGCAGCGCCTCCTCGCACCAGGCACCTGTTGCAGCTCAGCCTTGTGTCTTTTGCTGCTGTGCTCTTGGCAGGAGTTACCGCCATCCTCTTTTTTACTGCTGCTCCCCTCCTCAGCAGACAGGGATTTCCTCTGGAACTCCTGGGAGCATCGCTTTTTCTTCGGGAAATGGCTGCAGTCTTCAGACAGTTCAGGTTTCAGCGCCCGGTCTGACTCCGTCAAAAGGGAGGATTTACCTTTTTTGTGCCTGTGCCTTTTCCGTTTCTTGGGTTTCTCTTCCCCCAGCTCAGCTTTCCGGGCCTTCTCCTCAGCTTCTTCCTTGTGTTTGCGCTTGTGTCTGCTGGACTTTTTGTGCTTCTTTTTCTTTTTGTGTTTATGGGATCTTCCAGATTTACTCTTACCCATTATACTCTTACTGCTGTCCTCCCCCTCTCCCTTACTGATGCTTCCCAGACTGGACTCCTGCTTGCTCTGGGATCTGTTTTCCATTTTTTGAGCAGAACTGTTTCCCACACTTTCAGCCTCCTTGGCTTTGCTCACCTCACCAGGTTCTGTGCTCTGAGCGTTGTCTTTACAAAGCCCCCCTAGATCCTTGGATTTCTCTGCCCCTTTCCCTTTTGCATCCTTGTTACGGGAGAGCTTGAAGTCAAAGTACAAGGGGTTGCAGCTGTAGGACACAGAGGGCTCAGCTTTGGTGAAGATGAGCAGCTCTGAAGGCCACTGCAGTGTCGTGCTCTCGTCCTTACTCAGAACAGGGAAAAAAGGTCCCGTGGGGTGCTTTGGTCCCTCAGAGCAATCTCTGTAGCCCGAGGCAGGAGGAGCTTCTTTAGCAGTGTCTGGCTCGGGGGGATTGCTCTCTGGAAGGTGCTTGCTCTCCTGTGTATTTTCATTCTCTGGGATGTCTTTTCGTTCTGTTTTGCCCTGCTGAGCTGCAGTTTCAGTAGTACTCTGCTCCTTCTGCTGCCCCGTGCTCTCGGCAGCCTTTTCCGTGTGCTTGCTGGGTTTGGGTTTGGGGGAACTCCCCTTTTTCCCTTCGTGCGTGTTTTTTTTGTTCACATTTTCTGCTTCCGTTTGCTCAGTAGCCTTCATGAAAAGCAGGAATTGAAAGTTGGGCTTTACTTTACAGTGGGCCGGGGGGATGTAGTGGTAATATTCTGGTTCCACGGCCGTTGGTCCATCTTCTCGCCTCATCTTCTTCAGTTTGGATAAGGTGCTGGCCAGAGCCCCGTTGTCCTTGTCGTGCTGGTCTTCATCTTCTGCCTTGCCATCCGAATTATTGGTGCCTTCACCATCCCCAGACTTCTGCAGGCTACCAGCCTCCGAGGACCCCTTCTCATCACCTTTTGCTCCGTCTGCAGAAGTGGACTCTTCCACGTGGTCCTTGAAAACAGAAGCGATGGTCTCCAGCTTCACTGGGGTCTTCTTGGCAAAGGAAAAGGACACCCCGATCTTCTGTAGCGGAGCTCCCAGAGAGCTCTTAATGCCAAAGCTGACGGCCTGTGCCCCCTGGGCAGGCATCACAGTCCCTTGTCCAGTGTTCAGGAAGCCTCTGTCCGTGGTGTCTGTGGCCTGGCCAGAGCTCGTCTGGACGAAGGAGCCGCTGTTGGCTGCTGAATCATCATCATCTCCACCTTCCTCATCCACAGCCACTGTGGTGGTCCTGAACATGGGCCCACTTCCAGGAGCACTGGAACAGGGGAGAGAGAAAACACAGCTTACTGGTGTCCCTGTACCTCTGCAGAAGGATCTGTCCCTCAGTGGAGACAATCTTACACAGTTCAAGTGCTCTTGCACCCAGACACATGCATTAAAATATCATTATACAGCCACTCAAAGTTTTTAATAATATTAAATTACTGAAGAAAATGTATTGCTGGATAAAGCAATTTGGGGATGCTCTGCATGATCAGTTTAGTGAATTTACTCCTACCAAAACCACACCATGACCCCAAACACCAGTGTAAAGCTTTGCCCTCAAAGCCTGTGCAGTATCCCAGAGCAGGAAAGCCAGCCCAGCCCAGGGCTGCAGCCCCCCAGGCTCCAGGGGTGCTGGGGACCACCCAGACTCACCACTCAGGCTGCCTCCTCTGCTCAGCCAGCTCGTGCAGGCGCCGCAGGGCTTTCTCCTGCTTCCTCTCATCTTTCCGGGATCTCGACGAAACATTGCGAGCAAATTCCCTTTGCTTGAGATCTTTCAACCTCTGAGGCAAAAGAAAGCAGGGACAAATCAGATCAAAGCTGTTTGCAGTTTATCCAAGAGCAGCTCTTTGCTGTAGCACTGGAAATTGTGGTGTCAAGCCCCTCCCTAGGGACATTTATTGAGCCAGGATGGAGCAATAGCATCTTAGCTCAACAAACCCCACGGAGCACACTGCCATCCTCCCAGCAGCTGAAGGAAAAGACAACTGGTGGTCACTTTTGGCTATGACTTCAAGTTCTGTGTATAGCCCTTTCCAATCAACACTACCGGCTTTCTTTAGCATGGACAACAAAGCTGATTTCGAAGCAACAAGCAAATTCTGGAAGGAAAAGGGGAAAAGAAGGATTGTTTACTTTGCTGCTCTTGCAGCGTGTAGATGTACTTGACAAACAGTGCATGACACGAGTCAAAAGCATGGGCCAAAGGATGGGAGGGATTAGCTGGTGCCAGAGTTACTCAGGAATGACATCTGACAAAAGCAATGTACCATTACATTGGAGAAGGAGCCAAAAATCCCATGCAAATGATTTCATATATAAATCCAGAGTACAACATACACCACAACCAGTTACTTGTTTTCCTGACAGTAGTGCTGAGTGGGTCAAGAAACAAACTGCTCTAAAGGCATGAGGGTGTCTTGGGGTTGAATACTTTGAGGGGGGAAGAAGCACCAACTTCCCCAGAAATCTTATCATGAAGGAGCAAACCAAATCCCAAGGAATTTCAAACATCCTAGTATCACTGAGGAAGTCTAGGTAGACAATTTTAATAGAAAATAAACATCCAAGACTTCAGAACATTTTGGAAAGGCCTTGTCTCAGAGCACTAGAAGAGGCTGCTGGTTTTTCTTGGAATGTATGTGGATATTCACAACATTTTTTTAGAGTGCTCTACAGAAGTTTAAGCAACAGAAAGCAACAAAGACTGACCTCTACCATCCTAAAGGGACTCATTGTTCTTTTTTAGTGCACAATTCAAAACCCTTTCAAAGGGCCCAGTTCCAGAACGCATCCTGTACTCAGTTTTTGGAAAAAGTTTCATGTTTTTCAGGCATTTCATGCAGGGCCTGGGAGACTAACAGGACTCAGAGCAGGAGTCACTTTGGAACAATTCTTGTACAGGATGTACAAATCACTGGTGAATTCTAAATACTTCTGGCTGGCTGACTCTGCCTCTTTCCTGGAGCAGAGTCAGACTGCCACACACAGAAACAGTAGATCTGGAAAGCAACCCAAAGCTCAAATTAGAGGAATTAAGTTGGCCCAATGTAAAGAGAACATTGCTTTGTGAAAAAGGGGAAGATTGGACAAGACAGAGGATTTTCTTACCTAATTTTATTTACTAAATGTGGTTGATTGTTACCAAAATCAGAGGGGAGGACACACAAAAAAGATACAACTACAGACACCAGTAGAAAGAAACTCACTCTTGTGATCTGGACTCCCAAATTAGAAGGGTTTGCTTTCAATACATCAGCTGAAAACGTCACATCACAAAGAAAAAAAGAAAGTAAAAATATAACAAGAGTGGAAGAGAAAAAAAAAAAAAAAAAACAACCAAGCAAGCATTACTAGAGAGCTGTGGGGGAAGTGTGCCAGCTATTCTACGGAGCAGGAGCGGAGCCATGGGACCGAGCCGGGGTTTGGAGCAGAGGACACACGGACACGCACGGACACAGCAATGATCCCACCTGGAACAGCAGAGCTACTTTCACCAGGACAAGTAAAGGGCTCAAGGGTTTTGTGGTGTATGTTAAATGTTGAAGATTAAATTTTTTTCCAAGAGGAAGGAAAAAAAATAAAATAGATGGACTGAGCAATGCTATCAGCTTTTTCATGCTGATTTTGAAAGTGTGTCTGAAATGCTCTGGGATGTTACAGCCACCAACAGCTGACAAAACTATTTAACAGGGGCTGATGCCAAGTCTCGAGATCACTCATCCATTTGCAAAAAAGTATGACCCAGCTATTTACACCAGACATGAACTGTGACCTTTTCCTCTGGAGAGGAAGGTGCAATGGTGCACTCAGAGCCTCCTGTGCCCCCTGGCATGGTTCTGATCATCCCCCAGGACAGGAACTGGGCTCAGAGCTGCTGGGAACAATGCAGCTGCCCCCAGGCTCTCCTGCCTCCATTACATGGCAATTTGAATGCAGACAGAATTAAATGCCCATTATTAAATGCTGACCTTTCTGTGTCTCTGCTTCCCCAAACCTCCCACTCTCAACATTTAAACTTTAGAGGTGCAAAGCAAATGAAGTACCCCAAAGCACTGTAACTCCAGAATATGCACCACAGCAACTCCCAGCTGCACCCAAACCTGGGCCCTTCAGGCTGACAAACCACTAGCCCTGATGTCAAGACTGCTGAGAATTTGGTACTTCCAAAATTAGGGAAGAGTTGTTCTGGTTTTCAAAGGACCAAGAGATCTCAAGGCTGAGTTTCTTTTTGTCACACAGAAGTCAGGAGGAAAAAGTCTTGCTGGGGAAGTACAGGATAGAAAAGCTCACAAATGCACCATGCCAGCTCCTAGGAAATGCAAAATACTGAACAGAACATAGCTCAGCTTCTTAGACAGACCTAAACCAACAGACCTATCATCAGAAATCACTCCAGGTGTGCAAGAGACTTGGCTGGACTGCATTACCTTCACTAAATTCATCCTAGGGGAGAGTAAGGGGGGAAAACAGGAGCCCACACGGCTCGTCTGTAAGAACAACCTGCTGCAGGAATGAAAAATACCCAGAACTTTTCTAAATAACCTGTAACTCTTCCCTCACTTACTGTTTCAATTATGTCCCTGAACCCAGTGATTCCTCCCCTCAAAGAGTGCATAACCATTTCACTACAGCTATGCCCACCCTGCTCCCCAGTCCTGACTGGGAAGGAGCAATCCAAAGACAATTCCACTGGGTGAAGGGGGCATGTGGAGCACTGAAATGCTCCTCACACACTTCCACGTCTCAGCCTGCCCAGAAAATAATTTGAACGAAACAGATATTTAAGCTCAGCTTAAAGAAATTTCCATCTAATCCTGAGGAGAGTGTTCATTATTCTAATCCCCCAAAAACCTCTAAATGACTTTTTGGACCACACCGTATGTGTGGGTGGCAGTGAGGCTGGAGGGGCACGGAACTGCCCCTTCCCTAGCACCATGGAGAAATTTTAACAAGGATTTAACACAGCCACTCAACCATCCTCAGGGAGCTTTTCCCCTCCACAAGGAGCCCTGGGAACTCATACTTTTGGGGTGAATCCTCCCTTTTAACGTCTTCCCATTGTGCTAAGCAAGACAATGATTTTTTTCAATGGGATTAGAGTCACCAAACCTGTATTAAATCAAACAGGTGCTTCATGCTACTACAGGATTTCAAAATTAAGGGGCATTTTTTTCTCCCTGGGCAGTGTGTTTTCTGAGGAAGCAGCAGTTTATCCAAGCAGCAAGATCCTTTCAAACTGCAGGATTATGGGGACCATAAAGCCAAGGAATATTCTGCTGGTATTTATAACTTCAGCTGTCAGAAGGGCTACATTGCAGTGACCAGCAGTGACAAAAATCACCAGCATTTACATAAAATTTCTCCAGATTTCCACATGCTGTAGGCAGTAGTTCACTATCTCCAGCCTTCCTGGGTTTATTAATAGCTGCCACCCCCCTCAGCTTTGGACAAAGAATTGTATTTTACGTTTCCAGCCTTGTTTCTAACAAAATTCCAAACTCATCTCTGTATTTCCACAGGAGTGCAAACTGAGTTCCTAAAGAGCAGGTCTGGTATCAAATCTGCAGCTACCTCTGGACTGTAGCACACAGAGGCCACAGTGCTGGATTATCTCCCAATCCCTGCATGGCTCAGGAGGGGCCAAACTGGCACACACCACCAGTATCTTCCAGTTCTCACAAATCAGCTTAAACCAGCTGCACTACAGCACCACTGAAAAGCTCCTGAGAGCTCATCCCAGGCACAGCAAAGTGAGGAAATCCAGGAGGGCGAGCAGGAATCAGGAACTGTTGCAACAGGAAAATCACTGGATCATCACAGAATGTCCTAAGTAGGAAGAAACTCTCGAGAATCATCCAGCCCCACCCCTGGCCCTGCACAGACACCCCAACAATCCCACCCTGTGCACCCCACCCCTGGGAGCACTGCCCAAGCACTCTTGGAGCTGTGGCAGCCTCAGGGCCACGAAAAAACTCAGCACACCCCAGATTTTGCTGATGAGATGGTACCAGGTAAGACTTCCCCAGTACCCAGCTGGGGTGCAGAGCTTTACAGGCTCACGACCAGCAGTAAATGGATTTTCTCCATTTAAGCTGACAAAGCCATACAGCATCACTGAACTGAGGCCCACTAAGAGACATTTCTTTGCCTAAAACTGCAGAGCAGAAAGAGCCCCTGTTATTCTCACAAGACAAATGCACTGTCACACTGTCACCAGACCTGAAGATGTGAGACTTTCATGCCAAGCCTCATACTGAGACAGGTCAAAGCAGATCCACCTCTGGGGCTTGAGGCAGGAGGTAGTGCCCATGACATCAGAGCCCCCTCCTTCCTTGCCATTGTTCTCATGTCTCTCTGCCAACCGACATTAAATAAAATAATAATAATAATGTGCTTTTCATTCTGTGCCAGCAGATTTCTTGCTTTCTGAACTTCTGATGTCTGCTTGATTCTTTGCCCCAAAAGCTTTTGGGAGTGAACGACACCATTAAACCCAAGCTCAAAGGATGGCAACCTTGATAATTTTATTGAAGTGAGAACACAAGCCCAGCTTATCTTTGGTCATCAACATTCTTTGCACACTTATAACTGAAGTGAAAAGAACAGAGGGGAAATGGCCAGCAAATGCTGTTCTATTTAATCTTCATTTCCTCCCTGGAAGGAATCAATATTTTTCTTAGCTGAGTTAAGAAAAATATAGAAGGGGTTGGGTTGGAAGGGACCTTAAAGCTCATCCAGTCCCATCCCCTGCCATGGGCAGGGACATCTTCCACTACCCCAGGCTGCTCCAAGCCCTGTCCAACCCGGCCTTGGACACTTCCAGGGATCCAGAGGCAGCCACAGCTGCTCTGGGCACCCTGTGCCAGGGCCTCTCACCCTCACTGGGGAGAATTTCCTCATCATCTCTAAGCCAAACCTACTCTCTTTTCAGTTAAAACCATTCCCTTTTGTTTTACTGCTCCATGCCCTTGTCCAAAGTCCCTCTCCAGTTTTCTTGTAGCCCCTTTATTGTTAACTGGCTCTTCAGAGGGCAAAGCATTTCTGGAGTAGAAGAACCTCCCATGTAACACCAAGTACCTCAGAGATTCCCTCCTCAGTATTCTTCATTCAAGCTATGCTTGGAGGCCCAAGGTTTTGGAAATCTCAAGTCTCCCAAAAACACAAAGTTGAGGGTTTGCATTCAGAGTATTCCTCAACCCCAGCAGTGACTGTCTTGGTAATTTTATTGTGCTTGAACAGATCTCTCCCCCTCTACACGAGAAGCAAAAATGCAGCCAATTAGGGCACAAAGAGAACTGCACATCTATACTTTCTGTTAAGAGTTCCACCCTCTTTCCCAAAGAACTTCTTTATGGAATACACTCCTTTGCCCTTTTACAAAGAGAATCTAAGCAGAATTAATCACCTACACCTCCACAACACCACATACTTAGGGGAAAAAACCAGCTACATAAAAGTCTGCATTTGAATGCTGGTTTGTATTCTCCCAGGGAACCTGGCACAGGTTCACTCAGGAATATATTTGTTTTTCATAGGCAATGCAGAAGGGGAATGTTTTGATTCTGTTGGGTCAATGACTCAGTAAACAGCTCAAGCCCTCAGTACGCACACGAGCAGAACAAGGTGATTGTGGAAGATTCTCCAAGTTCTTGGATTGTTAAAAATCCCCCATAGTAAAAGCTGACTGTAAATGTCATACAACTGACACACAAGGTAATTCCAACCATGATTCTTGCAGGCTGCTTCAGGTGCTGGGCCCTGCACATCCAGGTTTATTTGATAAGAACACACAGACTGGGCACAACCCAGACAAAGGGCTCACACTGATCTTCACACAAATCTAACACGAGGTCTTAATGTCAAAACCCCAAACCAAATAACGAGCTCTCACAGGTGTAATGCCTTAAGGACGCATTCCCAGTGAGTCCAGAGCATTCCAGGACTGTGGGAGCTCCCAAGGATCAGGACATTGTGGATTTGCAGGAAAGCAGCACAAAAATCGCAGAATCACAGACTGGTTTGGCTTAGAAAAGATCCTAAAGATTACCTTGTTCCACCCCTAGCCATGGGCAGGAACACCCTGCACTATCCCAGGTTGCTCAAAGTCCTGTCCAACCTGGCCCTGAACACTTCCAGGGATATACACTGGGTCCATCTTCACCACCCAAGCTCCTTCTTAGCTGCAGAAGTTTTCTTTCTACATTTGCCAGCTTTTGTCTGATAATTATTATTAATTATTACTCTGTTGACTGTCAGGACTGGGCATCACCAGGAGTGAGGCCCTTCTTAGCTGACCAGGCCTTCAAGATCAAAATCCTACAGCTAAAAAACCCCACCATTAAAGACATCAGCAGCAGTAAAAGAAATTGTGAGATGCAGCCTTTTCCAGTTGCTCACTGCAGGCTGTGAGAGAACTGAGCTTACTGTCCCTTCTGCAGGGCCATCTGCACCCACTCCAGCTCTCCAGCTACTTTCAGTCCCCTGAGAGGGACAGGTCATGTGCTGACCAGAGGGTGACTGGTCCTTAAAACAGCTGCACTTCTCATCAAGTATCGACCTAATTAAAAACAGCTCCAGAACAACATTGCACACTTCCAGCACAATGGCTAAAACATGCCAGTGGTTTGGGAGAATAAATGCAAGGATCTTTTCCCAGGTAAGGAAATGCTGCCTTTTGGAGAAGCTTGGTGTTGAGGTTGATTCAGATGTAGCCAAATGGTCTATCAAAACCAGGACAGGCAGGAAGTAATGAGAATAGATCTCCCCTTTAATTGTTTGGTGTTGACACAATTTTGGTGAGTCCAAAATTCATCTGCTTGGGATCAATACACTTACCTATCATCCCTGTTGGGCAATAATCCCGAGTTCCTTCCTGGAATACAAGACAGTATCTTTGTAACTCGGGAGTGGAAAGGGATCTGAGGATGGAACATCTATTTACAGGGACAGCCTAATGCTCACAGAGCCACAAAGGGATAGCCCAACACTTCAACGTTAGCGGGATGTGGAACTAAAAATACTTAAAAGCAAAAAAGCCGTGGAAACCGAGCCAAGAAAAAAGCAAGAACGAGCTCTGCTGCCTCAAAAATTATCACTGAGACAACAAAATTTTGCAGATGATGTATACCAAGCTGGGTTGCTGTAACTAAGACACTGTAATGGCCTTTCTTTCCAAAAAAGCCAACTGATGGCCAACTTCTAGGAACAGTTCATGTTTTTCCTCAAAAACCTTAGGCTCACCTTTCTGCAACCTCGGCTTCTTGTCCAAAGAGACAAACCATAAAACATCAATGTGCAACCTATCAAAAGCACAGTTTGTTTTTTTTTTTAACTGTTTTAAAATTTAGACTGGACTGCTGGATACGAACCTCCCTGGAGCAGGAGGAAGCACAGCAGAGAGATAATGTTACTTATGCAAATTCACTGTCATTCTGTCTCAGGGGTTTCAAGTTCACTCCTGAACGCTGACCCAGCGGGGTCACGCACATTTCAGCTCGACAAAGCTGGACAAGCAATTTTTTCCCTAAGCAAAGCATGATTGCTTCTTTGTTTAAATCCCTCTGTAACTAGAAATTAATGCTGGGTGATGCAGCAGAGTTTGGAGGCTCATTTTCTCCAAAGCCTGCCTGAAGTGACTGCAAGGGATGGAATTATCCAAGAACATAATTCCTCTCAAAATAATCAGCAGTACCATGCAACCTCCAAATTCTTTCTCCTGATGAGATGACCCCACCCTGGTGCACACAAGACATTTTTCTCTCAGGCCACTCCTGCTGATGATTTCTTTTATTGCTTTCCACAGGTTGGTTTCCTCCTCCACAGCATCTCCAGCTGCAGGAAGAGCTCTGAGCCTGGCCGGGCTTGCGTCAGTGCCCCGTCAGTCACCGAGGGCTGGAGCAGTTCACGGAATCCCATGGCATCAGCACACCAAGAATGTGACACAAACAGGTCCTGCCACCTCCCAGATAAATGCAGGTCACTGCACTCGGGTTTCAGCCAAACTGATGCAGACCTTCCAAGGAAGTTCTCTGCTCTCAGGTGTCACAACTGAGCTTGGCCAAAACCACCCCTCTGCCCAATAACCAAGGGAATAAATGAATTTCTGCTCTTGATTCTACCAAACCACTCTTCTTCACAGAGCCCATCTGTCCTGCTATGAGAATTCCTGACAAGACTCCCTTAGTTCAAAGCAGATTCTCTGCCATATCCTACACTTATTACACACAAACAAAAATCATACTCCAAAGCCACATTCTTGTTTTTAAGCTGTTTTCACTGCTATTTCTCAAGCTCTACAGCACATCCTCCTTGAGTTACCAGCATTTTTATGATTATGGTGTTAGAATTTACGACTAGGAACATCAAACCCCTCCTCTGAGCCCTTCCAGCCCTGGAGGAGCCCAACACTGCTATCCACTGTGCAGTTACATCTCATTTAGCAGCTTAAATGGTCAAACACATCAGGCTAACACAAGAACTTCCATTGCTTACTGTGCAGCATGAAGCACCCTGCAGACACTACAGTACATCCCTATCTTGGTAAAAAAGCCAGCTCCACAGAGGCTCTGAACCCACCTTCTCTTGAGAATTACAGAATTTGGGAAGCGCTCCTTTCTTAGGATTCCTTTGACACAGCCCATTATTTCCTAGTCCATTTTCAGTAACTCCACAGAACACAGACTCAGGTAGCAAAATGCCCACACGTGGGGAATCATCACTCCCCAAAGCTGTACTAATGCCAAAAGTAAGCTGGGAGCCACGTGTACTCTCCTCAGTTTCACACCAGCACACTCCTGCCCGTGGGTCTTTCAGAACTGGGGCTCCTTGATGCCAACCATGGAGTGGGGCTTGGGGTTCTTTTTTTGTGTTCTTAAATGAATGATGGGCACAAAAATCTTATCCCGCAACATAAAACACCTATTCCTGGACCAGTAAGGAAACAGATACACCAGGGAAACTCCAAGTATTAATCACAAACAATAAACCACCACAATGAACATCAAACGGATGAACTGTGCTGTCTGCAATTGGTTACCTGCTTGTGAGCATGGTCATAAGAGTTTATGTGGTTGTCAAACTCTTGGTGCTTCTGATACTGCTTGTCACAGAGTTCACAGTAGAAGTTTGCTCTGAGGTCTTCCAAAGCCTTGGCAATGGCCTTTTCTTTATCAACATAATCCTGAAAAATTAACAAAAAATTGCTTCTGTTAAGTGTCCTGTAGAACAGCCTGGAAGATGATGGGTTAGTCCTTTAAGGAAAAATAGTGCTTAATAAAAACTTAGTGTACATTGATTATATTTATTACAGGATCACTGAGGTTGGAAAACACCTCCAGGATCATCGAGTCCAAGCTGTGCCCAATGCCCACCTTGTCCCCAGCCCAGAGACTGAGTGCCACATGAGGCCTTCCTTGGACGTGTCCAAGGATGGGGACTCCAAACCTCCCTGGGCGGCCCCTGCCAAAGCCTGACCCCCCCTTCCATGGGGAAATTTCTGCTGGTGTCCACCCTGAGCCTCCCCTGGCCCAGCCTGAGGCCATTCCCTCTCCTCCTGTCCCTGTTCCCTGGGAGCAGAGCCTGACCCCCCCGGCTGTCCCCTCCTGTCGGGAGTTGTGCAGAGCCAGAAGGGCCCCCCTGAGCCTCCTTTTCTCCAGGCTGAGCCCCTTTCCAGCTCCCTCAGCCTCTCCTGGGGCTCCAGCCCCTTCCCAGCTCTGTTTCTTTCTCCGGACATGCTCCAGTCCCTCAGTGTCCTTCTTATCATGAGGTGCCCAGAACTGGACAGCACTTGAGGTCCCTCAGCAGTGCCAGCTCAGGGGACAGTCACTGCCCTGGTCCTGCTGCCACTCTAGTCCTGGGATAGATGCCACTGGCGTCTTGCCCACCTGGGCATACCTGGGCTCACGTCCAGCTGCTGATGACCAGCACCTCCAGGTTCTGCCTAGCTTTCCAGTCATTTTGCCCCTACCTGGAACATCCCATGGCATTGCTGTGACCCAAATGTAGGTCCCAGCACTTGGTCTTATTGAACCCAGCTTACTAAGCTGAGCAGCCTTTGCAAATTTACAAGTGCGATTCCAGAACTTCGCAATGCTACCAACTTCAGGGCTACTTGTTACCCAGAATGACAGAATATTCTGCATTGGAAGGGACTCACAAGGACTGAACATCCCCTGGGCATAGCAGAAGTACTACTAAAAGAAGACTGCTTAAAACAAGGCCTGTAGTGCTGATGGGGCAAGGCAGCTCTGCCTCAGCAGAGCCTTCTGGATTGTCTGTGCTCCAAGAGGAGGTTCAAAGCCTTGAGCTAACCCAGAGACATACTGGCATCAAACCTAGGAGGATCTCTGCCTTTGGAACAGAACCTTACACTTCTAAAGCTGACACTGCTCCATTTTCAGTGCTAAGAGATGTCTGCTTGATCTTGGTTTGGCTGCCTGAATTCGGGAGGGAGGAGCATGGCTCCGGCTGGGAATGACCCTTCAGAGCATGCCAAGCCCAATCCACCCCAGTGAAACATTCCCAGGAGCAGCACTGTCCCTCAGGCTGGGCTCAGCACAGTGCCCACACTGCAGTGGGCACAGGGAGGTGCATTTAATGGACATGGAGGGAGACAGTCTTAGGGTGCTGAGAGGGTCTTTCCCCTTCTACAACTGAACATTTGCACAGGTGGAATACCAAACCTCAGGCAGGGATGAGGTGTCTCACCTGGCAACAGCCACATCCTTCCCTCTTTTGTTACAGGTTTTGAATATGCACCAGCTCTGGGACTGGGGAAATCCCAGTCCCTCAGGTGGCTGCACTGGCTGGAAATCCAGGTGTGGAAGGAGCCTGTGCTGCCCCCAGGGCTGCTGCACATCTGGGGGGCTCCAAGACACACCTGATGCTGGAACACAAGAACCTCAGGGCTAAGCAGCCCTGACCTCTTGCCAGGCTGTATCAATTACAACCCCACTAGCAGAATTAATAAAACATCATCACTCTTCACGGGCTCTCTGGGGGAAAGTTTACCCTGAGGAGGTGAAAGGTTTTACTCAAAATCAGCTACAAATGCTGCATCACAAAGCCCACTGTACTCACTGCAGCACTCCCCATATAACCATTGACCATAGGCATTTCAACTGGAATAAAGAGAAATTATATTAAAAAAACAGCCTAACATTAGAGAAAAAGCACTTAAGGATCTTTTTTTCTATCTTCAATACAAACCTCCTATGGGAAGCTTCCTTCCTCAGCAAGAGGAGGCAGCAAACATTTAAGACAGAAAACTTTGAAAGGTGTTTCCTTTGAACTGCAGATCTTGTTCAAGGCAATATGGTTTATCTCCTAGTTACCACATCAAAATGGCATTAAAATAACATTACTGAGTGTGTTTTATATGATATAAAATTTATATTAAAAATTTCAACACCCGAGGAGAGGAAAAAAATACCTAAAAAATTTTAGTGCTCATGTTTGGGATTGTTTTCAATTTTAAGCATTGTTCACTTCTACATAAAAAGGAAGCAACTTCCTGCTTCCATCTATTACCAGATGCCCTTTCAAGGGAAAAAAAAAAAAAGAAAAACATCAACAAATCTGGAGTTTTGAGCCTGAAGCAGGTCCCCAGGAAGACAAGAAAGGAAAACAGAGCAGCGTGAGCTCCACAGAACACGGACGTTTAAAGTTCCTCTGAATCCCAGACAAGCTTCCTGTGCCATGTGTAGGTTTTTTTGAGCAAGCATCCTGTGGCTAAACAATGAAACCCAGCCATTTGAGTGATCAGAATTTATACAAAAGAAGGGAATTAAAAAACATTTCTTGGCTGCAGAGTTGTCCGAAATTCCTCGGAGGCTCCCTGAATGGCTGATCAGGATGCACCGCCATCGGCAGTTACATAATGAACTCCTGTGGAGCAGCAAAAACTAACGGCTGCAGAGATTTTTCACAGATTAATACAAAAATGCAAGGGGCTAAGGATGAACTGAGCTACTAAAAACCCACTGGAGCCAGGAGAGACTGCTACTGCTCCAGAGCTCCTGAAAAAAACCTGTGCTGGATGAAGGCAGGAAGAGAAAAGAATCTCAGAACAACAGAGGCTGGGCTGTGTTTGGAAAGATAATTGTAAACCCCAAGAACTCCAGGATCACAAAATGGTTTTGGTTGGAAGGGACCTTAAAGCTCACCTCGTTCCAATCCCTGCCATGGGCAGGGACACCTCCCACTAGACCAGGTTGCTCCAAGCCCCAACCAACCTTTCCAGGGATGGGGGGGGTCCATAGCCCCCCTGGGTACACAAACACCTGCAGTTCACTTACCAAGCAAATCAAGGTTTCAAGAAAAAAAAAAAAAAAGGAGAGCATCCTATAAATTTTCATAGCTGAACAAACTGCCTGAAGAATTAACTGTTCAACTGGGGAAATGGAATTTTAGATTTGCTGAGGTTATGTTCAATTTTAACGGCATTGAATCTACTTTCCCATTATTTCTCAAATAATTAGAATTTATGCAAGACTGACACTTCATTTGGATGTCTTGGGCTCTTCATCAACCCTGGTACTCCCCAAATCTCCGGACAATTGAACAAGCAGGCTTTCCTAAGAGCTGATGGACTGTAGGGGCTGGGAAGCGGAAGAGTGGATTAAAGGATGAGCAGAGACCATGTCTCCACAAAGAACCCGGTTACAGCTAAGCCAAGAATGTTCCTGCACGTCACGCTCAATCCCAACACCACAGCTCATTTTTATCAGCCCTTGGCTCACAAAATAACACTACAGGTTTTGTAAATCCCATAGAAATACAGAATTTATCCTTTTTTTTTAATGCTGTCTGAACAATTCTTCCAAAGAGCTCCAGCCCATCAATTTCTCCAAGCTGTAGCTATGTCCTACCTTTCCAAAGGAAGCAAGATTTATGCAACAATATCACAATGTACTGCTCACTCCTCACTCAGTACAACACAAGAGCTCCTCCCCTCCCAGCTGGTAACTGCCCCTCTACCACCTGCAGGTTTTGTCCTGACATGGCAGGCTCACTCGAAAAATCTGGCAGCCCTGGGTGTAGAGAAGGAAATGTCCTGCTCACCCACCCCAGGACTGTTCCTCCCAGAACAGGAGCAAAGCACATGGAGAAAGCCCCGTTGCTGTCCTGGGGCTCTTCAGCAGCTAAACCAACAGAAAGGTTGATGCCAGGAAATGAATAACCAGAGTGTTAAAATATAAATAATCTCCACAATGACCAAACCCAAGAGCAGTGAATTTCTACCACCATCACAAGGAGAACTCAGCTCTATCAGAACAGATATTTTTTCCACCAGCTCACAGACATTGATGTTGATGCCCCTCTCTCTGTACCTTGTACTTCTGCCTCAGCTCCTCGGTGTCTTCCTTCTCCACCTCCAGCACTCGCCTCCGCTCTGTGGCGTCCTCGGCGTAGTCAAGCTGTTTTAAAAAAAAATAGAGAAGAGATGCAATTTGGTCTATAAATACATTGCACTATCAAATCTACCAGAAAGCACAACTTAACAACTTTAACTGAAACTGAATCTATGCAAGTTGTACTTTGCTTTCCCTGCTTTGTCACTCCAAGTGCAAAACAGGTCATGAATCCCCCTTATGTGGAGGGCCCCGGCAGGCCCATGGTGGCTTTGGGGAGGAGAAATCTCAGAGCCCAGGGATTTTGCAGAGCATCCAGACCCCAGAACTCAGGCTCACAGGGATAAGCAGAGGATGCATTTTGCAGACAAGTGTCTTCTTACTGTGCTGATTCAAGAGAAAGTTGTTCTTTGCCTTGGATGCTCAAATTCTCACTTTAAATGTCTTTACCACCCACTCCCCAGAAGCCCTGCAGGGGTGAGGGGAGCTCACCTCCATCTCCATCCGGCCCATGCCCATGACATCATACTTGACAACGATAGGGATGGGATCTGTCCTCCCTGGAAGAGGAACACACAGAGAGGGGTCAGCAGCAGCCCAGCACCACAGCTCACAGTACACATTGGGTTTGGGTGGTTAGAGATCTTGCCTTGGAGTGCAGAGACCAGAAAGCTACAGTGAACCAAACACGAGCCATTCTCACAGCTTACAGCCAACCCCACGCCCAGCTCCGAATGGCACCCACGATGATAAATGCATTTTTCTGAACATTAACTGCTCATGTAAAAGCTTCTCGTGGTTAATGTTCCCCCATGACAAGCCCTGGGGCAGGGCTGATAACAGGACTAGAGCCTTCTCCTCAAGGCTTCCACATCAGGCTTCTCATCTTCCCATAAGAGTGAAGAAGCTGCTAATCACATTTCACTGTTGCAGCTCATGAATAATTGATTATAACTTCCCTGTAAGAGATGTGGAAGCCTCCCTCTTAGCAGCTTTTGCACTCCCCAGTAGTAAGGAATGCTGAGGAGAGGATGGCACAGAAGCCAAACTTCCCCCATCCCAACCACCCAGTCTAGGCCAGGGGTCGGTCCCTGCTCCTCCAGCCCTGGAGCGATGCTCTGGCCCCGCTGTGTCACCTGTAAGCTGTGAAAAGGACTGGTTGCGAAGAAAATTGACTTTGAACTAATCGAACTATGCTGGAGATTTATTTTTTTAAAAAAACATATCTTTAATCCACTCATAACCAGCCAAACAAAGCAAAATGGGGCAGACAAGCACTTTACTACCACAGCTTTTTTTTTTTTTTAATTATTATTATTTTGATTTTTACATCACAACTGGCAGTGGTGGTTGTGATGTAACCCACTGACAAAGTACTTACCTTCTCCAGTGCAAACCTTGAGTGAAAAAACAGAACGTTTACTTCCCTTATCATTGCTCTTGTTTGGTGTAAACAACTCTTTTGTTATACACACATACACAGGTATTATACCTTTGGGCTAAAAGATCGACACGTTGGAGTCATGCCGAAACATTCCACTGCTATCCACATGTGCAAAAGGCTGAAGTCCTTAAAAATGCCTCAGAAAACCTGGATATGTGTGAATTCTTTGCCAGCATCAGCCATAATTCCTGCCAAAAACAAAGCCCTACAGGGGCTTTTGAACCTTAAAGTACAGACATGTGGTTTTATTCAGAAATAAATCCATTTAATTAATTGCTTTACGGTTCTGTTGATATGCCCAGGAATTTGACAGGCAGGTATCCATCAGGTCCAAAAGTAATGATCATATTGATCTGAAATGGTTTGGATTGAGCTTTCCTTTGGATATTTAATGCTCATCTTTGACAAGGTTTCTCTTATGCCCAATGGTATAATACAGTAAGCAGTGACTGCAATTTTTAGCAAAAGGACCAAATTAAAGACAGGTTATAAAAATGACTTCCTAGGTGCAATATCACTTTCATAACGTCTCAGCCAGGGATTTACTGGTAAGTGGTGAAACCAAACGGAATGGCTGGCACCAAGTGCCAACAATTTATTATTCAAATTTTTTTCAAGCTTCTTTCTTTATTGTTTTGGTTTGGTTTTGGGTATTTTTGGTTTGCTTTTGTTTTGTTTCTGCAGCAATTGAGATCTTTTGATGCAGCCTCATTGGCCTGGTAAACCCCTGTACACAAACAATGCATCAGTACTTTTGCCTTCTAAGGCAGTCAAAGTTTTTTGGTTTGGTTTTTTTAAATTCAAAATCTATCTGGAAATTGCAGTAGCAAGTGCTAGTGCCCATCGTGTTGGGGGAAAAAAAATCAAGTTTGGACAGTATTAAAAATTTATGTTTAAACTGATTTTAGCAGTTCTAACACAAACAGAAACATCCCTTCTTAGCAATACCCTTTAATGAACAAGGATCAGACAAGTGTGCATAAAGAAAGGAAAGGAAAGGAAAATGAAAGACCAAGCAGAAGGATGATGGCTACAACAGAGAAAGTAAGCCTAACATTGGTGCACTGATGACAAAGGAGTAATTCAGTCTGAAAATAAAAAATTACCACTGCTAAGTTTACCATCACCACAACAAGTCCAGGATCATAACGCTGTAAAAAAGAAACACCATTTGTTAGGCAGAAACCATTGGGGGCAGAAAATAGGCCATTTGGCAGGGAGGATGGGTTAAAAAAAAAAATAACAGGAGGCTTCTCGCTCACCCCTCCACCCCATGACCGTGCTCGGCCCTGCAGAACCAGGGAGCCATTGGAGCAGCTCTGACTCCTGCTGGGTGTTGGGAGAGCTCCTGGTGACAGCCCCACTCCGAAGAAGCACTGAGGCACATGTAAGCAGGCAATTAAATAAGGAAACAAATCAGGATCTTAAGGGAAAACAAATATTCTGGGCCAAAACGAGCTCTGCTTGCAGGTAAGAGGAGAATATTCCATGCAAAAAGCAATGCCGCTGTTTTAAACTGAACCATCATTTCATTATGAAGGGACCCTCATGTGTGACACCCAGGTGACAAGAGGCATATCCAGGCAGGTAGCACAGCTATGGCAGCAGTGCCAACCCCACGTGGACCCCCCTGGAGCCAGCTGGGGCAGCAGGACGTGCTGCTGGGCACTGGGGTGGCCTTGCTCCATGTCCAAGGAAAGCCACAATGGTGAAGGGGCAGGGACAGGCTCAGGGGCACCCCATGCCCACTGGCTGCCAGGTGGGACATTGGGAGCAGCTGAAGGGGGAAATGGGACTCTCCAAGTTCAGCTCATGACTTCTTTGAAGGAACGTCCTTGAAGAAAGTTTATCCTACTGCTGCCCATCACAACGGGATCTTTCCCGGCAGGTAAATGCGGCTTGGATGTTGGGAGCCTCCCAGGTTTGGGGTCCCAGCTGAGTCTTTCCTGTACACCAGCATGCTTTGAATGGAACGTGAGCTTCCAAGGCCTGAAATCCCACACTTCCTGCCACTCAGCAGGGCTGCAAGCAGTGCCACACAGAGGGTTAATTCCCAGGGCAATTCTTGCTGCGTCCCTGTCCCAGCCCCCTGCATCTTGTGACATTTATTTTCTTTTTGAGGCAGGTCACAAACTCCTTCACAGACTGGTCACTGTGCAGGCTGCAGACCCCAAAGCAGAAAGGATTATTGCATAAAACACGTCCACACAGAGGGAAAATCTCATGGAGAGGACAGAGCAGGAACCACCAGCAGGATGGAAAAATTAAACAGCTTACACAAGAGTCACACCTCAGAAAACCCAATCTCAAAGGAAATTAGGTTAGTAATGATTCCCTGCACTCAGAAATGAAATGAGATTTCCAAACTGACCAGCTGTACTTGTTTAGCTTTCCTCTCCTGAAGAAATGGGAAAACCTTTCTCCCAGCTTGTGAAGAATTGCTCGGATCCAAACAAACCCTGACAGCCGTCCCTTCCCAGAGCCCTGCAGTGGCAGGGAGCACGTGGCCAGGCAGGCTTCTCCAGATTCCCTTCTTTTTAACTGCATAAAGCCACTGGATACGAACAAATACTTCTCCCCCAGTGCTATAAATTAATAAATCTTGGAAAAGTTAATCCTAAGGCTTCAGGGCTTTGGTATCAGACACAGGTCACGCTGCATATGGAGGACTGTGGGTTCAGGGCCGTGCTTTGGCTCTGGCCATGGCATGGACGCTGCTCTGCCCTCTGGAATGGGAATATCCCAGCTGGAGCTGCCATCTGAGCCCGCCTGGAAATGCCAGCATTGACAACACCAGCTCGTGTTTTATCCTGTTTTTAACAAGTCAAAACAGAAAACAGTTTTCATCAGATTTGGAGATTCAGAAGAACTCCTCCCTCCAAAAGCAGCATCATGGCAACAGAATCCCAGAATGGTCTGGGTTGGGACGGAACTTAAAAACCAGTTCCTCCATGGAACAGGGTCACTTTCCACTAACCTAGGTTGCTCCAAGTCCTGTCCACCGGGCCTTGGACACTTCCAGCGATGGGGCAGCCACAGCTGCTCTGAGTACCCTGTGCCAGGGTCTCACCACCCTCACAGGGAAGAGTTACCTCCCAAAATCTAGTGTAAATTGATCCTTTATTTAATTTATAACATCTACTTTTTGTCCTATCCCAACAAGGGATAGGTAAATTTCTCCATCAAAGGGACATTCAGACATAATAGGATGAAAAAAAAGTACCCTAAAAATTCTGTTAACATAATTCAATCAAATCTCTTCCAGTGCGTCCCTTATGCACAGTGTGTAAGCACCACAGAAGTAACACAACAACCGTAATCCTGCTTGTTTTGTTGACATCTTCATAGAAATTCCCCCCAGGTACAAGCTTTGTAGGATCCAATCCTAGAGGACTGATTGATATCACGCTTCTTACCGGAGGAGAATTTCATAAACTCAGCATCTCCAGAGGACACAGACAACAGCATCTGATCTTGTTGGACATGCAGCATTTCTCCTTATTTGTTATCTTTATGCTGCAACTGAAACCCACAGTCAGAAACAACCTTCCAGGGGCTTTTAGCTGCTCCAGGAAAGGAACTATCACTCAGCTGCGTGCAGGGTAGTTTGATGACCACAGCACAGGGTTGCTCTGGTGGATAAGGGCTGGTTTGTTCAGTCAGTACAAACCCCACTGCAGGCTCTGGAAGAGAACCAGGTGCCTGGAGTCAGCAAGCAACACCTGCAGGAACAGATCCACAGGGACAGGGCTCACCTTCAGCTGCACTGTCTGCGAAGAGGGAGACAGAGAGGAGTCCCTGTGCTCATGAATGAGTTGCATTTTTAAAGATGAGGATTTTGCAACACTCAACACTCCTGGGACTGTTTCAATACACCTTGGGAGGGCTGGACTCTGCTTCCAGGGAACCAACGACAGGACAAGAGGCAATAGCCTCAAATTGCACCAGGGAAGGTTTAGATTGGATATTGGGGAAAGTTCTTCATGAGAGGGGTTATACAGCCTAGGGAGAGGCTGCCCAGGGCAGTGGTGGAGTCCCCATCCCCAGAGGGATTTAAAAACTGTGTAGATGTGGCACCTGGGGACAGGTTAGTAGTGGCCTTGGCAGCACTAGGCTCCGTAAGAGTCTATGAGAAACCAAGAACTGTCCTGTTGAGAATTCAGACTCCTCATTCAGTACACCAAAAGGAGAGAGGGGAGAAAATCCATTCATTTTCACTAATGCACAAGCCTGGGGTGCTCCTCACTGGCTAAAAATGACATCACGTTATCAAACTCATTCCAACTGCTGCAAGAAGCAAACGAACAAACAAGGGCAAGCTTTAATCCTGGTCCCCTTCGGGAATTAGATTTGTGAGCTCATCTTGTTTATGTCAGATTTCTGGAAGGGGTCAAAATAATCAAGAGATTCAAGCAAAGGTCCATCATCCTTGGTAGCAAACAAAGTTCAGAGAGGAGAAAGTGTTTTCCAAGAACACAGAAACTGCCCTGTGAATTTAATCCTTACTAAGCAGGCGAGAAATGATGAGAAAAAGTCAAATTGTAAACATCCCAATCACACGGAAAACTTCCAATGGGAGCTCAAAACTTTGCAGACACACAAACCAAGGGTGCACTTGCAGAAAACCAAGCTGAGGTTTGACACTGAGGCACCAAGCAGAGCTCCTTAAACTTTTGCAGGGGAAGGAACGTAGTGGAGTCTGGGTCAAAAAACATCACTACCCCAAATGCTGGGTAATGTATTAAAGAGCAATACAGAAGGTGTTGGAGCAAGATCACAAATCCTGGTTAATTTAGGACAGGAATTCAATGTAAGAGCTGCTGTCTGTGTTCATCTTGGTAAGTGGACAGGGCTGAAGGGTCTGCTCTGATTCAGGGCTGCACTGAGGAGTGAGGCAGGCTGTGCATGGCCACAGCCTCTCCCTTCCCCACACTCCTCTCTCCCAGTTTAATAAAATTGCTCTTCCATTGCACCAGCACAAAGGGCCAGAAGGCCTTCTCCCAAGCCAGGCGAAGGCCGTCTGTCCCAACAAACACATGGCACTGAAAGCACAATGATTTCAGATTTCCCTGGCTACACCCACTCAAGCAACACAAACTCACCACCTGTAATCAAGGGAAGGATCTTGCACTCCAAAAGCAAACAAGGGGGGCAACTGCTTCCCCCAAAGGACACTGAAGCACTGTGCAAACCTCCCTTTCAGTCTGTGGTCTGCTGGGTTTTAACACAGCAGTGAAGATGGATATGATGACAGCAGCCACAGCAGGCCAGGTTTTTCAAGCTACATTCACATGAAAACATCACTCTTAAAACCACTGGCGTGATTTGTGTTGCAAACACAAGCATGGAAATGCTCCTCCATGCCAGGACTGAGGTTCCTGTGAGGACACGTGAAGATACAAGAAGATAAGAGAGTGATCACAGCTATTTCTTGGGTGAGACTGCCAAACCAACCCATACCTAATAAAGGCACTGTTAAGCATTTTATCTCCTGTGTTTTCCTGTATTTATTACAAGCTCCAAAACCCAGAAAGAAATCTGACACCCCTCAGTCCCTCAGATGCTCATTGTTCCATGTTCACAGGCTTGACACATCCACCGTCTGCCTCCACGAGATCAGAGGAGCCAACAAATGGAAAACACATTAATATCTGAGCTGAAGCCATTTGGTGAGCAGGTGACAGCACCAGGATTCAAGACCTTGGAATTCAAACCCTGAGCTCATTTCTCCAAGCTGCAGCTGTCAAGTGAACACATTTGTGACTGATCTCAGTTGCTCAAGTGGTCAAAGCTCTGTTTACTGCTCCCCATAGCCTGAGAAACATCCACAAAGGCAGTGCCCACAGCCACCTGGCAATGCCTTGAAACTGGGACTCAGCTCTGGCTCCATCCCACAGCTAGGGATCACCCCAGGGGCTTGCCAGGAGAGGATATTTCCTGCCTGAGCTGCGGGATCACGGCTTCACCTGCAGCTCTGAGCAGCTTCCAGCACTTGTCAGACGCTTCTGCTCTTCCACCTTGCTCAGCCTTTGGGCCAAGAGGGAATGTTTTTCCTTTTCTGAACAGATTTGGGGAGGAATGTGCCAAAGAAGAACTGCACCATAGTCACGCTGAAGGGGGAAGTGCTGACTATATTTATCCTCACAGAATTTGCAAGTCAGAGCACAAATCCACTTGTGCTTTTTCTTTTAATTGAAAACCATGCAACAAAATTACAGCTTCATGGAGGAACTGGATTTTAGCATTTATTAACAAATCTGCTATACCTGACTTTGCTACCTAGCTGGATGTACTCATGAAAGGATAAAATAAACCCAAAGCACTTTTTATTAACTGCTGCTCCCTGTATCACCAGCATGATTATACAATCAGCGTGGGACACACCTTGGTCAACAGGAGCAGCACTGCCCTGACAGTCTGTGCAGGCTTATTGCTTTCAGCCTGAGTGGAAAGGAACAAGGATGCAGGAAAGGTTCCCAGCCCTGCATGGCACTGCCAAGAGCTCCTGAGACACAGGCACGGCCCTGCCCTCTCCTCGCAGCGTTACATCAGCAGAGCTGCTCCCCAGGGAGATGGAAGCAGCTCTTCCAGAACAGTTACGCTGAAATGATGCCAAAACTTGCCTAAAAACATAAGCAAACACGAAGGAAGTTGTTACTAAAATAGGCATAGGAAGCAAGGGACAGAAGGTATTTCTTCAGGACCAAAGGCTACAGGGAAAGTTCCTGCCACTGCAAGGACCTGCCTCAAAAGGGACGTCCCCGCCCTAAAGAGAGCCACCTGCTGCTTGTATTTCCTGAGTACTGGAGATTATCCAAGCCCCAGCACAGACCAGCAGCCACCCACCTTGAAACTCCTTTTGGTTTCACTCTGAGCATTTTCATGACAATAACCAAGCACTGAATGAGCTGCCTCAGCCCTTGAGGAACAAACACAGGAATCCCAGAGCTACACGGAGCCCACACGTTACCTGAGCTGTTTGATTCACAGCTGAGACACTGAGGAGCTGCTCTGCCATGACAAATCGTGTGATTTCTGTTGCCATAGCAAAGCACTACATTGGAATTCACCTCTCAGAGATACCACAGAAGATCAGGATAATCTTGGTCTTGGGAATACTGTGGGAATGTGCAGTAAATCAATGCCTTAAAACGTATCAAATTAATCATACAGGACACAGTCTGAGGTGTAGGGGAACTTGTAACTGCTTCTATACAGGTGGTGGAACTGTTTTTAAAGAGTCAAGGCTGCAATCAGACAAGAATGTTTACAATAGAAAACTTCAGAGAGGCAAATCTGTGTTGAATAATTACAGCTGTTACCCAGACTGGCTAAGGATGAGCTGGACCTGTCCACCAGAGCTGGTCAATCCTTCCTCAGAGTCCCCTCCATATGGTCAGAAAACAAACCTTCCTCCTGCCCTCTCCAAACCCCCCCTGCAGAGCTGCTCACCCTCCCCAGGCCCTGCTGCTATGACCCAGGAAGCAGCAGGATAACCTACTCAGTTTCCCCTGGTCTAATTAAATGAGATTAAACTACTGGTTTTTAGTCTTGCAGATACACCTCTAGAGTACTATTACTTCATACTAAACACACAAGTCCAAAACAAAAAAAAAATCCAGAAGTTTTCAGCACAATTATTTTTTTCGAACAAGACTTGTCAAAAAATGGACAGCAGAAAGGCAAAGAGCTTATAAAAATATTTTCAAATGTACGATTCGAATTATCCCACTTCTGCACGTCTGTCTCCTGGCTTTTCATAATACTACTTAATGGGAAATACTCATTCCAAGAGAAATCATTAGAGTGTGGTTGAATTCAGATCTCCCTCAGCCCTCTCATTCCCCTCCTGACTTACGTAACTCCTAATTTATTCACAATCCTTGGGCTCATTTAGCACAGGACTTCACATGAAGGTCAGGCAATGCTTTTAACTGATCTTTTGCTAGTTTCATTTCTTCAGGGGACCACAAAATTCTGGATTATCAACTACAGGTGTTCCCCCAAAGATAAAAGAGGCTACAATCACCATTTTCTCACTTGTCAGAGCGCAACCATCACATATCTCTATGGAAAAGTGACTCCCTAAGCCATATTTTCCAAATTTAAAAAGACCCCAGTCAACCGGCAATCCTCTTTCCTGCTTTTTTATATTCACTGGCTGTTAGCAAGCTGAAGCACCATTTCCAAACATAACACAAGTTATTTGTGGGAAAAAATGAAAAACATCAGGGAAAGAGATGAGCTGAATGATGACTGCTGAATTCCTTACGAGTATCTCAGAACCAGGACTCCAGCACTGGCGTGGTCAGAGTCGACAACACTGTCCCTTCCTGATGTTTCGCCCAGCACACATCCCAAATTCAGTGAAAGATGCAGATGTTTCAGCCAGAACACAGCTGGTGACAGCCATGACATCACTTGGGGCACGGGCTCTGTACTTCACAATCCAAGGGCTCAGCTTTTCTCAGTAACAAGATTTACACCACAAGGCAGCTGCCCAGGGGGTACAAAATGCCTCCAACTCTGGAACCTTCCTAAGAATGAGCCACAGTGTACCACACCAGCAGATTTTTACCACCAGCAATTGGCAAGTGCAGACTTTAGGCTGTTGCAGGTACCACCCAGAGACAGCTCAGCACTCTCACCACTGGATTCCATCCCCCACCAGGTAGTCAGGATGAAGGAACCATCACAGGGTTAAGTCCTGCAGTGTGAGGTTCTTGCTGAACAACACCCCAAGACTACAAGAAAGAAACATTTCTGCCTGGCAGACGTAACACAGCATCACTTTGGGATTCAACAGAACTAAACAGGGAGCCCCACCTCAGATGAACATCTAGAATTAAAAGTGGCATCACAAAATTCAGTACACTGCATCATCCACTTCCTTTTAAGTTGAAGTGCACAGAAAGTAGCTGAATGCAGTATCAATTCCACACATGCAACCCAAAATTTTTGAGAGTTTGACGTAAGGACCTTCTGCAGGAGGTCAGACACCACACCCACAGCTCAAGGCTGTTTGAAGGGGTTCTGTTTCTGCTGCACCTCCTCACCACAGGATGTGTAAGATTTTAGCTCAAGCAGTGTCAAGCAGGAAGAGTTTAACAGGAACACACCTACATCTCTTTAAAAACTTCTCCTGGTCTTTCCTGAACAAGGGAGTGTGGAAGATGGGAAGAACTTCTATTCTGCTCCTCCCTTCTCACTGCACATCAAATGACTTCACTCTTCAAACTCCTAGAATAAGATTAAAATTGGATGCAAATGTTTCCTTCCTGACATTTTATATTTGGATTTTGGGCCAATCCAAGATTCATGTAGAAAGGTCACTGGATAATGAATTAAACACTCCCAACACAATCATCACCAATGCCACAGGCAACAAGCATAGGTTCTGGCTGCTGAGAACTCAGAGGAGAAAAGCTGGAGCAGCAGCAGCCTCCCTTCCACATTCTCTGCCTGCCCAGACCTCTGGAGAAGTTGGCTGGCAGGTGGACAAGGCACTTCTCCCTTCCAAAAGGGCTGAAATTCCTGCACATGCTCCAAAGCCCACATTAGAAAGGCTTCAGCACTGAACTGGGTTAAACTGAGTGGGTTATTTTCACTCCTGTGTTCCTGTGCCCATGCAGGAGGAACAGGAAAGCCCTCAGAGCCCACATCCACAATTTCCCTGTAGCCTCCACGTGGTCCCAATCAGCAGAGCTCCAATGATGTGTGAGAGATCCAGAACAGCTCCAGCGCAGTCAGAGGCATGGTGGGAACATCTAAATCTGGACAAGATTCAAAATGCAAATTCCTGCTCGGCCCATGGGACATGGTGAAACCACCACCCCCTGCCCCGACTCCAGACCTAGTTCCATAATCCATGTTCACTCCATCACATCTGAGCCTGCAGCACTCCAGGCCCTTGGGCTGTGCTTTGGGATCCATCCAGGGCTGGGACAAGGCTTTTCCTTCTTTCAAGTCTCTGTGTTTCCACACTGTGACACACTGGGCAATACAGGACACCCCAAAGAGAGCACACTGAGTTCCACCCTGTGATGCACATCCCACATGCCAAAGGACAGGCCCAGAGCTGACAGCTACAACCCCACCCGAGGTCTGGCCCCAGCAGGGACATGAGAGGACTGGAGAGTGACATGCATCAACCAGAGAACTCCAATAAACCACATTAGAGGAAGCCAGAAGCATCAACCTGCAAGGCAGTCCTGCCTGAGAGGTTAGAGAGCCTTAGTCCAGGGATTAATAAGCACTCCCAGAGTTTGGAGAACTCGTTACCTCTGCACAGTCCTCCACAGCACAGACACCCTCATCTCTAATGGGCTCACTCTTGGAAGATGGATTACAAGCTCCCAGGTCTTCAGACTACGGGCATGGGAACATGAATGAGTTATTGAGGGGCTCACGGCACACCTTAGCTTCAAACACTTCCACAGGTTTCTACAGAAATGAGGTTTAGTGGCACAGGAAGAATCTAGGTTCAAGACAGCAAGATCTGGTGTGTGCTGGGTCAACCAGCACTTTGGTGTCTCAGGGCGATTTGCTAATCCCTGACAAACTGCTGGGAACATAAATAAGTCTAGCCTGTGAACAGTCCTATGGAGAAAGCAGGAGTGAGCCTCTCCCACCCAGAGAGCCTCTGCCGCCACTTTCCTGGCCTTCTAAATGGCTTCTGACCCCAGTGAGCACTGACAGATCAAGGGAACTACCCCGAATCTTTAATTCTTTTAATACCAAAACATCAGCACAGCTGGGAGCTGTACCACTCCCTGGCAGTGTGAAAAGTGAATCCTCCTTCCTCCACGTTGACTCTCACACATCCACCACACACACAGCTCTAACCTGTACCAACAAGTGAGGCACCAGCTTCCACTTGCGAACTGCCAAATACGAAACTCAACAGTGCATTCGTTTGGATATATTAATAATGGAAAGAAAATCTAATCTAGGAATAAAAAGCAGAAATAATTTTGTTAAAGACCAAGGCTGGAGTTGAAGGTTTCAGACACAAGGGACTGGACTTACCCTGCAGTGACTTTCCCAATCCCTGGCCCAGCTTCCACCCATGTTTCTGGAGTAAGCGATGTCCAATATTATCCTGACAGACAGAACAGAGAAAACAAACCAAAAATATTCCAATAATATATTCTTCCCTTCCCGCTGACATTTAAACATGTGATGAGCAAGAGATTTTTCTACATATATATGCATGCAAAAAAATGCTACTGAAAAGGCAATATATGCCCAATAAAGGGAAAGACAAATGTCAAAAATTGCTGGCTAGAATTTTTCCAGGGGGATGGGTACTGGGGACGGTCACTTTCTGATGGTGTGCTGGGCAACTTTTGTGCATCACTTTTAAAAGAAATAAAAAATAATAAAAATAAAAAGCAATGTGGGAGAAAATAAAGTGTACCAATAAAAATTGACAGTTAAAAGCATAAAATCAAGCTATTTATACAATCATATCCATCACCTAGACAGCACCATTTAAGATTTTTTTTGTAAAGAAAATCTACAATGTGTTTAGTCATTTTGTTTGTGTGTCAGGCTTTTATAATACTGAGTAAGTTGTAAGTGTAAGACTGCCCCACCACTAGAAACCAAAACACAATCAGAGCAAAATCCAGGCTAGACTTGATTGGGTTTTTTTTATATATGTGTATATATATATAAACTAGCATGCAGCCAATATTAAACTGAAAAAACAGTGAGGTTAGTAAAACAAAAAAAAAAATCAATTAAATAAAATGAGCTCAAGCACAGACTGGGTGATGCATTTCACATGTAAACTAACAAAAATACTAAGATGTTAGAATGAAACAGGCCTAGCAATAAGTTAACAGCAAGGAACCATTAGTGCATGTAGGGGAAACAATAAGCATAATGTCTCATCTTCCTAAAAGAAAAGCTATTTTGGAATAACTGGAAAAGTATTGATGCAGCAATTAAGTGTCAGCTTTTGGCAATGGGGCTGAGCAGGGCTCACTGTGGCAATTGTTGTGTTTTATGGAAGGTTTCTGCCCCAGATAAAGAGCAGAGCACTCACAGCACCCTGGAACCATCTCAATCTGCCAGCTCACTCTCAGTGACCAGTTTACTCATTTACAAGCAGTGACCAGCTCCTCAGAGAAGGACTCTGGCTGGGACCATGTTCACTTTCCAATCACAAAAAATAAAAATCAGATATGAACTTGTTGATTATTAATTATCATCAGGCAAACCACAACCCAAAGTATCACAGAAACATCCTGAATTATAACAGGATGTGACTCGAGAACACTAAGTGGTACATGGAATCCTAAAAAATAATTATATCTATATGCTGCAGGTTTCTTTAATTAAATAACAGTCATCAACAGAAACCAGAGTAGGTTTTGTCACTCCACAGTGAAGAAAATGACCACAGGGTTTGCATAACTTTGGTGAATCAGTTTGAAAGGCACAACCTTCCCAAAGATATTGACTGTACAGATGCATTTTTCCTCAAAAAGATCTTATCAAGTACAAATTTTGGATTTTTTTTTCTGATATCCTAGTAAAGTCAGACATTTTGTATTCCTGTATTTCCCAAGGAATAATGTACCTTTTTCCCACACTACCGGCTCTGCCCCAGGACACAATTAGGGCTACATGGAAAAAAAATATTAAACCTGGAGACATAAGGAAACTTCTGGGGATAAAAGGTTAAATGAAAATGAAAAAAATAAAAAAAAGAGAAAAAAAAACAAGGATAGATCCCCACCCCAGGCACCATGGAGAAGGCTGTCTGTTGGGAAGACAGGAAAACTTACCTGCAGGCACAGGCTGGGCAGGCCAATCCCAGCAGCCACAGTGCCCTGTCCTGGCAGAGAGGGGCTGCAGCCTGGGATAAGGCACTAATTGCCCTACCCTGACAAAGGATCATTGACTCTAAAAGTCAGTGCTGACAAAAATGGCTGCATTTTCAAAAACAAAAACAAAAAAAACCAAAAAAAAAAAAAAAAAAAACAAAAAAAAAAAAACCAAAAAAACAGAATTCAAAGGACAAGGAGTACTTTGCAGTCTTGGCCAAGTGGAGATGAGACATTGTGCTGACTGTGTGTGTTATGAATGCACTAAAATAAAGACAGATGAAGCAGAACGCTATTCCAAAAGCAGTGCAAGTGGAGTGAAAGCATTTCCATACGAACCTGGCTTTAAAAACTGGGCTGTCAAAAGAACAGTTAAATGTAACACAAAGTAAGAAACTGTCCAATCACTAATGGTAGTTTTTTCTTTTGCTTTGTTTTCAATTCACTGCTTGCAAGTAATGTATTTATTAAAGAAGAGTGAAAGCATAAAATAAATTCAACAAGTCAAGACCAGCTGGGAGATTCAAGAGCGGTGTGTTGTGACTGACAGTGAAGGGGGAAACAAATGTTAAAGGGAAAAAGAAAAAATTAGAAAGGTTATACACATTAGCACCACTTTTACAGACCCACTCAAGAGGATGGTCCCGAGATGTTTGATATAAATTGGAATTATGCCTGAACATTGCCCTGTCTCAGTTCCCAGGAAGGGGTTGTTTTCCCCCCCACAAACCTCTCCATTTGTTTGTTTATGCAGTGGAACTACTCCCCTATTTTTAGATCCTTCTCAATTGAAATGAAGCATCTTCTGTTGCACTGAATAAGGAGAACAACTCTAATAATTAACATCGGAGCAGGGACCTGGCCGCCACTTTGCTCCTTTCTGGCCATGTTCAGCTCCTCCCTCCTTTTCCAACGGCTAACCCAGACCTCTGATGGAGGCAGACTGATAGAACTGCTCTTCAGTGCAAACTCTGCCCTAAAAATTAAATAATGGAAGGCCAGGCTTGCTTCATCCCACGTGAGAGCCTGTCTGCAGAGCCTAGGGAGTAGCCAGGGATTTTGGGACCAAAATGTGACATGGGACAACAAATGTTGCAACAGCTGACAGGTTTTTTTTTTCAAGTGCAGTTTTAAGTGAAAGTTCTGTAAAGTACAGCTACTTTCACATAGAAGAGATGGGGCTTTTCACAGCAAGCTTCCTCCCATGTCAAGAGCTGTCATTCCTTTTGAACAGACTATCCTCACATTGCAGCAGTTTTCCTACAGAAGAGCTGCAGTGATGCACAGGAACACCACAGCCCTAGGAGGACACTCCTTATTTCTCAGCAGAGGGCTGGCATGAGTCTCCTCACTTTCTTCCTCTGCCATTTGGGAGCTCCTTGTATTACAGCCACAATAAAAATTATTGAGGCAGCCAAAATAAGTCTCCCAAAAGGTATTCAGGTGAGCAAGGCAGGTCTCCTGGACCACGTGGGCACAAGCTGTGGGATGCTCCAGGCAGGTAGAAGGGCTCAGCAGCTCTGGGTGGGACAAGGCCAGCTCTGGAGCTGGGCAGCACTGACAGAGAGCTCTGCTCCAAATGACAAAGCAGAACTTTTCCGAAGGTCTACAAAATGCAATGCCTTGGGTCTACCAGACCTTCACAGAGCTGGGTAAGCTGCTTTGGAAAAACCTCATCCAAAGTGACCGGGCTCCAGCAGCTCTAACTGGCCTCCCCAGTTCGCCATCCTGTGCCCTGACAAGATGCCCTTGCTTGCTTCCCATGCGGATCATGATTCCTGAGCAGGACATCCCCAGCACAAATTTCTGATAAAGGTCCCGGCCAATAGAAAAAAAAAATTTGCTTAAAATTAAAAGATGGGTAGAAGAAGCCCACAGTTTTGATGATGCCTGTGGGACGTAATCCACACCACCAGTTTTGCCTATCGTAGGTTTTCCATGAGATCCCCATGATCCCATCACTCATCCCAGCTCGGGCAGGAACCATTCCTCTCTTGAGTGGATTGTAAGCTGTGCTGACTGTGTATGGAGGAATCTATAAGCAAGGATCGGATGCTACTGGGTGAACCCATGCAAACAAGAGGTTGAAAAGATTCCCAAAACAAAACCTAGAGCTCACTACAGATGACACAATGAAGACCAGAGAGAAAAGCCAAATAGTAATGCTACACCATTCAGCTTCCAGAAGCACATTATTTATAGCGCTGTCCACATATGGCTGCTGCTAAATGTCAAATCAGCAGCCTCATCAAATGACACTTTGGAACTAGTGGAGTCCACAGATCCGTACAGATTTCCAGTGCCACAACCCGGCTCCGGCTCAGCCAGGCTGCAACAGCCCCTGGTGTCAAAGCACCACCGACTGCAGCCTGACACAGGGGGCTCCAGGCGCTCCTCATGGCACCGAGCAGCATTAGAGAGAGGTGGAAAGGACATTTGTTAGTTAGGACAAGGACAAACTAACAAGCTCCAGGGTAAGTGGGTGATTCCCAGTCTGGCCTCCAACCTGCAGCGGTGACGGTGTGGGTCGACCCCTGACACTGCCTGCACGAGGCCAGGGCTGCTTCTTGGGGGCTCTAAGGGTCTATCGCTGTCTCCTACTCCATCTGCACTGCTGGGATGAGGAAAATCAGGAATTCACAGCAAAGAGACTCAATAAACAAGTAGAGATAAGGAATTAACGTGGAGAAAATCTGGATTCTACTAAAGCTGCAATAATTTGTGACTTCCCATTCAAGTATCTGAACTCAGTGCACTCAAAATGCCCCAAAACAAATGCATGCAGCTTCTTCAGTTTATAAAAAAGGGTGAAGTGCTCTGATTTTTCAAGGACACCAGTGATTGAACTGACATGAACAGCCAGTTTAAGTGCAGCATCTTTCAAAGCACAACAAGAAAAAATGTTACTTGTGGGGAGGAAGAAAAAATATCAGTATTTGTAGCTCTGAAGAGTCCATTGATATGAAATACTTTCTTCAATTTAGTAATGGAAAACAGCTGGCACTCATTCAGGCCATGTCCATCCCTAGCTCCTAGCAGCTTTGTTTTCCATAAATGTACTCTGGTTAGAGTCGCATGTTTCAGTCCAGACATCTTTGGCCTAAACGAGCTGTACACAGCAGGATTTCCACAGGAACAACACCAGTAGGCTAATTGAGGACACGTTTCAACATTGTAATGATCTGTAGACTCCCAAACCTATTTTTCCAGCCACCTTTGAGTTGCATGCTGTAGCAGTACAGTCAGCACCTCTCAACAGATAATGCTGCAGAGATGGATGTCACATCAGTGGGGACTGTCACAGGGACATGGCACAGGAAACACTCCCCCCATCTCCAAACACCTGCAGGCTTTGGAGGACCTTCCTGTCACTAAGATGTGGAAAGCTGCAAGGAACACATTTATGAGAATATACTTAACCCATTGTTTGCTCTGAAGAATGACATTTTAACTGGGAAGCACTTTGATCTGCCGTGGTCATAAACATGGGGTGTTCATCACCCAAACTGCTTCCATACCATGAAGCACAGGCTCACTCACGACTCTGAGCAGATTCCTTGGAAAAGGCCAGCTGGATTGCTAACAGAGAACTGGTCAAGGATTAAAACCCAATTTGTTAATATTGAAAATACTTAGATGTGTGGTAGTGCTAAAACACAGATTTGCCTTTCCTCCTTCCTTCTCAATTTTGGTTCTGGGTGAGCAAACAGCATAAAATAGAAGGAAAAAAAAAGCCAAAAGAGCAGAATGAACACTCTTTTCCTGGTGAAATATCTTGCAGGAGAGGTACCCCACTGAATTCTGCCAAGGAAACTGTCCCTTCTGCTAAATGTGTGTAATTTGCCAATTCAAAGAGCACACTGATCATTAACAGTGTGGAAGCAAAATCATCTCCACAGGTGTCAGGAAACATAACAAAGTAATTCCTGCTTCCCAGATGGGGAATTAAGGAATCAACAATGTATTTTTACAAAGACCATGTGAAACCTCAGAAGTGATCAATTTTGTTTCTGACACCACACTTGTTCAGGCCAAACCCCCTCCTGTGCAGCAGCCACAGCTTTGAAATCCTGAGATGGACACTGGCACAGCTGCCCTGGGAAGTGCTGGAGTTACCATCCTTGGAAAGGTTCACAGGCCATGGAGGTGTGGCATTTGGGGACATGGGTTACGGGTGGCCTTGGCAGTGCTGCAAGATTGGCTGGACTTAATGAGCTTAGAGGGCTTTTGCAACCTTCATGATTCTGTGATTCTCCTATTTCAGACAAAAGAAGAGTGGAACAAACTTGATTTTAAATAACAATTTGAGGTTTTAACTCTTTCTCCTCATGAAACAAGCCATTCTCTTGTCCTCTTCATCCAACTGTTTTCAATTAGGTTGAACGATACCTACCAAGGAGTTGCAAAGATTAAAAATGTCCTGACATTTGGATAGTGAGAGACAAGAATAAAATATTAAAGCCATAATTTAATTTCATTAACCAAACTGCACAAAGCATTACTCCTGTGGAGGATGAGATCCGCACAGTGAGCCCACGTGGGCCCAGGATACCTGCTCATGCTTTACAAAATTCCATAAGCACCGTTCCCTCTGGAACACCAGAGATGTAATCTGTGATCTCTTCTATTCCTCTCTTTGGGAAAGCACTTTTGGAGATCAGGTAACCAGTCTAGTCTGTAAGCAGCATTTGAATTATTTTGAAATGCTAATTTCCAGTGTGGCTCAGAGTAGGCTATCAACACATTCCCATTATATTTCCATCCAGCTTGGCATTTTAATTCAAATCCCCATGTCCCAAGGTAAGACTGAAGTATTCAGGAGAACAGTGAATACCAATTCCCATCTCTGCAGCATTATCTCATGCGTCATCAATTACTGCCATGCCTAAATCTAGCATCATGCCAGCACATTAAGACAGTAGGTACTATATGCAGTGTTCACTGGACCAGAAGAACAGAAATAAGAAGGGGAAAGGAAACCCTAGAGAAGAAATTAAAAAAGGCAGACCGTGCAATACAAACCAGATCATGGCTGCTTAGCTAATATGGGCCAACTGCTGCGGAAGAAAAACGTCGAACACCCCAAGTTGTGTAAATTTTTGGTAAACATCTAACACGCACACAAACACACACAACACCAACCTACACACCAACAAAAATATATAGTGGGCTTTGGCTAACACTGGTTCTTCTAGGGGCTGACTAACATGGAGAAATTTTAACAGAACTTCAATTAATAGGCAAAAGAAACACTTGATGAGTACTTATCTTAACAAAAATCTAGACTTGCTCAGAACACCACTAAGTGTCCCTTGATTATTCACTAAAAGTTTTCTTGTTTCTGAAGGAAACTGCAAATGAAACTTAGCTAAAGCTAAATGCCAAATATGGGTCCAGTTTAGGCTGAACAAGCTGCTGTGCCTAAAACCAACAGAAGGTGCTTTGCAAAGAGAAAAATTAAAAAGCTCCAAAATGATTAAAAAATTCAAACTAAACAAAACCTACTTTCTGCCATCTTACAGCAGGAGTCTTCACACCTAACACAAAGTAAAACAATTTTAGAGAAAGGCTCAGGGCAGCTTCAGCTCCATGGGGAAAGACTGCTGGACTAACTCTGATCCCTCTCTCCATACCGCCAGGTGTCATTCTAACACTTTAAACACACCGGTACTTTTCCAAAAAATATAAACTAAAAAGGATCAAAATGTATTTCACTACACTATTCCATCAGGTTCACATTTAAATTAAATTGATTCTTCAAAGAAAAGTATAAAACCTTAAAATAAATATCTATGAATGAATGTATTACTTTAAATAATTCCTGAAATATCATGTTGAACTCAAATCTCAGGTTTTAGTTTTAGGACTACTTCAAGATTAAATCCCAGGCCCACTTAAGGTCAGCATGCAGTTTACCACCAATTATCCCTCACTGCCAACAAGGTGCCCACTGCTATCAGATTCGACTGCATTCACATCAAGGACCATCTGAGCATGGTCTAATTCCGGGGGGAACCATGCTGATCGGGGGGGACCTTACCGATTCGATGGGCTTGTCTAGAGATGCCTGCTCTATCTCCAGGTGCCCCTCTTCATACTGATCAAAGTGATTGCCCTGCAAGAGAAAACCAGGGTCAGCTCCACAGAACAGCACACACTTCCAACAGTTTAGTGTCCAGCCAGGTTTGGTTAAAGTGTTGTATTTCATACAATTTTGCTAACAAATGAACTTATTAAATACAGGCTCAATTCAGTGTATCAGCTATAAAGACAAAAAACCCCTAAAAACTAAGTCAATTTGATGACAATCATAAACTATTAAAGTTGGCAAAATACCAAACCTTTACAACAACAATATTTCTGGATTTTTTTCCTTAGAAAGTCTATGAAAACACTAAGCATAAGCACCAGTGCCAGCATAGAAACCACATGTGACAAGGAGCAGCAAGAATGGATGTCCCCAATAGAAGGCTTTCCCTGCACCAGGAATTTGCTTGAGGGATACATGTGATTTCATACATCTTAAAACAACAAAAGCCCACAGTGGTACCAAAGGAAACCTGTCCCTGTGCCCACAGTGCTGGTCCATGGTGTGGAGCAGCCCTTCTCACAAATCTGAACAGTGATCTGTCCGTGGAAGTGATCCCCAACACATCACACAGCTGTCAGTCCAGACCTGAAGCAGCCCCCCTGCCAGCTGCCCACCATCCCCCTTGGAAAAATTGCATCTCCCCACATTTTCGGGTGAATACTGAGCATGTAGGTTCCTGAGCTAGGACAGCAATGGCAATCTTTGCTCTCCAGAACAAGTGCTGGTGCTGGAACACAACAGTTAAGGGCCATTTCAGGAAAAGCAAACACCTCTACTGCAGCTCGGCCATAATTTGAGGTTTCTGAAACCTCAAATTCCTGAGATTTCAAACATGGTGAACCACTTTTGGCTGTTCAATAGGTCCATGATACAACACATCCACCATCACCAGCACAGACCTGGAAAGGAAACACTCAGACTTTCCAGCTACAAACTTGGTAACAAAAGAAGTGAGATTCCTGCAGCTGGCATGAAACCAAAAGCCACTGAAGGGGGTGGCTTCAGTGGGCTCTCCTACATTCCCAGGCCTTGCTCACTGTCACAGGAACTCCAGGAAGTGCCAAGCCTTGGCTGCCACCCCCCACTCCCCCCTCAGGCCCTGCAGTACACTGGAACCTCCAGCTGCACTGTGCACACCAAACCCCTGGCACGCTCTATTTGCATCCCAGCTCCACAATCCCTTGGAGCATGAACACACAACACTGATGCCTAGAGAAACATGCTGTCAACCTCCTCCTTCCACCAATACCAAATTTTCCTTCTGCAACAATTTTAATTGAAGCCATCACGCTAAAGAGCAAACTGCAGTTGTAACAGACTGATGGTTGGAATACTACAAGCCAGGCACCAGCCTCCAAAAATCCTCAGGAAGGAGTTTTCCTATGCAGTAATGCAAATCTGCAAGGGAACATCTTAACTAAAACCCGGTGCCAAGAAAAGGTGCTTTGCTGTTGGTGCCCCAACTTCCAGCCCACCCATCATTCCACAGGCCCTGGTGGTAAATTCACCCTGGGCATGCTATGCTCCTGGGCATTGTCTTTCCCATGGCCTCCCCAGAGCAAATTTGGGGTTTAATCTGCAGGCAGCAATCCACTCTCACTCTTTTTTTTTTTTTTTTTTTTTTGGACAGCCTTCAAGGAGGAAGCTGAAGGCAAACTTACCATGCACAAGCAGTTGTTGAGCTGCTTTGGAAGGCTAACAACACTCAGAGACAGTGTGGTGTGGATGCACAGACTGTGTGTGAGGAGTCCAGCAGCCCACACCAAAACACACCAAAAACCTGCCTCAGTGGCTGGGGGACATCCTAGCCTCCCAAAAAATAGTGCACAAAAGAACCAGAGCAGTCAGGAATGCACATGCTGCCAACGCTGGCAAAAACACATTGCTAAACTTCATCTATTAAAACATTAAACCCACATAATGTTCAGTTAACCAACAGCTGAAATCCTCTCAGCACGAACCCAGACACGTCCCTGTGCCTCCTTTCACCCGCTGCCTGCAGGTAGCTCAGCACACACCACTAAATTATCTGGAATAGTTAAATATTCCTGCCCACTCCCCAACTCCTCTGGTGGGCAGCCTGCCAAGGCACTGAAAGCTGTTTTTACCGAGGCAAGGGTCAATCCCAGTTCGAGGGCAGCACGCCTTGCTGCTCTGAGGCTTCACAAGTCCCTTCTTCGGAGCTTAAAACAACATCTCCTCCCTGAAACTATGCAAAAGGCTGAGCACTCCCTGTGCCACAGCCAGAGATTCAGAGAGCAAACAAAGCCTTTACCTTTAAGTTCTGGTGATCCCACCACTACTTACTCCATGTATTTTGGCAGTTATTTTATATATTCATATATTTTTGAGGTTTATTATGTACCTGATCTCTATTTGTTCCTGGTCCAAACAGCTGCAATACTAAAACTGGAGCTTTCCAGAGGGGCAGGTGCTGCCTGTCTCTGTAAGTCCTGGGCATAAAAAGGCCACGGACCACAAGGAACAGGCCCTGTGGGAATGCTGCCAGCCTGCTCCTGGGTCAGAAGGGTGTTCCAGGCTTGGAAATTCAAGGCTTCAAAATAACAAAGTGTCCAAATGGAGCCAAAATCAATACTCATCACAGAGACTGCTCTTTATTTATCAATATTTAGAATAAATAATAAAGGCAAAATTCCCTTCCACCATAAAGCAGCTCATCCTGGAAAAAGGCAAGCAGACAATCCAATGGTTATTGTGAGGTTGGATTTATGGGAGTTCAGGCCAGTGATGTTTAATCAGGTAAGAGAAAAATGGTTCTATGGCTATGGCCACAACAATGCTGCTTCCCTTCACGGTGATCTCAGGCCTTTTGGAGCTGGAAGCAGCACAGTCTGTCCCTTTGCTTCTTCATCCCTGGAACTGGCTAAGGAACAAGTTGAGGGGAATTCCATCTGCTTCCCTCTTTTCCAATCCTACAACCTGGTGCATGAAATGGATCCATAAAACATTTCTGCTTTGCTGTACCTTAAGACAATGAATCAGAAGAACACAAAATACTTGAACACTTAAATCCAACAATTAATTAAACCCTAAATGCCGGATCTGTTGAGAATACATTTCTGGCAAACATGAACCCCAAGCACCGACCACGTTTCAGTATGATTTTGAAGTGTGTCTTCTGCAGACTTGAGAGATGCTTCCCACTTCAGAGGAAACCTTTATGTGAAAAGAAGGATTCAACCCTATGGATACTAGGATGTGAAATAACAGCTGCATTAAACCCAGCAATACCCAAAACCTATTCCCAAACCTTCTTCCTGTATGACTGTTACAGATGTAGTAAACTGCCAGCCCTGGGAGATAACGCAAAGCTTCCACCTACTCCTGTGGACAAGGATTTCGGGGCTGACTGCAGCACCCTCCTCCCGCTCACCCTCTGCCCCTCCATTTTACAGTTGCTTGCATCAGGGTCTCTCACTTCTGCTTTGTGAAACAAGATGTGTTGCACTGTCCCTTTCTAACAGACACTTCTCCATCCAACCTGGAACGGCAGAGCAAGTAAGATGAGAGGCTTCCACTTAAGCATCATTTATTGCTCTCACTTTGTGCTACATCGAGTGCTCCAACACTGGTGCTTCCCTATAACCACACTGAAATTCAGTGTATTTTCCTACCTCATGAGAAGCAAAGACAAGCCTCCAGCATGCAAACACTCCTCATTACACACCACACACACCACTTGGCTTCCTTGTGCATTCATCTCCAGGAGCCAACATGTTTGTGCCCTCTAATTTTGGTGTAATATCATCTGAACTTTGTCTCTCTGTGCACTCTGGTTACTCACAGTCACGTGTTCTCTGCTCTCTCCTCCACTTTCCCATTGTTTGATCTTTGCTCAAAGCTCTTAGACCCCTCACACACTGAATATGGCATTTGAAAAATCAACCAACAGAAGCTGCCTCCATGCAGGATTTCAACTCTTGTTCTCCCTTTTTTGGACTGTAAATACTTCAGAGCCCTGGCTCAACAAATGCCATTTTGTCCCAGAACATACCCAGTGGAGTTACTGCATTTCCTGGGACAATTCAAGTTAACAGCTCAGGGGAAGAGCATTGCTGCTTCTTTTCTACTTACAAGGTCTCAAACATTGTGGCAGTGAAACTAAGCCCAGTCAGCATCATAAAAAAAAATTAAGAAACTTAATTACACTTTCATCCCAAAATCCTTAGCGGCAAGAACTGTTGCAAATAAATCACTCAATGCAAATGAAATTAATTGTTGATTAAAGCCCATTTATCACAGTTTAGCACCACAGAATTCACTCTCTCCTTTACACGAAACACCTCTTCAGGAAGGTGGATTACCACAAAGCCATACAGAAGTCACTGAGAGGGGAAACCCTTTAAAATCTCCACAATGACAAGCAGAAGAAAATACACACTCTCCCTCCCTCTCACACCCCAAAGGGTGTATCCAAAACCAGAGCTGGGTCATGAGCACTGCCTCCATTTCCAAGTCACCTAAAACAGCACCAACACAATGACAAAATAAGGATGAGTCACTTCAACTGCTTTAGGCCCATTAGACCTCGCTGGATATTAATTACTGGACTGCTCTGTGCAATCCGCCTGAGCACGAAGAACATTAAGATGTCTACATGCAGAATACATTCCATATAGTGTCCATTCCTGATGGGAATGAGTGGTTTCTTTGATGAACAGCCCTAAGTTACCCATGTATTACTCCCAAAGAAAATGTGGCAGTCTCCAGCCCAGCAGCTGGGCTGGAGCTGAGGACACGGAGCTTCCACAGAGTCAGGAGCAGGACACACAGGAGCAGGACAACGGATTATCCAGGAGCACGGGGGATACAATCAGGATGCCTCCACTCAGTTGTCCTTAGGCTCCAGCAGAGCCCTGTCACGCCAGTCTGGTGTTATTAACACCAGAGAGGATAAGGTGAGTTATAATCCCAACACAAGTCAGATAGCAAGAGCCTAGGATTGGAAAACACTGCCTGCTCCAACCACAAGGGACAATGCCTTCAAAGCTGTGAATAGAGCAAAATAGGAAAATATTCTGGCATAAAACCCTGCAGCTCTGCCTGGGAGCATTAAAGCAGGGATGGCTGGGGAGGGAATGGGCAGAATGCAGCTGCTGAGACGTCACAGCAGAAGCAACCTATTTACGTCCCTACTGAATTTCAGGACTGGCTCAGGAAGGCACTCAGAAATGCCGCTTCGTGAGACCACGCCAATAACAACCTAAAGAAAGCAATTTTGCAGAAAAGCCTTACTATATTCACTGTTATTATTTCTTAAATGCACTGGAAAAGAGCACAGCATGATCATGACTGCTTAACTGCACTTGAAAAGAGCGCAGTGTGCTCCTTAGATATTAGAAATTTAGTTTTAAGCTAGGAGAGCACCAGAAAAAGATTTTTAAAAAATTACATTTATTTTGCATTTACCTTAGAAAATGGAATTTTAAAACACTAAAGCAAACCAGCACCACTTTTTCATATTCTATTTATCCATCAATTCAAACAATAAATCTTAAACTCCAAAAATGTTACATCAAGCCATAAAATTCAGGGTTGTTACCCACAAGTATCACTTGAAAGCATTTAACCAAGTGCACTCCCCACTCTCAAATGCCCTGCAGGCATTCGGCTGAGAACAGCAGCTGAGACACAGGAATATCCAAAAAGATAAATGAGTCCCCCCAAAAAAGGCCATTTTCTAGTGTGGATAGAGCCAGGGCAGGCCACGTGAGCTGCAGATCCCAGAATGTTTTGCTCTCGCAGCTGGGAAGCACAGCTGACATTTCCTGCTGCCCATCCGGGACAGGTCAGCACAGATGCAAGGTCTTGAGCAGCATCTGAGCACAAGGGAGCAAATGCCATCTTGCTATATTCTCCCTCTCTGCATGCACACAGCACCCCCATGGAGCACAGGAAAAAACCCTCTGATTCCAGAAGCTAGTATCTTGTTAAAATTGAAATTTTCTTTTTTAAAGGAGATGGACCAGTTACAAAATCCTTAGATGGATAAGGCACCCTCACATCCATCCACTTCTCCCAAAGCTGGCTCCCAGCACTCTTGCAAACATCCCACATCCAGGACACCTGGGTGAATGCTGCCTGTTCAGCACTAGCACAGCGGTCAAGAGGCTCAGGAGCTACTCTGCTAAGCCCTGATGGAGCGCCAGCCTCTTGCCTGACCCAAAGACCAGGAATTTCAGCAAACCACCATCGACACTCATCTCATGCTGTATTTAGTTCTCCTCTGACAAACCTCTCCAACTCAGGCAGCTGTTTCCAGACTGGTTTCACTTCTCTGCACGTGGCCTGAGGGTGAGACACCCACCACCTGCAGCTGCAGTGGCACACGTGGGACAGGCAGGATAAAAATTCATTCCAGGCATGGATGAGATACAAGAGGTCCAAGTGCCAATGTCTGCCAGTGCTCTGATTTATTTGTGGGGTTCTACCACCAACATCACCACTGACCTCACAGTGAGTTTCAGCCAAGACCAGCAGGGGAAAGAAGATGTTTAAACCCAAATGCAGCACCCCATGACTGATTGTTGTGTTTATTACACACAATCAAAATATAATGGGTTTCTAATACCTCTGCAAGATCCACACCTCCCTACGCATGCTGACTGCAGATCACAGTAGTAATTCATGCTGCCCTTTGCAGCTCGGCAGGGCCTGATGACTGTATACCATGGAAGGGCTCCAAAACGTAATTGATGCAGACAACCATGCTGATGTTAAGAAATCCATCCAAAGAACTCAAAAACAACTCCAGGAAAGCGTAGCTTACAGTGTTTTTTTAATATTCATTTTGCACACAGAAAAAAAAAAAAAAAAAAACCAACATTTTTAAGACCAACATGCACCTAGGAGATGGCTCCATCCAATCCTGGAAACTTTCTTGGGTAATTATAAAGGCCTCATGGGCTCTCAAAGCTATAAAAAGCAATACAAAAGCAACTTTGTATTGGCACCTGAAAAGCCTTTGTTAATCGTTCCCAGAACAAAATCATCCTTTTTCCTGTTGTTGCCTGCAGTGTCTGTAAAGACAGAAAAAAGTCATGGATTCTTTCCTAGGAACACAGAGGTGAAGCATTCCCAAATGACATGTTCTCACTGCCCTCCACACATTAGGAATCGCTTTCCCAGACCTTTCCCTGGAATACTAGTGGAAAGTATGGACATGGCACATCTGCACACCCCCAGAAACAGCTGAATATTTACAGTCAACATCTTGTGAAAGCTGCAGCAAAACCTCATTTTCAGCAGACACATCAATTATTCTGAGAGTACTTAACAGGAAAATCCTCTCAAGTCAATACAACAAAAGCAATCACTTGAGACTCAGAGATGAATTTAAATTGGCAAGGTTTGAAAGAAGCACCTTGGAATTGCACATTGAGAAGTTGATGGCACCTTTTGTTCACCAAACTAAAAATTAATTTTGACAAAACTCTTCCTGCTAAGTCCAAAAACACTGAAAACCCACTCAGCAGAACACATCTAAGACTAGACACAGGGCAAGCGGTTTAAACCGGGAAAACGTGCATACAAATACCCACTTAGAGCTGTCCAAATAAAAACATATTCTACAGTTCAGAGATAAACAGCTTGTACCACACAAGGAGTGGGAGCCAGAGGCAGGTCTCTGTTTTGCATACTTTGGCACCAAACAAGAACAATTTCATGTCTTTCAGACTCCTTCTGCCGCACCAACACCAGCTGTGGATCTGTTCCAGCACACGAGGGATGCTCTGCAGTCCTTCAGCAAGCTCTACCCAAGAGCCAGAACTGGCTTCACTCACCCAGCTTTCTCTTTGTCGTTTTTAACCTGCCTTGATGCAGAAGCTGCTGCAGCTTCTAGCACCCACATCTTCATGGCTAACCAGGACCTTCAAACAACCAAAGAATCATGGAAGGGGGTTGGGTGGGGAAGGACCTTCAAGATGATCTTGTTCCATCCCCTGCAGGGGATAGTCTTCCACCATCCCAGGCTGCTCCACCTGGCCTTGGACACTTCCAGGGATGGGGCAGCCCCAACTTCCCTGGGCAACCTGTGCCAGGGCCTTCCCAATATCCTATCTAACCCTGCTCTTTGTCAGTGAGAAGACATTTCCCCTTGTCCTGTCCCTCTGTCCCTTGTCCAAAGTCCCTCTCCAGATCTCCTGGAGCCCCTTTAGGCCCTGGAAGGGGCTCTGAGCTCTCCCTGGAGACTCCTCCAGATGAACACCCCCAGCTCTCCCGGCCTGGCTGCAGAGCAGAGGGGTTCCAGTCCTCAGAGCAGGTCCGTGGCCTCCTCTGGACTCACTCCAGCAGCTCCACGTCATTCCTGTGTTGGGGACCCCAGGGCTAGAAGCAGCTCTGCAGGTGGGGTCTCACCTGAGTGGGGCAGAAGGTTGGTTCCTGGGCTGCCAGCACACAGGGCTGAGTCATTGAACTTCTCATCAAACAACACCCCCTCTGTCCTCCTCCCCCAGCCTGGATTTGTGGAACTGACCTGACCCAGTGCATTTGCCTTTGCTGAACTTCATGAGGTTCACATGGATCAACCTCTCCAGCCTGTCCAGGTCCCTCTGGATGCCACCCCTTCCCTCCCGTGAGTGACCACAGCAGATAGTACAAGGCAAAGAGAAGCCACCCTGGTGGGACAGAGTGTTAATCATGTAATATTCAAGGTGTAATCTATTTATCACTATGAACTTCCAAGCTTCCATAATATTATCTGCCTTTTCTTTCTTACTACGGTGTCTGATTTGATAAATAATTACATCTAAACCAAAATCTCACAGAGAATCTCCCTCAGAAGCACGTTAACAGGATTCAAACTCCATTCAATACTGTTATCAATGACCAGAGGAAATAGAGCACCTGACAGCTCAGTTTGCAGATCAGGCAGCCCAACAAAGAGGGAGCAACAGTGAGGACGTGTTTGTACAGAGCAACCTGACCCATGCAAGAGTGGCTTCAACTCCCTAACACCACGTCTGGTTTCACAGAACCCTGTACAAACACAGCTACAGCACAGGGCTGCACCCAGCAGGCTGAGAAATCCCATTTAAAACCTCCTCACACAACATGGTAGCAGAAAGGATAAAAATACAGTCCAAGGGTGTGCAACAAAGGAACAGCAAACACAAAAAAAAAGGCAGTAAATAGATGTTTATCTCTCAGTAATAAAGATGTTTATCTCAGTATGTTATACCAGGTAAGAGTCTGCTCTAGACTCCTCTGAGCAAGTTTTCCAATCACACCTGTGGACCACTTAGGATGCAGAAAGCTGTAACAACACAAAGGGAGAATAGTAACAGAATTCAGAGACATTAAGACTCTCAGAAGCTAAAACTGAGCAGAAATGCTGTATATGCCTTCACATAAGAGGACAAAGAGTAGTAATGTGTGCTTTGGCACAGCAAAGAAGGACATAAAGCTCAGTAAAAAGCTAAAAATAAAGAAAATTGAGAAGAAAAATTAAGGAAAATGCAGCTTTCAATGGCTAAACTATCAGAACAATCTACAAAGGAAAATGTTCCCCATCACCAGTTGTCTTCAAGGGAGAGATACTGCAGCCAAACACAAACTCCTGGACTCAGAACTGGGTCAAAACGGGAATTGAAGTGATACCTGGATAATTAAAGCCAGCATCCTAATATTAACTTCTGGCTTTAAAAGTGTGAATGGCCGAAGTCTCAAATTAACTGCCCATAGAGCCGCCTGAAGGGACAAAGTAGCAAAAATTACTACAGGTTTAAAGCCGCATGGTAGGAGAAAAACTTCTGTCAACTGAGGAAGTGCTGTCCTAGAACTGCAGCAGTGCTTTTTATCAGAGGAGCTCCACATTCCCACACAGTGGGTGGTCGGAGCCTGGCTGGAGGGGTGGGTTTTGTCTTAGAGAAGGTGACTCAGAAGAAGCTGAGGTAGGACTGTAGGATAAAGTGTTTCCCATTCACGCGGCCTTGGCAATGGAGAACATCACTGTAGGAGAGGAGTGGCAACACAGACTTGGGGAAGGCACAACCAAGACTGGAAAGGTTTATGTAAAATTACCTCACCACTTGAGTCCCAGAAATTCACACTGAAGTTTGGACCCTACTGTGATGTTCTAAAACTGGAACCAATACTACTTGATCTACTTTAGAACACAGTTTCCTCCAGTCTTTTCACCCCCTCCTCGCTCACACAGGGAGGTAAAAAAAATCAGTCACAGCTCTGCAGTTCCTGCTTTGCTGAACTGAGAGGTCAGAACATCCTGCCAAGGAGGTAAGAGCTGTATTCTTCATGTGCTGGGCTCACACCAGAAATACAACCTGAGTCAAATGATAAATTAAGATCTCTAAACAATTCTAACAAATCTTCTAAAAATCTCTGACTAATTCTTCAGTTAGAAAACACTCCATGGAAAAGGCACAGGCTGCCTCCTGACTGCTCGCAGCTACTCCTGCCAAAGGCAAACTCACACCCCAGGATCCTGGATCAGTTGAAAGCTCAGCGGAACAGATTTTGCAGATTCCAATCCTCGTTCCCCCACATTAAGTTTTTCTTTTCCCAATTAGTAAAGGCAGGCAGAGAAAATGACCCTCTTTATCTCTCTGCAGCGCAGAGCGCAGGCATCAGCTCCCAGTGCCAGATCACCCCGAGCAGCTGGTCCTGCTGAAGGACATGAAAACCAAATGCACTTCCCCTAGGCAGCACCTGGGAAGTGAGGCTGCAGCCATGGCCACACTCATTAAGGATGGATTCTAAACCTCCTCGCTGCTGGCCCAGCTGTCCAGTAAAGCGCTGCCTAAGCTGCTTGGGAACAGAACTTATCCCTGACATTCTGCCAATTAAAAAGCATAAAATCCCCCTGCCAGCAGCGCTCAGCTCAACCTGCTGGAAGTGGGCAGGGCCAGAAGCAAAGCCATGTGCTGGCTTAGCTCTTCAAATCCTTTGTGGAGGGAAAGAAAAAAAAACACCTATCTTCTTGGAATTAGCAGGAATACCTGAGCTGAGATTCAGACTGGTCACACTTCCATCCAGCAGGGAAAACTGGCATGGTTCTTCCTGCTGGGTGGAAGTCTTATTCCATTGCACAGACTACACAACACCAAAAAACACAAGAGACAGAACAGCCTGTGTTCCGTCTGGCTAATGATGCCAGTAAGTGCCATGTACGTAGGAAGAGGAAATTATTGTACACATAGACACATATGGCTGGTAATATTTCTGCTTCAACAATGAAAAGGAGAAAAATGCAGCAAGAAAACATTCTCTCAACATCTGGGAGTAAGTGAAAGCTCCACTGGGTTCCAGCAAGAGAGACATTGATGATATTTATTCTTTGAGCTTGCATACCTGATCTGAAGAATAAAATCATTGCAAATGCAAAAATAGCACTAAATATATATATATTTACTTATTGCAGCAGTTTCTTATGTTCATACAGCTTTCATTAATGCTTCTACAATATTCTGTTAGCATCATCTAGAGCTATTGTTCAGAATTCCTCCAAGTTACAGTGGTTCCCATTTGTCTCTGCCAGGGAAGCCCACCAGTCCAGAGGATAGTGGCGCAGATAAGTGACAGAGCCTGCGACAGACAAGCTGCCCAGTCCTTCACCCCAAGAACTAAGCTTGTCAGAAACCCAAAAATAACCTCTCTTGGATGGAAAATGGAAAAAGCTTGGGATTTATTTGGATGAGCCACCCAATACTTCACTTGCCATTGCAGAGCCTAGAAAAGAGGCAAGAGAAGGAAGGTCAGGGATATCCCTTCTCCTCCTCTCATCCATTTCCCTGTCCAAGGTTCCCAGATGAAGCCCTGTGCTGGCTCGGTAAGGGAAAGATCCCCAGGACAAGCAGAGCACAGCTCAAGGCCTTTCTATGGAGCTGCCCCTCAGGTTCAGCACCTGCAAAATACACTCAAAACCAGGGGCTTTCCAAGTTTCTCTAAGGTTTCAGAGCTTATAGCAAAAAGGGAAGAGGACCTAAGCCTTTAGTGTGGCTTCTAAAGCTAGAGAGCACAGCAACAGCACAATAATCCTGTGAGGAAAAACCCCAGGGCTGCCTAATCAGCTCACTGCAGTGATATCCTCCAGTGCCATTCCTACTCCTCTGGCAATTTCAACTTCCACATCACCCTCAGGTTCAAGGCTCCTTCCACCGCAACACAGAGAGCAATCACTACAATTTCATGTATACAGTCTTTCTCCTCTCCCTCCACACCATGACCTTCAGCCTTAGGGATATATTACTTTCTTATCCTTACACAAGCCACTCTTTTCCACAGGACTCCCTATAATTCCCTGGGAGGACCATCACTCCCTCTGCAGTTCTCTTCATGCCCACCACATCACTGTGGCTGCAGCTATGGGAAGATCCCACACTCCTCTTATCTCTCCAGTTCTCAGCTGATCCCTCTGCCCAACAACCCTTCTCCCCTGAGCACCTTTCCATGCACTTCAGACCACGGACATCTTCTCTTTCTCAGCTGATTTAGGTCCTTCCTTCTTGATTTTCCTGCAGTGCTGTGCGTTTCCATTCCTGCCTCCCCTGACAGCACTGATCTTTCTTCAGCCAGGCACAGGGGAGGGAAGAACAGCTCCCAGCAGCTCTCACCTTTAATCCACTTTTCTCCAGCATATCAGAAGCTCAGAAACCTGAGGATCACCTCTGCTAACCCTGCACTGCCAGCTCTCCCCGGCCTACAATGCTCAAACTTGCACTCTTGCCAAACTGATCCTCCCAACCCAGACTCTTTCCAGCTTCTCTCCAGAAAGGCAGCTGATAACAATAATGAGAACTCTGAAATGCCTTTTTTTTTAATCCAGTGACTTTTTCATCAACCACATCACTAATCCAAAGCTATCTGCCTTTCTTCCAAACAGCTAAAAGGTTCCTTTGACCTATACTCTTCACTCCTGACCTTTTGTTTCTCTCCCTCTCTCCAAACTCCTACACATCCTTTCACTTTGAGGAGATCACAAGTAGATCACCCCAGAACAAAATCCGAGAGCTCTCCGCAGCCTCCCTCCCCACTGCATCCCCCCCGATCTAGCTGTGTAATTTTAGAGCCTGTCTCCCTCTGGCCATGCTCCCTGGGACTCATCAGCCTGGCAGGGACACGGGATCACATCTAGAGTCACACCTGCTCTAAGGACAGAAATTTCACCTGCCAAAGAACTACAACTGTGTGAAAAGGGCATCCCTAACACCAACAGAAACACTCCTGGTTTTGTTATGTTTGGAGACAGGATTTTCTACACAGGAACAGGCAGGTATTTTTACCTATGGCCACAGCAGCCCTGCAAATACCCAGCACAGCAAGCATTTCCTGTATTCCACACCCATGTTACAGCTCAAGCAATCTCCGTCTCAAAACAGAGAAGAAAACTCAAAAATCTTCTCTGAAAGTGACTTTGAACCTTCTTTTTCCTTCTCCTTCATCAAAAAGCTTTCTTCCATCAATATACTTTGGAAAAACTGTTAGACTGCCCAGCTGTCAGGGATAGGTGCACAGGCCCCTGAGCTCCCAAAATTCAGCGTGACCTTGTCCCAGTCCCACTCAGATCATCTCTCCTACAGCTCGCTGTTCTCACCTTCAGTCCTTTGCAGCCTCAACCAGCTCCAAACTGCTCTTCCCAGGGGACCGATTCCACTTCTCCCCCACAGGAAGCTTTAACACAAAATAAAACGTCCCTCTTCTCCATGGCATATTTTCAGGCAGGGAAGAACAGAGCAGTGACCCTTCCATAAAACCAAACCCTACCATTTTATTTTTTGCTCTAGTCTATGGGAAAGACAATGAAAGCCTGGTATTTAGCACAGATAAATCCCAATTTAGAACAGTGCCCTTTTTTAAAGTCAAGGGGACATGGGGTTGTGACTTCAGTTATTGTCCCCAGGCACACTCAGCAGCTTCCAAGATCGCAGGATCAGGTAATGGAGCCGAGTTTCCTCCATGACATCACCACATGCTCCCCCTGCGTGTCCAGAGCCACGACACAGTAACAGGTTTTGCCACTACAATTCTTTTTCTTGCCATGGGGTTTCCCCACAAAGGGACAGGAACAAGGACACCCAAAGGCAAATGTGGACACAACTGCAGAGCTCACCTGTTCACTAGGCACAGCCACAGTACCTGACTTGGTTTACGTTCCCCAACTCTACCTTACCAAAGGATTACAACAAATGTGTTTTCAAGCCCAAGATCTGGCTTGCTCCACTTCCTGAAACACAAACTTCAAAGCCAAATCAGACTATTCCAGTGTTAATTACAGCTCATTTCTTCATTGAAGGAAATGAAGGATACAAACGAGCCTATGTTTGGGGCCGTGGCAGAAGCCAAACCTCCATCCTCAGAACAGGCAATGCCAACATTGCACACAATCACGCTGGTATTCATTTCTTGTGTGTTTCTAGGACAGTTCAGTAAAAATTTTTGAAGCGTGCACCTCTTATAACATCCACAAGCAACTAAAATAAAGTAGTCAATCCTGGATGTCCTGACTGCTTCCAAGACTGCACCTTAATGCCAGATTAAGCAGAATTATGCAAGCTCCACATTATAAAAACCCCCCCAGGTCTTTGGGTGACAGGCCCGAGTGAGGATGAACAGCACTATTCCGACACCGAGCTCCCGAAACAAGGACCCATAGAACAGCTCATCCACGACTCTCCTCGAGCAGCGTTATCCTCGCTCCTTTTGTTTTCCTTTCTAACCCCGAGACTCTCTCGGGCTGAAGTCAGAGAACAACATGTCATTGTTCAAGCTTAATGAGTCAACGTTAATTTTCCCATTGTTTATTTAAACCCCCTTTCAAACTGCATCAGTGGCGTTAATTACGTTGAAATACTGATGTTTTGCCGGGGGGGGGTGGGTGTGAGAAGGAAGAGGCGTTTATTCCACAGCGAAGGGAGTCGCTGGCAGATGTTCGGATGGTGCGGTGCGGGTCTCGGAGGGATTGATCCAAGCCCTCACCCGGGGGGTTAGCGATTCCCCTCATCTGGGGGCTGGTTCCCTCACCGGGGAGAGGCCCAACCCCTCACGGGGGGTGGTCGGTCCCATCACTGGTGGAGGGTTGATCCGTTCACCGTCTTCCCCTGCCGGTCCCACTACGGGGTCGACCCCTCGCCACCGCATTCACAAAACGCCGCCCGCTGCCCCCCGTGCCCAGGCAGCTCTCCCCTGCCGCGGGTCATCTTGACAGCCGGCCCCGGCCCCCACGTTCCCCTCTGTGCCGCTCCCCGCCACGGCGCAGCGCCAGGCCCGCACACAAAGCCCCGGTGGGGGGGGTGGGAAGAAGGCGGCGGAGCCCGGCCCGAGGGGCCGCAGCCGCGCGGGGCTGCGCGAGGAAAGTACCTGGAAGTCCCTGTCCTCGTTGAAGCGGGAGAACCTGTCCGCCATTTCGCGCCGGCCCGGCCCCGCTCCGGCCGCCACCGCCTCCGCCCTCAGCACCGCCCGCCTGCACCGCCCCCGCTGCAACGCGCATGCGCCGCCCACAGGTCACGTGCGCAGCAACGCGGGTCACGTGATCTGCAACGAAGGGGGTCCTTCACGGCAGCGCCAACGCGCGGAATGGAGTGGCTGCTGCAGCGGGACTAGGCGGGGCGGCGGCGGTAGGACCGACCCGGAGACAGCGCCACGCCGGCGGTCGGCACACCAAGGGGGCGGAACCGGCTCGCAAGGCCGGCCGCGCCCTCAGGGCTCCGCCGCCACAGGTCACGTCCCGGCGAACCTCGCTGCGCGACTGACTGCAGACAGCAGCGCGCATGCACGCCCCGGCGGCCAATGGGGGCGGGAGGGGCGACACGCGCGCGCTGGACAACCAGTGAGGGCGCAAGTAGCGCACGCGCGTGCCTAGCAGCCAATTAGGGCGCGAGTTGCTGCGCAGCGCGGAGCACCCTTTCCCGCCCCCTGCAGCGCGCATGTGAAAGGCGTCACACGGCGAGGGCTCGACAAGGAGAGCGCGAGCTCCGCTTCAGCTTTTCCGCCTTCCCTGCCCCAGCCAATGGGAGCTGTCTCAGTCGCTTGAGTGATGTCGTGTGAGCCAATGGGAGCGCGGGCTCGCTACCGCCCCCGGTGTGTACCGCAGGCCGTGCCGCCTGCTGGGGCAGCGCATGCGCACAGTCAGCTCTGCGGGGCCCGCGCGGGGGCGGCTGAGGGCAGCCCGGAGCCCCTCGGCGCAGGGAGCGGCCCGGGGCCCGGGTGAGCCCTGACGGGATCACAGTAATCGCGCCCAGCCCTGAGGTGGTGCCCAGCACAAATCCTGAGCCGGGTCGCAGTGCTCAGAGCCAGCCCCGCGGCGCAGCCCAGGTCCCGACCGAGCCGCCGTGCTCGTATCCCTGGCTCCTGCCCCAGCCCTCCGGCCGGGCTGCGAGGGCCTCTCCTCGCCCCTGAGTGGGAAATGTGTGCCCGCCTCGTGCAGCCACAGCCCTATCCTCTGCAGCGCTACAGCAGCAGTGCCGCGGACGATTCCGGGGGGCTGGGGGCGGGTGCTAGGTTAAGGTCTGGAGCCTGGGTCTGGTTTTGGGAACGAGGTCGGGTCTAGGGTCTAGATCTGGATTTGGGGGCCAGGACTGGGGACTTGGGGCTGTGGGGTGGATTTGGGGGCCTTGGCTGGGTGTGGCATCAGGGGATGGGTTCTGGGTCTGGGTCTGGATTTGTGGGCAAGGGTTGCTTTCGAGTCTGGGTCTGGGGTCTGGATTCTGGGTCTAGGTTTGAGGTCTGGGTCTAGGATTTGGCTCTGGGTCTGCAGAGGTCTCTACTTTGCCCTCCCCCGGCACAGCTGTCACCAGCTGTCCCTGAGCACACTGCAGTGTGTCGCCAGCCCTCCGCCTGCCCTGACAGCAGGAAAAACGGATCCCATCTGTCTCTCCATTCATTGCTTTCCCTCTCTCCACAGCAGCCTCTCTGCCCGGGCCCTGCTGCCCTCTGCTGCCTGTCAGGGCCGGGTGAGGGAGAGGAGTTCAGGATCGACGCTGTCTACAGTGTGTTCTCTGAACCTGCATGTGCCACCAGACCTGTCCTTGAGGGGACACCTGTGCCCTGTGCAGCAAGGCAGTGAGTCCTGAAGCACTGGTTGTGCTTTGTGCTCCACAGGGTAGCTCTAGACTCAATTTGTTCCTACAGTGAGCCAGGCTGGCCTGTGCTGCCAGAACTCCTGTGTGGAACATGTGCCTCTCACTTGTTAGGAAGGAATGCTGTGCTCAGCCTGCTGCCCCAGCGCAGCAGCCCTGTGGGAGTATCCTGGAAATAAAAACCTCCCAGAAAAGGGAGGTGGTGGATGCCCCAACCCTGGCAGTGTTCAAAGCCAGGTTGGGTAAGGCCTTGAGGGGTGGGACTAGATGGTCTTTACGGTCCGTCCCTACCCCTTAACATCCTATGATTCTAATCTTGGCTCTCTCCTGGGACCAGACAGCCCTGTGTGCTGAGAAGGGCTTGGTGGCTGTGAGCTGGGACTTCCGCATTGCAGAGTGGCCGTGTTTCTGTCCGTTTCTTGCTGGGAAGAAACATGCTCAGATTTGCTCCTCATTGCCCTGAGAATGTCCCGTTGATGCTCTGCCTATCTGCTTTACTCAACTCCCTGTAAAAACCTCAGTGTCCCATGTCAGGTCTGTGGTCTCATCCTTATCCTCCCAAAGCACCCAGGTAGGTCCACATGGGCAGGACTGGACCTGGGATCCCTGCTGAGGGAGCCTGACCATACCAATTGGAGCACCCCTGTGGTGACTCAGTCAAATGTTCTGCAGCCCAGCCCACCCATGGGTCCCAGGTGGGCACCCTTGGGCCCAGTGCAGGGGCTGTGCCCACAACAGGAGCTCCTGACCCACCCATGTGGTCACTGGGACCCCCAGCCACCATGGGGTGCTGAGCCAGACAAGGCCCTGCAAGGAGATGGGGCTGTGTCAAACTAGCTGGGTTGAACCTGGAACAAGGAATATAGGGACCCCTGTGGAGGGTGGCAGCTCCCCTGGCAGGACCCAGCTGTGCTGGTGTCCTTTGCCTGTTCGCAACATCCCCCCACCCCACTGGGTGCACAAAGCTGCTGCTCATCATCACCCATGAGTAGGGGGAACCCAGCCCTGCCTACCTGGGCTTTGGGAGCCTGACACTCCAGGGGTGCTGAGCTCAGAGCAGGAGTGGTCCTGGGGCTGGGTGCCTATAGCACTGCCCAAAGCCTGTCAGCCCTGCCTGTGTCACTTGGTGCCATAGGGCTGAGCTGGGACAGTGCCTGGGCTTCTCTGCCTGGGGTGTTCAAGGAGCACAGTGTCCCCAGGCCAGGGGACCCCAGACCCCAGCATGGGGAGAGGCCCCTCACTGTAGGACCAGGAGCCAGTGCTGCATTAACCAGGGCCCCTCTTGTCTGGGGAGCCCCTTTTCTCTGGAGGGCCCTCTCTGGGCTGTGCTCCCCAGCCCTGCTGCCACAGGAGCAGGAGAGCGGCCAGGAATGAATGCCTCCCCACTTGGCATCTCCCTGTGCCAAGGGCCTCTGCTGCTGGAGACATGGGCTCACCAGGACCTGTGGTGGTTGGGGGACATATCTGCCCCACTCTGGCCTGAAGGGACTGGCACAGGGACAGCTCTGTGTCCCACTGGGCAGAGGGACAACTGAGTGTCCTTGTTGGGAACAACTTCATGCACTGTCAGACACAGGGACAGCTCTGTCCCCATTGGGCACAGGACAGCTCAATGTCCCTGTGTCAGTTCTGTGCCCCCACTGGGCACAGAGGTGACTCTGTGTCCCCAGTGGTCTGGAGACAGTTGCAATGGCTGTGTGACACAATGGAGTGTGACAGTTCTGGTGGCACTGAGCCCCCTCCTCCCTACAGGGGGCCTTGGGTGGTGCTGGGGACAGATGGGCGCTCAGGGGACCTTGAGAGTCACCATGGGCCAGTGGTATGGGCTCACTGATGTCCCCACACCCAGCCCTGACACAGGAGGGTATAAATAGCAGCTCTATCACCTCCTGTCACATGCCCAGTGCTGGCAGGTCCCCTGGCACAGCTGTTGCAGAGAGAGGGAGGGATGGCCAGAGGGGCACCTCATCCCTCCTGCACTTCCACCACATGGGCCACCCCACAGACCTGGAACAGTTCCTGGGAGACATCCAGGGGTTGAGGCTGTCCCTGTGGGGACATCACTGTCACTGCCCTGGGAACACAGACCCCAACCCAGCACGGGGACAGAGCCGAGATGGTTGTACCATGCCCACCCCACCAATATGGGGTCCCTGTGCCCCATGCCAGCTCCAGGTGCTTCCCTAGGGATTTAAAGGGCACTTCCAACCTCAAAGCAGAGGAAAAAGGGAAATTTGTGCCCATTTCCCCCCTCCCGTCCCTGCCCCAATCCCATGCACTCTGTGGGCAGAAATGGTCACTGCGGTCTAGGGTGGCTCTAAAAATACCCGAGCCCTGACAGTGACAGCTGTGGCTGAGCCAGGGGGGCCCACAGCGGGGTCGGAGCTGCCAGCCCCGGGTGTCCCCTCCCTGCCAGGACAGCCCTTGGTGCTTCCCACACACAGGCTTTTCTCCATTTTGGGGACCCCAGGGTCCCGCCCCTCTGTCCCGGTGTCCCAGCGGGACGGTGCAGTGGGGCAGTGGATCCGTGCCCACCCTGGCCCCATGGCCTGGCTGCCGGCACGCGGCCATCACGGCACGGTGGCTGCGGCACTGGCTGTCCCCCGGCCTCCCCGAAGCCCCTAATCCATCTCTCGCAGCAGGAGATGCCTAAGCTGCCTTTTCATGCTGGCTCTTCTGCGCGCGGGCTCGCGCACTCTCAATGCCGGCGCTGGCAGGAGATGTGTCGGACAAGCTGAGGGGATCCTCCCCCGCCAGCAAGGTCAAGGTGTGCCTAAGCCACTTTCCTTGTGCCCACCCCAGTGGGCTTCGTGCCCCACTGGCACTGGGGGTGGCTTTAGGGGACACCATGGCTTTGGGGTCTCACCACCCCAAGGGATCCAGGCAGCCAGACCCATATTGTGGGAGAGGTTCGTTCCCCAGCTTGTCACAGCCAGTCTTGGGGTCACCCACCAGCCCCCTGATCCCAGCCAGGGACCCTCTGTGGTTCTTGGCTAAAGCTGTGCCCACTGCCAACCAGGCTGCCCCCAGGGTGGGGGCACCCCAGGGCTTGGCTCACCCCACACGCAGCCCAGGGCTCATCTCTGGCCCCACAAGCCCCTTGGGCAGTGCTGCTCACAGACCCCTCCCACACACAGACCAACTGCAGACCATCAGACCAGTTTAGACCAGTACAAACCAGGCCTGAGCACTATTCTCCCTAGCCCACAGGGTAGGGAGTGTGTGTGTGTGCACACACGTGTGTGTGCACTTGCATGTCTGCGTGTCTGTGTGTGTGGGCACTCGTGTGCCCACTCGTGCCCAGGTGTGCAGGAGCCTGTGCCCAGGACCCCGTGTCACTCCTGTTCCCTTGGTGACAGACCCCCGTCCTCTGCTGGCACCTCGCGCCTGCCGCCAGCCAGGGCCTTTGTGCCTGGTTTTAATTAGAGGCTCTTAAGTATGAAACAAAGCCAAGGGCAGGGCCAGAGGCCCCTTCCCTTCCTCTGCACTCCTGGGGGACCCCCGAGGTCCCCATCCTGCCTGGCATCACCTGCCACAGCCCCTCCATTCCCCACTTCTGCTTTGGCATCCTCTGTGCCCATCCCTAAGGGACACTTACTGCAAACTGGTGCTGCCCGTGCCCCTTGGAAGTACTGCCCTTCAGAGTGGTGCTGGCCACCAGCCCTGCATGGGGCCATGCACAGGGCCTGTGCCAGATGTGGTGGCACCCTAGTGTCACCTCCAGGGTACATGTCCCCAGGCAGGAGGCTCAGAAAGAGGCCACCAGCCTGTGGCTGGGCTACGGTGCTGCTGGGGGTGATATGGGTGTTCCCAGCTGTGTCCCCCATCCCTGGCTTTGATGGGTGCAGGGAGGACCCCACAGGCATCCTGGCACCTCATGGTGCTGGAGGAATCCCAGGAAGGGGGCTGCATGGGCACCATGTCCTGCTCCACAGGGACACAGGAGCCACCAGACTTTTGGAGGTACTCACAGGCCTCCCCCTGGGGACCCTTGGGTGCTGGGAGCAGGGGACTGGCAACACTGGGTGCCCGCCAGCATCCCCCAGTGCCATACTGGGATGAAGTGAGAGTGGAGCAGTGGGACTCCTGGGTGCCCCCCACCCTGAGCAGCTCTGTGAGGACACGAAGGGGAGTTGGGGGAAGAGCTGGTTTAGTGCCATACTCCCAGTGAAGCCCAGTCTGGACAGCACCCAGCCTGTCCCACTGCGTGCAGGGGTTGGTCCTTGTCTTCAGAGTGTTTCCTCCACCGAGGACACCAACCCCAGATCGCCCTGGAAAGTTTTGGGGAGGGGGCAGCACCCTCTACCACCCATCATGCCCCTGGCAGGACCTGGGGATGGGGCTGTGAGCCTGGTGACAGGGACAAGTGGTATCAACAGGATTCCCTGGCCACCCTGAATGTCCCTGTGAGGGGACACCCCACTGACTGCTTCTGTTCCCCTGACACCCCCAGTCCACCCAGGGGTTCCTCTCAGAGCTGACTGGTGGGTCTGCTCTGGGTTTTGCCCTCCCCAGGAGGGCTCAGCCCCCACTCTGGGTGGAACCGTGTCCCAAATGTGTTCCGGGAGGCTCTGGGGACCGTTGTCCTGAGCCACCAGCACCCAGGAGGACAGGGAGCAGGGGTACAGCCTCTGCAACCCTTTCTGGAAGTCAAACCCCTCCCCATCTCCAGAAAGAATCCAAAATCTGAAGTATTTAGGAAGCCAGGATCCACGTGGCTGTGCAGACACCCTTGCACCCCTCTGTCCCTGTCCCTATGGGCCTGAGAGACACGGTGGGGGTCACCCAAACAGACCCTGCCGCCACAAGGCCGAGAGGAGCTGCGGCTGGAGCAGCCGCCCCGCATTCCCACTGCAGCCAGGGAGCTGGAATAGGAGCGGGAATGGGCCGGAGGCAGCGCTGGCCGCGCTCCGGCCTCGGCCCCCGGCGCCGGCGCCGTGCCAGCCTCTCTCCGCCGCCTCCCGCCCGGGACCACTGGACACCCACCGACCCCGGCCGAGCCCGGCCCAAAGGCAGCACCTCTGGGTGCCCCATCGGGGACAGCTGGCCCTCACCGCCTCGCCCTACAGCACCCTCGGAGCCTCTGCCATCCCCGGGAGCGGGGAGAGCCTCCGCCAGCCCCGCCGGGACACCCGGCACGTCCGGGCCGGGGAGGCTGGCGGAGAGGGGGGGGCTGGCAGCATCGTGTGTCCCGTCTTTCCCCCCCAGGCTTTGATTTCGGAGCCCCCCCTGCCCTTCCCCCTCGGCCAGGAGCCGCAATGGTTTCAATTACGCTGTGAAAGGCGGTGGGGCCCCCTCTTTTCACGACAGCCCGGGTCTCCTGCTCACAACAAAAGCTTAAGTTACAGGAAAGGGAGAGAAAGGGAGGGAGGACGCAGAGGGAGGGAGGGAAGGGGGCTGCCAGAAGCCCCTCAGCCCCCCAAAACGGAGTGGCAACAGCCGCCTCGGCTGCCCTTGCCTTAGGAAAGGCAGCCCCCCATTATGGTGCCGAAATTTGGGGTGATCACCTACAGTTTCGTTCCCTGGAAAAGGCAACTCCAATGGGTCCCCATCTGTCCCAGTGTGTCTGAGTCTCCCCAGTGTGTCCTGGTGCCCCCCAGGATGTGCTTGACTCCCCGGTGTGTCCCATCACCCCCCTGAGCATGACCTCCCTGTGTCCCAATACTCTCAATGTGTCTTGGATGCCCACAGCACATCCTGGATCCCCCTGCTGTGTCCCAGTGCCCTCCCCCAGTGTGTTCCAGTCCCCTCTAGTGTGTCCTAGATCCCCCCAGCATGTCCTGGACCCTCCCAGTGTGTCCTGGTTGCCTCCAGGCATATCCCTGTCCACCTCTGCCGTGTCCAAGACCCCATAATGTGTCCCAGTCCCTGCCAGTGCGTCCCAGTTCCCCACAGTGTCCCAGTTCCCCAGACCTCTACCACTGCCCTGATTTTGGGGACAGAAGTTCCCTTCACTACAACCCCAGCTGGAGTGGGCAGTGTGGGATTGTGGAGGGGAGGAGGCAGGGTGCAGGATGTTTCCTACCACTCCCCACTGATTTGGGGACATCCCTGGCTGTGCAGAGGCCTTTTGAGGGTGCAGCACCCCAGGGTGGCCATGGGCAACCCATAGGGTGGTGGCACTGCCTGGCTGACGCCTGGGGACAAGGGATGTTGGGGCCAATACACCCTGTTCTCGAGGTCTCCAGTGGGGCATGGGAGCTAATCCTGCTCCACTGCACCATAAAGTGGGACCTGGGGACAGCGTGAGACCCCCTGCAGCACATCAGGGGGGATGTGGCTCTTAGGCTGGGGGGAGCAGCCCCACAGGTGGAGGGTCAAGGTGGGGCATTAGGGGACACGAGCAGTGCAGAGGACACAAGGGGGGCACAGGAGACACAAAGGGGGCAAAGGACATGGAGGGAGTGCAGAGGCCACAGCAGGGCTAGGGACCACAGCGGGGGATGCAGGGGACACAGGAGGCAGGACACACGGGGAGTGCAGAGCACTCGAGAGACACGGGGTACATGGGAGACGCAGGGGACAGGGGAGGAGCACGGGACAGAGGTACAATGAACACGGTGGTTGTCAGGAGACACGGCGGGACACAGGACAGCAGGGCACACAGAGCGGGGACCAAGGGGACACGGGGAGCACAGGAGACACGGGGCACAAGCGACACGGGCGGCAGAGGCCACAATGCGGTTTGGGGACACAAGGCACGAGAAGGCCGTTCCCCCGCGGCCCCGGCCCGACCCCGCCCGCGGGGGAAGTTTGCTCGGCTCGGAAAAACTTTGCGGGGGGGGTGGAGACCCCCGGGGCGGGGGCGTGGTCTGGTAGGCGTGGCCGACCAGGAGTGGGCGTGGCGGCCGCGCTATTTGAATGTGATTGGAGGAGCGGGCGGGGCGGGGGACGGGGCGCAGGGCGCTGGCCCCGCCCGGCGGGGACGCGGCGCTACCCCGCACAAAGGCGGCGGGAGCGTCCGGTGCGGCCGCTCCGTTCCCCGCGCCGCGGGACCCCGGCACCCCCCCCCGGGACCCTCCTCCCGTCACCGTCCCGGCACCACCGGCCGCCCGCGGCTCTGGGACCCGACACCGGCAGCAGCAGGAGCGCCAAGTTTGGGCACTGGGAGCAGCGCCGCGGAGCACCGGGAGCGCCACGTCCGAGCACCAGGAGCCGTCCCGCTGGGCACGGGGTAGGCGGACAGCGGACAGCGGGAGCCGTCCGGGCAGCGCCGGGTACGGGGGATCCGGGTACCGAGAGCCGTTCAGGCGGGACCTGAGAGTATCCAGTCACCGGGGATCGTCCAGCCAGCACCGGCCACGGCAGAGTTGATCCTTGGAAGCCGTCGAAGCAGCACCGGGCACGGCAGATCCGGCTGTGGGACCCATCCAGGCAGCACTGGGCACGGCAGACCCGGACGGGAGGATTGGCCGTCCGGCTGGGCACTGGGCACGGTAAATCGGGGCGCACGGCTCGGGGCACCATGGGCCCCCCCGGCATGCTGCCCGCTCTGGCCTGGCTGCTGGCGGGGCTGAGCGTGCCAGCGCCGAGCCGGGCCCAGCTGCACGGTGAGAAGGGCATCTCCATCCCCGACCACGGCTTCTGCCAGCCCATCTCCATCCCGCTCTGCACCGACATTGCCTACAACCAGACCATCATGCCCAACCTGCTGGGTCACACCAACCAGGAGGACGCAGGGCTGGAGGTCCACCAGTTCTACCCGCTGGTGAAGGTGCAGTGCTCTCTGGAGCTGAAGTTCTTCCTGTGCTCCATGTACGCGCCGGTGTGCACGGTGCTGGAGCAGGCCATCCCGCCGTGCCGCTCCATCTGCGAGCGGGCGCGCCAGGGCTGCGAGGCCCTCATGAACAAATTTGGATTCCAATGGCCGGAGCGGTTGCGATGTGAGAACTTCCCCCGGCACGGCGCTGAGCAGATCTGTGTGGGGCAGAACCACTCGGAGGACGGCAGCTCCCCAGCGCTGCTGACCAGTGCCACGCCACTGGTCGGCCAGGGCACCCCCGGCGCCCCTCGCTATGCCACCCTTGACCATCCCTTCCACTGCCCGCGGGCGCTGAAGGTGCCCAGCTACCTCAACTACAAGTTCCTGGGGGAGAAGGACTGCGCGGCGCCCTGCGAGCCCACCCGTCCTGATGGCCACATGTTCTTCAACGAGGATGAGATCCGCTTTGCCCGCATCTGGATCCTCATCTGGTCCGTCCTGTGCTGTGCCTCCACCTTCTTCACCGTCACCACCTACCTGGTGGACATGCAGCGCTTCCGCTACCCCGAGCGACCCATCATCTTCCTCTCGGGGTGCTACACCATGGTGTCGGTGGCCTACATCGCCGGCTTCGTGCTGGAGGAGAGAGTGGTCTGCAATGAGCGCTTCCAGGAGGACGGCTACCGCACCGTGGTGCAGGGCACCAAGAAGGAGGGCTGCACCATCCTCTTCATGATGCTCTACTTCTTCAGCATGGCCAGCTCCATCTGGTGGGTCATCCTCTCCCTCACCTGGTTCCTGGCTGCTGGCATGAAGTGGGGCCACGAGGCCATCGAGGCCAACTCCCAGTACTTCCACTTGGCCGCCTGGGCAGTGCCAGCGGTCAAGACCATCACCATCCTGGCCATGGGGCAGATCGACGGGGACCTGCTGAGCGGCGTCTGCTTTGTGGGCCTCAACAACATCGACCCTCTGCGAGGCTTCGTGCTGGCCCCGCTCTTCGTCTACCTCTTCATCGGCACCTCCTTCCTCCTGGCCGGCTTCGTCTCCCTCTTCCGCATCCGCACCATCATGAAGCACGGCGGCACCAAGACAGAGAAGCTGGAACGGCTCATGGTTCGCATCGGGGTCTTCAGCGTCCTCTACACCGTCCCGGCCACCATCGTCATCGCCTGCTACTTCTACGAGCAGGCGTTCCGCGAGCACTGGGAGCGCAGCTGGATCAGCCAGAACTGCAAGAGCTTGGCCATCCCCTGCCCGCTCCACTTCACCCCCCGCATGACCCCCGACTTCACCGTCTACATGATCAAGTATCTCATGACTCTGATCGTGGGCATCACCTCTGGGTTCTGGATATGGTCGGGCAAAACCCTACACTCCTGGAGGAAGTTCTACACTCGGCTCACCAACAGCAAGCAGGGCGAGACCACGGTGTGACCCCCCAGCCCCGCCGCCCTTTGGCCTGAAATAATTTTTTGGGGGTGGGGGGGAGGAGTTATTATATATTTTTTATTTTTAGATTTATTAACGTCTAAGGGGTGTCTCGCTTTCTCTTTGAATTTTTTTTTTTTGTAATTAAACCTGTAAATAGCATTTGTAAATTTAACCATATATTTCTATTTAAAAATGTGAAATGAGAGGGAGGAAATAGGAGGAGAGGGAGGGAGAAATAGGAGAAAAAAGAAGGGAGAAGAGGGGAGGAAAAAGGATGAAAAGGGAAAAAACAATGGAAAAGGGAGGAAAAAAGGGGGAAGGAAAGAAAAAAGGAAAGGAAGGAAAAAGGGAGAGACGGAAAAATGAGCAGCAAAGGGTAAAAAAAGGAGAAAAGCAAGGGAAAAAGAGAAAAAGGAGGAAAGGGAAGAAAAAAGAGGGAGAAAGGGGAGGAAAACAGAAAAGGGCAGAAAAAAGGTGGAAAGGGAAGAAAAATGAGAAAAAGAAGAAAAAGGATAGGGAGAGAAAATAGGAAAAGGGGGAAAAAGAGAAAAATATAAAAAAGGAGGAGAAAAGAGAAAAAAAGAGATAAACAAGGAGAGAAAAAGGGTCGGGAAAAAAGATAAAGAGGTGGGAAAAAAGAGAAAAAAGAGGAGAAAAAGGGAAAAAACATTGCCAAGCCTGGGAGAGGACCCTCGGTCCCCTGCCCCCCCGTTCCCGCTCCGTCCCGGCTCCCTCCAGCCGCTGCTCTGCTGGCCCCTGGAAAAAAGGGTGAAAAAAGGCAAAAAAACCCAATAACAAGCCCATTTTTCTCAGTCTCCTTTCGAAACTCCCCAAGAAAGTGGATTTTTTCTTCCCCACCCCTTTGCTCCCAAGAGACCCTGGGCTGGGGCTGCTGCTCCTGGGGGCTCTCCCTGAGCCCCCCTACTTGGCTGATGACTTTTCCTCCCAAATCCCTTTTTGAACAATCCTTCCCAAATACAAACGAGTCGAAAAATGCCAGATTATTACCGAAGGCTTTTTTTTCCCTAAGAAAAACCCCCAATAATTAAATTGTGGGGGTTCCTATGGATTCTGCTGGGCCCCCCACTTCCACTGCCCCGTGGGGATGAGCCAGTGCCTCCCTCCAGCTGGAACAAAGCGCTTTGAAAGGGAAAAAAAAAAGATTTTTAACCCAAAAAATGAGGAATTTTCAGTGTGCAGTGGGAGGGGGGACCTCTCNGCCGGGGGGGGGGGGCCCCCCCCCGTGCCCCCCCCCCCCCCCCGGGAGGAAATAGCTCACATTTTCTCTGGGATTAGGGGTTTGGCTGGCGTGGGCCCCCGATCCCGAGGCTCTGCAGAGAAGCGGGTCCCGACTCCACTTCGATCTGTTGGGATTTGGGGGATGCTGGAGGGGGGAAGTAGGGGAGTTTCAGCTGGAGGGGGACAAGCTCAGGATAGGGAGAGGGGCTGAAAGGGTGGCTTTAATCAGCTGGATGTATTTGGAATGAAATAAAATACACTTCCCAAAATGGAGAGGGAGACCTGGCCACGAAGTGCTGGCCCCGGGGGTCCCCCAAAACCAGCCTCAGGGAGCCTCAGTGCTTCTTGTCTCCCTCATTTCAGGGGATTTGGGGATCCCTGGAGCACAAAGAGGGATTGCCGGGGCATTGCGCCATCCCCCTTCCCCCAGCAAAGCCCGGGAAAATCCCCAAACCCCCTTAAAAATCCCAGTCCCGCGATGAGGGCGAGGCAGGAGCTGAAGGGGTTAAGGCAGCGCCTCTCCAGCACATTTTGGAAAGGAAAAACTCTTTGGATCCGGTTTAATTTTCCAGCGATGACTTGGAAGGGGGAGAGAAGCGGGGGAGAAACTTATCCAGGGCTTCTTTTCCCCCTCCTCTGTGGTTTGGAGAAGCAGTTTGGGGGTCGGGCTGGGCTGGTCGGGACCCTCCCAGCACCCGCTTGGCACCCACGGCACCCCCCAGGGCACCCCAGCATCCACTGTTACCCCACCCCTGCCTTGGGAGCCTCTGGAAATGGGAATTCAGGCAGGATGGCTCCTGCTGTCTGTTCTGGTGGTGCCATGGGCAGGATGAGCCTCGGCCAAGGCATCAGGGGACCCCCCTGCACCCCTCAACGCCCACCCCAAGGGTGCCACTTCGGGGGGTCCCCCTTGCCATGGGCGTCCTGGGCCATATCCAGCCCTGGCTCCGGGTGCTTCGGCTTTGGGGTGCTGCCCTCGGGGTCCTGCCTGTGGCTGGAGGGTCCCACTCCCCAAAAAGCAGCTCCCCCCCAAGGCTGCTTTGTTTTCCGGAGGCGAAGGCAGATCACGGGGACGGGGGAATGTAAACTCTCCACCCAGGAATGCAGGAGCTCCGAGAGGAGATTTTTTTAAAAGGCTTCATGTCCTGGCTTTGGAAAACAGAGCTGGCATCTGGGATTGCTGGGGCTACTCCCGTGCTCTGAGGGTGCCAAGGGATCTGGGGGTTCTGGGCACCCCACGGGCACTGCTGGGACCCACTGGGGGTCCCTGTCCTCCTTCCTGGCCCCAGGCTCCTGTGATGGAGTGGGAATAGGAGGAACTGGGCCAGGTCTGGGCCCTTTCCGAGCAATTTTTGGGGGGGGTTTGGAGGTTTTGGGCTCTCAGGGCTGTTTGCAGCCTGAGCAGGAGGAGCTGGAGGGCGTCTGCAAGCAGCAGTCAGCACGTCCTCTCTGTCCCCTGCTCTGTCACCCCAGGGGTGGGGCACCCTGGGAAACACCAGAGACAGGTCACCCCAAAGATGGATTTCTCTGGGAACTGGTGACCCGAGGGACAACTAACCCTCGGTACAGGTCACCCTGGGAATGGGTGACCCTAAAGATGGGTTGCTCCAGGAGCAAGTGATTGATCTCTGAGATCACCCCAAATCCAGCTAACCCCAGGGATGGGTCACCCCATGTCCAAGTAACCTTGGGGATGTCACCCAAAGAATGGGTGCCCCCAGGTGCCACTAATCCCAGGGACAGGGGACAGGGACCTCCTTGCTGAGCACAGCTGTCCCCAGGCTGGTGACTCCCATCCACCTCTTCCCTTTTAAGCCAAGAGGGAGTGAAGTGAAGAGGGAGCAAATGCCGGCGGGCCGGGCCGTGTCCCTGCCCGGCCGTGCGGGGGGGTCCTTTGATGTCCCCTAATGAGCCCCGCTGTGTTTTCACAGCTGTCACCGCCGCGGGAGTCAATTAACGCCCAAACCCGGCCCCGCCCCAGAGCACCCGCAACTCATCACACCAGTGCCACCAGTGCTCGCTGGGCTCGTCCCTGGGATGGGGACAGGGGTCAGGTCAGCCGTGGGGTGACAGCACTGGACTGTCCCAGCACAGGGACAGCCCCGGCGGTGAAACCACTGCAGAGAAGGGAGAGAAGGGGGAAGGAACTGGGAGAAGGATGAGTCACGTGCAGTGTCCCCAGCACTGGTTGTCCCAGTGCTCCTGGGACCCAGGCCATGGTCACTGCTGTCCCCTGCTGCTGGCTGTCCTGTCCCCTGGACCATGGGCTGTCCTGGCCACAGGCTCTTCTGTCCCCTGGACCATGGGCTCTCCTGTCCCCTGTCCTGCATGGGGGCTGTCCTGTCTCCTGGGGCAGTTCTGTCCTCTGTCCCCATGGCGCCCAGGTTCTCCTGTTCCCAGACTGTCCCTTTTTCAGCCCCAGGTCACAATTCCCTCAGGGCAGTGGGATCCATCTCCCCTGTCCCCTCCCCTGCCACTGCCCCTCTTGTCCTGGTGTCCAGCAGTGACACGGAGGTGGCAGAGGGAGGTGACAGGGTGCAGGGACGTGACAGGGAACATCTCTTTGCTACACTTCACGTGTCTCCATGATCACTTGGTATGACAGGTCCTGAGACTTTGTGGGGACATCTCTGGCTGTCCCCACCTTCTGGCTCCGTGTGCCTTCACTCTCATGGGGACAGAGCCAGCAGTGACCCAAGGGACCAGCACCCAATGGTGCCAGCGGCGCCCCCGGTGTCCCCGGCCCCCCCGGCCCGGTTGTCCCCGCCGGGCGGGCTCTGAGCGGGATCTGGCCGCGGCCGAGGCCGAGCCCTGGCCGGACGCCAGCGGCGACAGGCGGCCGGCGGCTGAATTCGGCTCCGGCCGCGCCGCTCTTAAAGGAGCCTGAGCCGCCAGGGAGCTGCGGGACGGGACCCGGCCTCTCGGGGGGCCCTGGCGGGGAGGGTCTCCCAAGGCAGGGCAGGATCCTGTCCCCATGCCGCCATCCTGGCCAGCTGTGTGCCGTGCGGGTGGGATCCATCCCGTCGCTGTCCCTGGCTCTGTACGGGGACACACCTGAAGGGTGGGGGAGTGGGGAATGTGGGGCCGCCTCCACATCCCGGCATTGTCCTGGAGAGTTTGGGATTAGTGGGTGTGATGAGCTGTGTCATTCACAGTGTCCACCCCTGGACACAGGGATGTGGTGCCCTGGCTCCATCCCAGCATCTCTCATGCAGGGTAGGGGATGGATGGACACAGCTGGATGGACCCAATCTCCATCCTGAGGAACACCTGGAGAACCTGGGGTGGATAGACACACCTCAGCACCCCTCCTGGAAAATAAGGGATGGATGGACACAGGATGGGTGGGCACGGGCTCCCATCTCCATTCTGGTGCACCTCCTGGAGAAGCTGGGATGGGTGAGCGTGGGACTCCACCAACACCCAGGGCCCATCCAGAGACTGTAGGGTGAATGGACAAGGGATGGATGGGCGTGGAAGGGTGGACACAGATGTGATGGGTGGGCATGGAATGAGTGAATGCATGGATGGGTGGGTGGGTGGATGGATGGATG